>CAMZMU010000065.1:8211155-8533285 GCA_947311845.1 Poa pratensis
CCCCAGGCCACCCTGGCCATGGCCTTGGGTGTGGCACTGAAATTCTTTGGAGTACTGTTTGACACTGTAGCATTTTACCACTGCTTACCACTAACTGCCACTGTTTAGACACGTTTTGCCTGGGGCGTGACCCAATTCTGCCTCCGCCACTATTCCTCTACACTTGATCGCGTCGTCCACCGTGGGGTCAAGGGCGACCTCCGACACTCTTCCGTAGAATTACTTTTTTTTTTAAAGACCGGAGACCTCTCCCGGCTCCATCTAAGTGAGAATTACTTTTAGGACCTGGTAATAGCTTAAAACACACAAAACGGTGGTTTCAGGTATTTTGTTCACCGGTTGTCATCCATGAGAATAGTATGATATGCATACTTTTCCTTTTTCTTTCACCAAGTGTGATCTATCATGCATGACGATTGACGAGTATGGTATCGCATACTAGAGGATGAACATAATACATTTATCAAATATACTAACGTAAAATCACTCCAATAATTTGTCCATATGGTTTAGCATGCTCCATGGGTGGACAATTATAGAAACGCACCACCAGGAAAAAAAAAGGATTCACACGTACCATTTCAGAAAAACCTTCATTCAGATAGCAGTTATACAATATTAATGCCAATTATGCGCCGATGCTCTCCGATCAGAATCGACGGGCCTTCCAATCTATCGTACACGTATATATCATCTCCTGATGCATGCATTCTCGCGCGATGGATCGTTTATTCGTCTCTGCAGGTACTACGTCGGTGGCTCAGTTGTGGTGCTGCGGGTCAGGGCCGCCCGGCACTTCTCTCTTGCCTTCACCCTCGCCGTTGCTGTTGCCCTCCGGCATGGTCGACGCCGCGGTCCTTCCCATGTTCCGCCGCCACCCTCGCTCACCGGAAAGCTCCGAAGCGCGGGCGGTGCCTGCGCAGGGAGGATCCCGTGCGGGTGCGGCAGGCGGCCGACGCGCGCGCCATTGACGGCGTTGCCGCCACGAACACCAACAGCAGGAGAACACATGTTATGGCGGCGACGCGAGGACCCATCTTACCAGCTAGCTGCACTTAGTCAGGATGTTTGGTCGTTGTTTTGCTCACTGGCCTTGCGGCGAGTCCTAGTACAGACGTCGAGCTTTTTGGTGCCGCGGGTGTCGGATAACATAACAATGCCCCGCCACTGTCTACTGTCTGACGGCGCCGCATGCCAATCTCGTCTTCGATCTGAGTGGCCCGGCCAGCGGCTTTGGGTTGAGCTCTGCTCGATCCATCCTAGTACATTGCATGTGCGTAGACAAGCACTTAGGTCAAAACGTACGTGCGTTCGTGCTTGTGGATAGTGAGCACACGGCGGCACGGCTTCTTTTCTCTACAGATCATGGACACACATTCCCCAAATGGCAATGCAAAAGAGCACCAACTTTGTACTATCATCCTACAGCACTTTGTACAACGGATATGCATGTATATGCAGAAAATGCACTATATACTACCTGAACAACAACTTTTGTCGATCAGCCTCCACCGAGAGTTGATCAAACTTCATTTTTCATCGAATACCCTGAACTGAAATATATATAAGTTAATCCGAACTTTCCACTAGGTACTTAAATATAAAGCATCAGAGCGTCACAACTTCTCTTTCGCATTTCCTTTTTTGCCGACAAAAGCGAGCCGGACCGGCCTCTTGGACCAATTAGTTAGCTTGCTAAATTGTACTCACTCCGTTCCAATTTAATTGACTTGCTATTGGCTAGCTTGATCCGGCCCCTCTCTTTTTGGCAAACAGGAGTAGCATTAGCCAGTACGAATGCACCGGATCATGCCACTTAATTTAGATCACGCTCGAGGCTTCCAGCTTGATATGTGCTATGTACACTTGGCCACTTTAGTTTGCTCAGCAGTTCAGTTGGACAGACAGTTGATATAACACCCAAGTCCAAGTTCAACCAAACTGTCCACTTGGCTAATGTTTCAGGTTGTGACGGCGCACGTTGATAGGGCGGAAACGGCGACAGTAGGTGGCAGACAATTTTTAGTGTGCTAGCTCTGCAGATAATTCTATACATTTGGACTCGTACGTCCCAGGGAAAACAAAGACAAGTCATTTTCTTGTTTCAACGGCAGTTTCTCGTGCTGCTTACCCTATCTTTGCTTTGTCGGCAGACAGAAAAGCAAGACGGCTGTTCGATGGTGCAGGTTTCGCTCAGGGTTTCAGGATTTAGTTATGCTTTATTCATGCCTCATGCGAGAGGTCAGTCGACAAATAGTCCGCCCTCTAGATAAAGGTCGTAAAGCAGTAGATGAAAAATACCTCTGTCCGTTTTGAATTGTAAAATGTTTTGGATATTTTAGTGTTGACTACATACTGAAATGAAATGAGTGACAAACACACTAAACACATCTAAACACATGTGAATTAGAAAAAGCCGGAACATTTTAAAATTTGGATATCAATTTGTGCAAGGTATGACGAAATAGGCCGTGTAGTCAAATTTTGAAAAGTCTGGATTATTATTGAGAGAAACTATATCAGAAGTAGGCTAAAATATGAATATTTACTTGGCTGAGATTATGAAGATTTCTGGAATCTTAGAATAAATAAAAGAGGCCATCGAATTTGTGGTACGTTCACCATCACACGGCTTCCCAGTGGTATCATAGATAAGGCGAATGGGGAGGACGTAGCGCAAACAATAAGCTATATTGATGTCGTAGTTACGTCATTGGCGTTGATGCATTAGCTGCAACAATTTTGATTAGACCTAATCATTTAGATTCGGAGATGCATAGATTCAACTCGATACCTAAATTGTATGCAATCACACCGACAGACCGACCAGTTGATTTTGTGATTATTTCCCAAAAAGATACTACCTCCGATCCATATAAGTGGGCACAACTTTGTCTAGATACACATGTATCTAGTCTAAATACTTAACTAGATACATATGAATTTAAACAAATCTATGCCCACTAATATGGATCGGAGGAGTACATCGGGATTACATTGTGATTATTTCCTGTAAACTAGGTACATCCAAATTAACTTGATTTATAGAAGAAGAGGCACCATAAGACAAGATTAGCATGTCTAGTAGAAAAAGGCTAATTAATTGATACATTGAAAACATATATTTCCTCCGTTCGTGAAAGTAAGGCATACTTAAAAAAAAAAAGTCTAACAGTGTAATGTTTGACCAAGTTTTTACAAAAAAACATTAACATGTCACTAGATAGAACGACACATCCGATACCCCTCTATGGCAACGGCAGGAGTTAGGCGACGGAGAATCGCGCTTTCCACGCGGCTGGTGCGTACAAACCTGACCTGGCCCGCCTACATTGGCAACGGACCCTTTCCAATCTCCGTCACTTATTATATTGGCAACGGTTAATAAAATTGTCCGTTTCCAATATTTGCCTCTATGGTAACATAGAATTTCCAACAGTTGAAAATGTTGATACGTGGAGGCTAGCGAATGGGCAGATGGGGAGGTGGGCGGAGCAGACCCGCGAGTATAAATGGCGAGAGGTACCAGCAGCGGTCGCTTTGAAGCCCCAGTCCATCGCCTCCAGTTTTTCAAACTTCGCCAGATCCCCTCGTCCAAATCCATGGCGAGAGGTACCAGCAGCGGTCGCGGCCATGGACGAGGGCGAGGCCGTGGTAGGGGGCAGCGGCAATGCCATGCCGTCGGTCGCCCTCACCGTCCTCTGAAGACATGTCCCCGGCGAGAGGTACCATCAGCGGTCGCGCCGTGGACGTGGGCGCGGCGTGGTAGGGGGCGCAGCCGCAATGCCACGCCGTCGGTGTCGCCCTCACCGTCCTCTGAAGACATGTCCCCGGAGCTGCGCGGCTTCGAATTCTTGGTTATCCTGTACAAGGGCATCGAGAGCCGCCTGAGGCTCCCGAGGGCGTTCGTACAGAAGCTCCAAGGCATGGTGGCAGGTACCATGCATCTGAAGATGGAGGACTGCGAGAACGGCAGCTGGGCGGTGAAGACGGCCGTGAGTGCGGGGGGAATTTGTACCTCGGCCAGGGATGGAAGTCATTCGCCCAAGCGTACAAGCTTGAGCAGGGGCACTTTTTGTGCTTCGAGTTCGACGGCGACAACGGGTTCTTCATCAAGATCTTCGACGGTACCTTATGCCGGAGGGACGCACTCGTGTACAGCGACGACGAGCCCGAGTCTTCATCAGCAGCTGCTAGTAGTAGCATATATGTAATCGTTTACTTCATTATCAAGTCCGTATGTTAGTAAGTTTACTCTCTCGCTGGTGTAAAAGTAATGGAAACGGTTATATAAAATGTCCGTTGCCAATGTGGTGCTTATATATACTGCCGGCTCTAGCAAATTATCGGTCTCATTATCACTCTTTCTCACTGTCTCTCTTCCAACCCTAGCCGCCGCACACTGTGGCTTTCAACTCTCCTCACTCTCTCTAATGGCTTCCTCTGTCGGCGCTTCTAGATCCGGCCATCGCGGCCGCGGCTCTAGCCGCCGCGGCAGCACCGTTCTAGCGGCAGCCCTTCGTGAGGGGAAGGTCGATCTGGAGACGGCCATGCGTCCGCTAATGATGCGGCAGCGCCACCATCTGACGCCCTCCTCCTCCGGTGATGCCTGGCTTCTTCTGAGCCAGGCCGATGTGGAGGAGGTCATTCATGAGGTGGTGGTGCAGCACCTCCGGCGTTCTACCGCAGATCTACACCAGCAGAAACCCATCTGGAGGAGGAAGTGGCCGATCTGGAGGAGGAAGTGGCCGATCTGGAGGGTGGAGGATCTGTAGGTGGTGTCTGATCTGGAGAAGGAGGAGGAGGTGGATGTCGACGAAGGAGAAGGGGAGGAGGTGATTGCGTCGCAGCGCGCTGGTAGCATCGCAGCGCATCTGGCAGAGGCCTGCACCTCCTCTCCCGCCGGGTGAAAGGTATAAATCTTTCTGTGACCGGCTGTGATGCCGATGAACTAGGTTCTGCGTATGAGCATTTCATCACATAAACAAATTCCTAGTGCAAATTCACACATACATGTTCTGATAATTACAAACACTTATTGTTAAAGCACCAACTGTACAAACTAGTTAAACACCGACATCCAAAGCCTATTGCAATTCACCTAGGGCATTCTTGCACCTAGGGCAGAGCATTTCCTGCCATGTTGGACGTAGCCTGTCCTTCAAGGTTAGGATCGTGCGATACAACTCGTAGGTCACGTACCCATCTATTGCTGCGTAGTCGAGGTTAACTTTGTGCAGCGGCATCCATTCCCAAAAATTTGCTGGTTGGATGGGAACTCCTTCTTCATGTTGGCGTATGATTTGTCGATGAGGTCTGCCGCTAGATCACCCATTCCGTCCCTCTCGTCTCCACCCTTGATTTTGTATACGAGTTGGATGTCCACGTAGTACTCCGATGGAATGTGGAAGCCGGCAGAAGAAAGCACCTTGCTGTCGTTGGTGATGTCCACGCTTGCGAAGGTGATATTCTTGCGTTCAAAGAATTTGCCCAACTCTGGACAATTCTTCTTGGACTTGCACCAGTGGAACACGAGGACATGCTGGCGCATGGCGAGTTGCAGGACAGACATGTGCCGACGATTACGGGTGTACTCGATGTCAAGGCCGATGAACCGATGCTTCTCCTCTGCTAGCCATTCCTCGTACTTGTCGAGGATCCGCTCCACGGTATGCTCCTCGTTCGTGTACACCACCTCCAGAACGGTGCCGTGGGTACGGACGGTAGTTGTCTTTGTTGTTCTGTTGCGGTCGTCCATGGCGGGTGGGGGATTGGGGTGGAACGAGGAAGAAGAGAAGGAAGGAATGCGAACTGTCTGCCACCGAAAGAGCAGTTCCTGGATATTTGCCGTCGATCTTAGCAGTTTCTCGAAAATGGCAACCGAACAAAGCAGTTGCTGAAAATAGCCACCGATTTTTTATATCCAGATGTATTTTGTACATTTCGCTAATCTTTTTTTCTTTCACGCAGGAGTTTATTTCGGCAACACTGCATAAAAGTACCAATGTATCATTCCGAGAACCAGAAACCTTAAGGCAAGGAAATTTCGTGGATACTGGTCTTGGAGTGGGTACATCGACGACCGAGAGCTCATAGAAGGTGAGCTCCAAGTCAAAGATGGAAGGCTGGCTTAATCTTGTTAGGTTAGTTGCTTATAGGTTTAGAGTTCATGATTGTAGTCAAAGTGTAATAGGTGATATTACATTATGCCAATGTGTGATAGATATGATTGTAGTCAAATTGTAAAAAACGGTGATATTATTGTATACCAATGTAATGATGGCATTTGTTCTATGTTATGAATTGAATAACGTTTTAGTGCATTGTGCAATCAGCCTTTCATGTATTATGGCATATAACCGAAATATGAGAAAAGCTCAGTGCAAACGGGTAGATGGAAAACTCCGTATCTGATGTAGGAAAACTAAACAACGGAGGTCTGCGCACAACCGTTGCCAAATGGAGACCTCATCGGAAACGGTTTTTTTGCCTCCGTTACCGATGAAGGCCTTCACATCAGTCACGGAGTCGGGGACACGGACCCTTTCTCCGTTGCCGATAGGGTTTTTGGCCCGTTTCCGATGTGTCGTTCTGTACTACTGTCTTGTGAGTGTTCTACCCTCATGTCAATTTTTGTGGTGAAATGACATTTGTATTGCTCCGTGCAAAAAAGTAAATGAAATGCACGCTCCAAAAGGCTTCAAAACTTGTCAAGAGTTGTATCCTATGGCCTATGTAGAACGGGAGTTTGGTGAGTTCTGTCACCAAGGTTCTAAGAGATTATCCTCATTTCGATGGAACGTAAAGCTTAACGTACATCACATGCTATATGGGCTCTGACTTGGTTAATTAGGGTGGGAAATCTTACCCACTAGTCTCATTAGAAAGGGGCCAATGTACGTGCTCATGGGAAACAACGTTCCTATCAGTGGTGTAGGGGGGCATCTCTAAATGACCTCGTCCCGATATTGTCCTAGTTACATACTCATTTCTTGTAGCAACAAAATGGGTTGGTTGGATTATGTACGAGAAGTGTACAAACCTCTCGAGTGTGCAAATTAACCGAATCGATTCGCCATGTCCCCAGAGGGAAAAAAAAGAGCTACTAACTCTAGAATGGCTGGAGGATATCCTCATTTTTGTTTTCAAGATTGGGAAAATAACTGTTCTTGTTAGATGTCATGTATTATTGTAGAGTTCTCATGGTATCTTAGAGGGACTTAATCGTCATGCATCATGTGTGCTCAGCTGGGGGATTAATTAGGGGCTTATGAACCGTATATACTCCCTCCGTTCCTAATTATAAGTCGCCGGGCGTCCGTAGGCAAAATTCTGGCACGTTACAAGATTTTGAGTTTTCCATTTTGCCCTCCCACCGCGACCACTCTCTCCCTCACACGCGACCGCTCCCTCCCTCTCACCGCTCTCTCTTGCTCGCTGGATCCCGTCGGCGTCGTCGCCAGCCGGTCGCCGGCCGGTCGCCAGCCCGTCTCCGCCGTCGTCTCCCCCTTGCCGCCTTGCTCCCCACCACCCGAGCTCCCGAAACCCAATTTCTTTCTCCCCCACCCACCGCGCTGCTCCAAATCCGGTCAAAGATTGGATTTTTATCGACAGCGCCGCCGCCTGCTCCAGATCGACGACCGCGGCGTCGCCTGGAAGCCCCCCTCCTTCGACCAACCCGTCGTCTACTGCGCTGGTCGTCCGTCGGCGGCGAGGTCGACTCCGACGGCAACTGCCGCTTCAACGCGCGGCCCGACGCACTGATGCAGTAAAAAGCATAACATGAACTGTACATTTATTACTTGATATTCAACTTATTTGCAACTTATAAGATGTTTATTCATGGCGTTATAATGATTTCGGGGATTTCTAAACAATCCCCCTCTTTTGGTTCTAACTCTGTTTTCCAGAAAACGTCTATTTAGGTTTCGGACTTTCGGGAGCTTCGGGACTCCAAAAAGGGCAAGTCTAAAGAGCACGGTTCAGAATTTTCGAGACGAACGCAATGGGGCTCAAATGAAGACCAGCAGCCCAGCCAGCTGGAAACTAGAGGGTCCCACGCGGTCAGATTCCCTGGCCGCGTGGGACCACCTATTTTCCCCATCGTGACTCCAATGCCGTCCGTTTTCGTCTCCGTGGATTCGTCTTGACCTAAAACCAACTATAAAAAAGTCCCCTGAGGAGTTTCGCGAGGAGCGGCGGAGAAACACGAAACACACGAAACAGAAGACAGAAGGCTGCCGCCGGAGAAGATCGGAGGGGGGAAACGCTGCCGAAATCACCTCCGGAAGGCTCCTCCATCCCCCCTCCGGAGTCTCCATCAACACCAACGTCAAGACCAACACCATCTCCATCACCATCTTCGTGATCCACTTCATCCACCTCATAGTTCGAGATTGTTGAACCTTAGCTATTGTTTAAGTGCTATTCTACCTGTGTATGATTAGCTACTTGTCATTGTTTTGTGTGAGACTATATTTTTAGATTGTGTTGTATCATTTATACCACTGAATCACATCATGTCTTCACGTTGTGAGTAGTTCTCACATGTTCCCGGGGCATAGGATGGATTGGCAATGATCTATATATAACATGTGTTGGTATTTTGTCTAGTGTTTATCTTTTTATGTAATTCTATGATGGTGTTGTGCGAACGTCGACTGCACATCACTTCACCTAGATGGGCTCAAAGGAGAACACCGTAGTGTAATGGAGTGAGGGAGACTTGGGAGGACATGTAAACCTGAGACCGAATTATGAAGTTACTTTATGAGGGGATTAATATCGGGGACCTTAGAGTGTAATGCTATGGTGGGATTTTATATCTTAATAACTCTTGTGCAGTCATTTACTTGGCCACAAGATCCATCATAGGAGGTTTAGTATATTTATTTAGCTATACCTAATAATGGCTCCGTCCTAAGAAGATTAAAACTTGACAAAATGCTACTTTGTTGTTCTAGATATATTTATGCCATGAAGTCTAGGTAGCCCTTGGGAACGTTCTCCTGCACTTGAGAGTCATCAAGATACTTTTCTGGCGCCGTTGCCGGGGAGCGTAGCGCTATTGGTAAGAAGTTTGGTAAGGAAACTTGAAAGGTGAATTTTATTTACTGTTTTGTCTCATCGCTACTATGGCATTTATTAATCGTGCTTCGCTGCATCTTGCTTTATATGAAAGTGCTTATGCTAATGCTCCTAAAGTGGTTGAAACTACTGTGTCTGAGGTACCTAAAGTGGGAATAAAATTCCCGTTGATCGTGTTAAAAGAGTTATGAAAAATCTATTTACAGAGATGGAACTAAGTCTGCACGTGAACACGTGGAGACAATTGAAGACAATGTGGTTTATTTAGTCTTCCTGGTATTTCTGATGATCAGATAAAAGGAAGCTATTATATTTGTCTTTATCTGGTAATGCTCGTATTTGGTTCAAGTCTTTGGATGAAGAAGTTACTATTGTATGAGTAGTTTGAGGAAGGTTTTTCTTAAACATTTTACTCCTAAAGAAAGAATTATTGCTGCCACGGAAAGTACTAATATTTTACAGGAAGAGGAGGATAAAAACCTAAGCTTGGGATGCCCGTGCAACCCCAAGGAGATGATGAAAATGATGAACAACTAGAGAATGAAGAGAAGAAACATCCACCTTCACCACCTATGGATGAGGGTAACACTCAAAATCTTGTTGATGATAAACTTTGCTTTTATGATTCTGATGATGAGGAGGACTATCAACCTATGCCTAATGAGAACATTATTGATAGTAATTTTAAAAATGATGAGGAGTATGGTTTAGACATGCTATATGATAATGCTTTAGATGATGGTCCTATGCCTATTGATAATTCTCCATGTTTAGAACTTGTTACTACTTCATGTGAGATAAAAATGATATACTTGTTGTTGGTAAAAATACTCTTACTTATGAGAGTCCTACTTTATTTTTGAACTCTCCTATTCACACCGTGGAGGAGAAGCTTTTATATGTTGAAAAGTACTTATGTGGGCTGAAATTATCTTACACCAATGACCATTTCACCCATAACCATCATGTTCATGTTTTGACTTTCTTTGCGTGCCTTCACCAGAAGTCAAGTAGTCATCGATGGAGAGTGGCGACGCCGAGGGCGACGCCGCCGTGCGTGACGCCACCGTGCGCGATGCCGCCGGGTGCGACGCCGCCGTGTGTGACGCCGCCGGGCGCGATGCCGCCGGGTGCGACGCCGCCGTGCGCGACGCCGCTGCGCACGTTCATGTGGGTGATGGAGCAGGCGCTGAGCACTTGGAGAGAGGAGTCGCCGCCGTGCGCGACGCCGCTGCGCGCGTCCATGTGGGCGATGGAGAAGATGCTCCCGCCGACGATGTGTGCTACGTCGCGGGCGCTGGAGATGGCTTTCTAGCCACCGATGAGGCTTGCCATAAGGGGCGGTTCTGGGCGTTATCGGCGCTGGAAAGCGAGGAAGAAGATACGGCGACCTCCTCCGGCGAGATCTCGACAAGATACCGCATGGGGTTCGAGCTCGTCGACGAAGAGCTCGCTCGAGGGATCCCGGGCGACAAAGAGATTGGAGAAGAGGATCAAGCAGAGGGCCCGCGTTGAAGGAATGGATCGAGGCCCCATCGCCGCAGGTGAGTCCTAAACCGGTTTATTCCTAAGCGCAGGTCGCCGGCGTTCGAGGCTCCGGTGCTGTCTCCGTCCGTCTTCTTCGAGGAGGATTTTGATGCTGCAGAGTGGACCTTGATCCAGAGGAGGAAGAACAAGCGGCGGACTCCTTTGCTTCGCCGGAGGTCGACACCGGGATCTCGCCGGTCGCCGCCGTGATCTCGGATCGCCGATCCGCTATTGGTTACAAGAATTCAAATTCAAACCGGATTGGTCAAACGGGCCGCCATGTTGGGCCAGCAAAGCATGTCACGGGTCAAACGGACCCCCATGTTGGGCCAAAAGAGGTTTATCTGCGCCAGACGGGCCCAACTAAGCCGATCGATGATTCATCCAAGGCTGGAGTAGCTTTTCGCTCGATTCTAGGGTTTTTCTGGTCGAGAGAGTTTACGCCTGCGCCGCGTGTTCGATCTATGGCGAACCGTGGCGGCGCGAGTGGTGGCGCAGGTCGTGGTGCTGGGCAGCCGCCGCCGATGGGAGGCAACGCGGGCCGGGTGCCCCTGGCCGTGGTGCAGCTTTTGGTGGCCGTGGTTTCCGCGGCGACCCTGGAGCTGGTCCGAGCAGGCAGGCTCGGGTTGACGCCGGTGCAGGTCCGAGCAACTGGCAGGGGCGTGGAGATGCAGGTGCAGGCCAGAACAACTGGCCAGCTCTGGGAGGAAGACAGTTTGGTGCAGTCGGTTATGACTATGGCAACGGCCGTGGTCGTGGCGGCTTCGGTGGACGCGGTGGCTTCAATGGCGGAGCCCGTGATCCTTACGCTGGCGAGGGCAATGGTGGCGGAGGAGGGCCCCATGACGCCAATCATGGTGCTTTCAATGGTGTCTTCCATCCTGGAGCGGGAGATGATTTTACGATAACCTCGGCTATCGCAATAGAAGGAGACACGATTTCAGAACAACTCGCGTGGTTTTAACAACTATCGCGGTGGTAGAGGCCATGGAAGAGAGGTGGTGAGACCGGTCGTAGTGAACAATGCAAAAGACAAGATGCCGGAAAGGGATGCGGTGGTTTCCGATGCGGCGGTTACGCTGCAGCCTCGAGAGTCATGGAAGCGGTGTTGGAACAGCAGGTGGTGCGGGCCAATTCGCTGCTCCGACAGCTGCTGCTCAGCCATTGCAGTTCGCGCCGGTGGCTGCGACAGAAGGGGTAGTGCAGCGGACAAGGCGGCGGCCTCCTCCTCTGTGACAGCGGTGCAATCTGGAGAAAACAAGGTTTTGAAGAAAAAAAGAGAAGAGCAATGACAAGGTCAAGTGTTTCCGCTGCAATCTACATGGGCATTATTCGATCGATTGCCAAGCCATTCTCTGTGATTACTGTAGGGATGCAAATCATACGAATGATGAGTGTCCTCTACATGATGCCCCCAAACCAATGCTGTCCGTTTATGGGTACGCCCATGAGGAGCTGATGTTCTTTGATGTGTCAAATTCAGCTTCTTATCGCCCAAGATCCAACAGTGGGAGGACAGGACGCATAACACTTTCTGGGGGAACGCTTTCAGCGGATGAGATCATTGGAGTGCTGCGCTGGGTAGTGATGGATGATGACTTTCCGTGGAATGTACAATTGCACGGAGATAACATGTACAGGCAGAGTTTCCAAGCAAGATGGAGCTGATCCGTGCGATGAGGTTTGGGTCTTTTGAGGCTAAAGAAAATAGCAAGATATTTATCAAATTCACGGAGTGGAAATCTGAAGTTAAACCCACTCAACATCTTCAGAATGTGTGGCTCCTTATAAGTGGGGTGCCGGAGGGTTTACTGGACGACTACCTTGCTTTATGGGGGATGGTCGGTATGTTTGGGAAAACTAAGGCGGTCGACATGGCGTACACTAGGAGACATGAGGTGGTCCGTGCGCAGGTCCGGGTCACAGACATTTCGGCTATCCCATATCATAAAACGATCATGTATGAGGATGAGGGGTACAGGCTTGCTATTGAGCTGGAGATGCTCGATGAAGATGTCGATATGGTGGCAGCTGATCCAAAGATGACCCCAAGGATGATGATGTTGGTGGTGCTGGAGGTGCTGGACAAGGAAAACATCAACAGGAGGATGCCAACTCTGAAAACAAAGGGCCTAGTTTAAGCAAAGAAGAAGGAAAGGGTGCCGTGACCCCTGGAGTGGAACTACCTGATTCCATTACTAAGATGGTATGTTTAACGCCAAACATAAGGTTTGGTTCTTTCTCGGATAGGTGGTGCGACATGGTAGAGGAGGAGGAAGAGAGAGCTAAAAATTCTGCTTTAAAGAAGGTTCAGAGGGTTCTTTTTGCGTCTCCAACCGATGTGCATAAGGTGGATCGGCTGACTGAAGTCGTACAAGAATCTGCCGCTGTTGTGATCCAGGATAAGCCGGGTACGCCGGTTGCTGTGACTGGCAAATCACATGAAACTGCTGGTGATTCTTCAGCTTTGGAGGGGCATTTGTCTTCTGGCCGGGCTGCTCTCTCGCCTAGCCGTGCTGTTATTTCGCCCAACCGTGATCCTCTCTCGCCCAGCGGTACTGCCGGCGCAGACACGTCTGCTAACGGTGCAGCTCGACGCGCCAGGGGCAGCCCAAGGGGCTCTGCTGCGACGGCCTCGCCACAGAGGCCGCGGGCGACCCTGGTTGAGGCGGACGGCGTGGTGACCCCGAGGTCTGGGCGCACCAGGTCTGGACCGAGTTCTCCACAGTCTGCGGCTGCATCGGCACAGACGCCGGCTACCATTACGATGGAGGCAGGTGAAGCGAGTCCGAGGGCTGCTACGTACCCTTCTCAACTTGGTGCTCTCCGTTCTCCGATGAACGCGATCAGTACACCGACGGAGAAGCTGATAGCTTTCGGTGGCATTCCGGAGGAGATGGCGACTGGGTTGCGCTCGAGTGCACGCATTCGGGAGCAGCACAATGCGGACGCATCGCAGCTGGAGCGAGCGATGGATAGGGCCAACTCTCGCGACATGACAGGTTCGTGTCCCACACCCAAATTTTCGTTATGCAATTTTTCAAATAGTACCGTATTAGCTAGAGCTAGCATTTTGGGAGTTTCGTTGGGTAAATCACCTTCTGAAAATTTGGTAGCTGTACATCATCTAAAAGAGGTTGAGAAGGAGAGAGCTTTAATAATGTTGAACAAAAATCTGAATTCGTCTGATGACGATCCACATAATCTTTTTGTCTCAAAAGTTTCGGGACTTTGTGATGATCTAGAGGAGGAGGAAGCTGACGAGATGAGAGATCAAACGGATCACTTAGGCCAGCTATCAACTAGGAAACGTGGGCGTAAGAAAATTGTTGTTGATAAGAAAAACCTAAGAAGGAGTGCTAGACTGAAAAAGAATAAGTAATGAAAGCGTTAATTTGGAACAGCGAGGGTTTTAGGGACACGGCGAAACACCTAAGGGTTCAAGAGTCTATACGAGACTTTAACCTGGATATTGTAGCGTTATTAGAAACAGGGCGGTCTAGTTTCCCATCATATTTTTTAAGAAATTTATCGGCTGGTCGGGACTTCTCTTGGTTTTGTCTACCTCCACAAGGGAGATCGGGAGGTATGTTAGTGGGAATGAACATGGAATCGCTGACTGTCCGAGACGTGGATGCCGGTGATTTCTGTGTAAAGTTTCATTTAAAATCAAAAGACGGGTTTGAATGGAATTTTGTTGCGGTATATGGGGCAGCTCAAGAAGCTCAAAAGCCCATATTTCTTGCTGAACTTGTTCGTATCTGTGAGTCATCGACAATACCCATGTTAGTTGGTGGGGATTTCAACATCATTAGAGGACCACAAGAAAAGAACAATTCAAATTATAACGCACGCTGGCCCTTCTTATTTAATTCGGTCATTGAAACTCTAAGTCTAAAAGAGATTAGCTTGTCAGGGAGGCAATATACGTGGGCAAGTCGACGAGACACACCTACGTTTGAGAAACTTGATCGGGTACTTGCAAGTGTGGATTGGGAACAAAAATTTCCGTTGGTAACTGTAAGAGCGTTATCTCGGACAGAATCAGATCATACCCCTCTACTTATTGACTCAGGTGAACAAGCTCACCTGGGCAATACGTCTTTGTTTTCTTTCGAATTAGCCTGGTTTAAAGAGGAGGGTTTTTTCGAAATGATTTCCAAAGAATGGCAAACTATGTGAAGGGGAGTACACCACTTGAGGTGTGGCAAAACAAAATAAGACATCTACGAAGATATCTTAGAGGTTGGGCAAGAAATAGAAGTGGTATCTATAGGAAAGAAAAAGAAAGACTTCTTGGAATTATTGATTTGTTAGATATAAAAGCCGAAACTACAAACCTCAACAATGAAGAACGTGCTGCGTTGAGAAGAGCTAATGATAGCTTAGCCAAACTAAGTAAGAGAGGAGGAGTCTAAATGGGCGCAAAGGGCTAAAGTAAAACACGTACAAGAAGGAGGAAATAATACGAAATATTTCCACCTCATAGCAAACGGTAAACATAGAAAAAAGAAAATCTTCCAATTAGAACAAGAGGAAGGCACAATTGTAGGGGAAGAAAATCTGAGAGTGTACATCTCTGAATATTACAAAAAGTTATTTGGAGCGCCGGCCGAAAATAGCTTCGGTCTTGATGAAACGATGGTTTCAGATATCCCACAAATTTCCTATGAAGAAAATAAAATCCTAACCGCCGATTTTACTTCGGATGAAGTGTTAGAGGCGATTACACAGATGGAGCATAACAAGGCTCCGGGGCCAGACGGGTTCCCCGCTGAATTCTATAAAACCTTTTGGCATGTTATTAAAAATGATCTTATGGCTATGTTTGTGCAGTTGCAAAATGGCCATTTGCCGCTTTATAAGCTTAATTTTGGGGTAATTACGTTGCTACCAAAAAAAGAGGACGCGGTACAAATCCAACAGTATAGACCGATTTGTTTGTTGAATGTGAGCTTTAAGATTTTTACGAAGGTTGAAACTAATCGTATAACTCAGATTGCGCACAAAGTCATTAGACCAACCCAAACGGCGTTTATGCCAGGGCGGCATATCCTAGAAGGGGTAGTTGTCCTACATGAGACCATACACGAGCTTCATAGGAAGAAATTGGATGGGGTGTTATTTAAAATTGATTTTGAAAAGGCGTATGATAAAGTTAAGTGGCCTTTTCTCTTGCAAACGCTGCGAATGAAAGGCTTCGATGAAAAATGGTGCGACCTCATCAAAAACTTTATAATGCGTGGGTCGGTGGGGGTTCGGGTTAACGATAATATTGGTCATTTCTTCCAGACTAGAAAGGGGCTTCGACAAGGCGATCCCCTTTCTCCCATTCTCTTTAACATAGTGGCCGATATGTTGGCCGTTCTTATATCATGAGCAAAAGAGGATGGTCAAGTCGGAAGCCTTATTACACACTTGGTTGAGGGAGGAGTGTCGATATTACAATACGCAGATGACACCATTTTATTTCTGGAACATGATTTACAAAAGGCTGTCAATATGAAGTTGATTTTGTGCATCTTTGAACAATTATCAGGACTAAAAATCAACTTTCATAAAAGCGAAATATTTTGTTTTGGTAAAGCTAAAGAGGCTGAGGACCAATACAGGAGTATTTTCGGCTGTGAGGTGGGGAGTTTACCGTTTAGGTATCTAGGGATACCAATCCACTATAGAAAGCTGCTGAATAAGGAGTGGAACTTGGTGGAAAAACGTTTTGGGAATAAGCTAGGATGTTGGCAAGGAAAGTTGCTCTCATACGGAGACAGACTAGTTTTAATAAATTCGGTACTTACAAGCCTACCTATGTTTATGTTATCCTTTCTAGAGATACCTAAAGGGGTACTGAAAAGGTTAGACTTCTATAGGTCACGTTTCTTTTGGCAAAGCGATCAAAATAAACAGAAATATAGGCTCACAAAATGGGAGATTGTGTGTAGACCAAAGGACCAAGGAGGTTTAGGAATCGAGGTTCTGGATATAAAAAATAAGTGCTTATTAAGCAAATGGCTTTATAAACTTACTAATGAGGAGGGAGTATGGCAAGAGCTACTGAAGAACAAATATTTACAAAACAATAGTCTGTCACAAGTGACTGCTAAACCCACTGATTCTCAATTTTGGAAGGGTCTTATGGGTGTAAAAGAAAATTTCTTCACCAAAGGAAAATTTGTTATTGGGAATGGTCAAAAAACTCGCTTTTGGGAGGACATCTGGTTGGGAGAAGTCCCTCTAGCTGCTCAATATCCGACCCTTTATAGTATAGCGCGGCATAAGAAAATATTAGTAGCCGATGCTTTAGCAAATTCCTCAGTACACGTCGAGTTTAGACGAAACTTGACGGGTAACAAATGGAGTGCGTGGCTACATTTGCTTCAAAGGCTGATTACAAATCCTTTAACGAATGAGGATGATAAGTTCATTTGGAAACTCACTTCGACAGGGTCGTTCACAGTTAAATCACTATATGAGGACTATTTAAATGGGCACACGGTAAACCTGCGCAAACATATTTGGAAACTAAAGATACCACTCAAGATCAAGATTTTTATGTGGTTCATTTTTAACAAAGTTATTTTAACGAAAGATAACCTTGCTAAACGTAATTGGAATGGGTGTAAGAAATGTGTGTTCTGTGATTCGGAGGAGTCTATAGATCATCTCTTTTTTACATGCCCATTTGCGCGCTTATTATGGACGATTGTGCAATACACTTTTAACATTGTACCACCGGCTAATAGCACGAATATGTTCGGTAATTGGCTAGATGGGGTGGAAAAGAATTTGAAGGCACAAATCCGTGTGGGAACTTGTGCTTTATTATGGTCTATTTGGAGATGTCGAAATGATATCATCTTTAACAATGCTCGACATGCTAATTTTCTGCAGGTGATACGTATGGCTACCCACTGGATTCACGAGTGGGCGTTCCTGCTCCCAGAGGCGCAACGTGCGCATATGGACTCTGGGTGCCTCCGGCTGGAGGCGGTCGCTTTGGATATCTATTCCCGGGGTACCTGGCGGCTGTCTAGAAGAATTCAAGACGTTTAAGAAGACTAGACGTCCTAAGAAGCTATCCTTGTAGTTTTTAAGGCTTTATTTCCCTTTTCATGAACTTTTGTTTGAGATGTAAACTTTAAATACTTCTTGACGCTGCAATAAAAAAGCCGTATGCATCAATCGATGCAGAGGCTGGGACTCCCCTTTTCTAAAAAAAAAAAAATGTTGATAGTGCTTCTTGCAATTATTTTGAGAGAGGAAAAACACTAATAGCTCACATGTAGTTTTAATAATCCTCTATATGTTCCTAAGTTTGCAAAGTTGCACCAATCTAATAGTTCTTTTTCAAATTTGTTCCACTACTTGTAACTATTATGAGAGAGGAAGAAAGACTTTCTTTATGTTTCTATGTTATTTAAAATGCAACCTACTGATCACCACATGCATTGGTTACCACAAAATTGCTGCTATTTATTCATATATAAAATGCCAATGCATAGGAAGAGTTAGACTTAAAAGTTAATGGTTTAATGTTTTGTGGTGTGCTCCTTATGCTTTCATTTCCTATTCAGTTTGGGCACACCTTTATATCATGAAAACATGTGAAACAACTTTACCTACTGTTTCTAATTGCTAGTTTAAGATTTTCACTTTATATAAAATTTGGGAAAGTAAATGAGAAGGATGAGTAATGGAGATGTTGGGGTCGACCTTGAACATGTGTTGTTCATGCCAATGGAACCATTGCAAAGTCTCTATCATTAAAACTTTTCCCAAAGCTAAAACCAAATAAAAAGAGTGTTTATGTTGTATATATTTGCTTCTTCTTTTGCCTTTGTGCTAAATCAAAAACAACAAAAATATTTTCTTTCTTCCTTGTTTGTTTCTCTTGAATTCTTTCTTGGTTCTTTTTGCTTCTTTTTGATTTTTATCTTCAGTTTCAGTTTTGGTTTTTGAGTCAAGGTGCTTGTTTACTACTGTAACATCACCTTTGTATCTTATTTTTCATCTTTATGGCAAGAATAACCTCTTTTGAGAGGTGGGATCAGACAATAGTGATTTGCTGTCCAGAAAACAGATTCCTTAGCTTCACTGCGGAAAATGTTAAAAATCACAGAAAAGGAATTTTGACCTGAAATTTTACGACAGCAATCTTCAGTTATTATTACGCATTTCATTAGTTAAAAGTTTTCTGATTTGAGCAACGTAAGTGACTCTGAAAATTCACTCTTTACGGGCTGTCCAGTTTTTGACAGATTCTGTCTTTATTTTGCATTAGCCTCATTACTTGTGTTTTGTGTGGTTCTTTTGATCAATGAACAATACACAACCATAGTAACAATAGTTAATGTTTAGAATCAAATCATGATATGTCTTTGCTGTACCTATGTGGATTTAATTTATGGAGACACTAACCCCTCTAATCAAGTTTTATGATGAGTTTTGTGTGAAGAGAATTGTCAAGTGGAAGAGTTGAGGGTGATGAACAAAGATCAAGAGGGACAAACACTCAAGCTTGGGGATGTTACCCCTAGGCTCACCCTACATGTATCAAATAAGTACAAGAACTCAAGCTTGGGGATGCCAAGCCACCTCACTCCAACCATCTTGATACCAAGTAAGTAAGCCTAGCTATATGGCTATAAAGAAAGCGCTTTACGGGAGGCAACCCGGTTGTTTTATTTTTGATTTTCTTTGTGTCCTCTTGCTGTAACAAGAGACTTAGTTTTTAGTTTTGTTTCTGGAATTTTTAATAAAGTGCCAAGTTTTACCCGTTTTGGTTTGAAAAAGTTGCTATTTGTATTCGGAGATTTTATTCCAGCACGAATCTGTGCACGGTATGATTTTTCATTTCTATTCTGTAACTCCGAATGAGCTGATATTTTAACTGTAGTTGCAACTTTTCATCCTCTGTAATCATGAATTTTTTCAGAATTTTTCGACATATTTAAGTAGGGTAGAAAAATGCGTTTTGCTGCTGCTGTTTTTCTGGACAGATTCTGTCCCATTTTGTTTGATGCATTCTTTGAACTTTTAACTTGAATCTTTTTGATCCAATTGAGTTTATAAGTAGGCATACAACATTATACACTTTCTGGACATTCATATGAATTTTTGTTTAAGGATTTTATGCAGCAAGCAATTCATTTGTCTATCACTACTAATGTCACCCCACAGAAAAGAAATGGGAGAAACGGTGTTTTGAAGTTTTTTCACAGGGATTAGAGGAGATGCACCAAGAGCTATCCAAGGATGGTGAAGACCATAAGCTTGGGGATGTGAAGACAACCCCACTGGACCAACACACTCTCGGTTTGCACACGTCTAACTTCTGTTTTTCGATCAATGCACTTTATCGCATAAACTTGGAGCGTCTTTTATTTGCTTTTTATTTCGGTTTGATTTTTGTTTATTTTCTTGAGACCACCACTTTTCATTTATGTTATGAGAGTGCTACTGGAAAATTGGGTTGAATTATGTTGGATGCTATTAAAAATATTGGGATAGGGATGTTTGAGTTGATTCAAAAAGATACATATAGTTGCATGATTCATGTGCTTTTTAATGAGTATTAATTTGCAAGTGTTTTATCAAGAGCTATCTTTTATTCATGTTTCGATGCTGAATGTTACTTTACTTTGTTTAACATGGATTGATTAGTTCTATGGACACTTATGCATGCATTTAGACGGTCAACTTTCTCCCTCTTGCTAGCCCAAAAATTCCAACAAGTAAAAACTTGTTTTCCAACACCTTCAACCAAAGTTTTTCTAGTGAGTCCACCATATCTACCTATTAGCTTTATGCTATTCCGAGTATGTTTATCATGTTATATTGTATTATCTATACTTCTGAATTAAAATGCTTATGTTATTGATTGTTATGGGAAAAGTTGGTTAAAAAGCTCTCACGAACTTGATGCACACTTTACTTTTATTGCACTTAATAAGCATGAACCATTGTGATTAAAATTATGAAGTTGTGGGCTTGACAATAGTTTTGGTTGGGAGTTAGCCCATATGTGCTGTCACATGGCAAGCTTTCAACATTGCACTTATTTAT
Organism: Poa pratensis; assembly: GCA_947311845.1. Taxonomy (NCBI): domain Eukaryota; kingdom Viridiplantae; phylum Streptophyta; class Magnoliopsida; order Poales; family Poaceae; genus Poa; species Poa pratensis. Next base: position 8,231,835 of record CAMZMU010000065.1, read on the forward strand.
ATTTAGTTGATGTCATGTACTTTTGTTTATGGATGCCTATCATGGGTGAAATGAATGTGGATACTTAGTAAGTTCAAAGAGTTTGTATAAATGGTTAGAGAAATGCCTGGGCCGCTAATCTAAGCCATGCATCATTCATGGTGGAAATTTACAGCATAACCATAATGTTCATTCAGTGATGCACCTCATAATAAAAAGCTATACCCATAGTAAATAAAAGAGTGCTGAGATTGTTCATTGTCTGTTTGTCTTGTTGTTTTGACATGGGCTTGTTCATGTCAAGGGGCAAGAGGTACCCCAGTGCAGTTCTTGATGATACTATTATTACTTGCAATGACCTTTATTTGAATTTACTTTGTGGACCAAAGTGAGTAACACATGGTGTAGGTACTTGTATTCAAGGGACATGAGACATTCAACCAATACATTGTCAAGCACACCACTCATATTTGCTTTCACTTTAAACATTAATCATTCAAGATGCTATGATAGGGGTAATGAGAGCTCCACACCAATGACTACCACATTGCAAGCATTAACTTAAGTAGAAGTGTTTGGAAGTTAGATGAAACTTATTCATGCTTTACCTCTACTTATTTATATATCTTTCCAATGTGTCCACCTTTTATATTCAGATTTGCAAGAATACTCTATGACCATTATAGGATGTTTTTACTTTTCATTATGCATACATTTGGACCATAGTACTTTCTTCTATGTTACACTTTGTGAATTATCATTGAACATCCTTACATTGAATATTTGATATCACTTCATAATCTATCTTGTATATTGCTACTCCTTTGAAGAATGAATCATTTGACTCTATGTAGCAATAATAATCATCTTTGATATCCATTGATAGTATTAAAATGCAAAGTCCATGTTAGTTTTATCACCTTCATACTCGAGGACGAGTATTGGTTAAGCTTGGGGATGTTGATGCATGTAAAATGCATACATGAACTTTACATTTTATTACTTGATATTCCAACTTATTTGCAACTTATATGATGTTATATTCATGTTTTATAATGATTTCGGGGATTTTCTAAACAATCCCCCCTCTTTTGGTTCTAACTCTGTTTTCCAGAAAACGTCTTTTTTAGGGTTTCGGACTTTCCGGGAGCTTCGGGACTCCAAAAAGGGCAAGGCCAAAGAGCACGGTTCAGAATTTTCGAGACGAACGCAATGGGCCTAAAATGAAGACCAGCAGCCCAGCCAGCTGGAAACTAGAGGGTCCCACGCGGTCAGATTCCCTGGCCGCGTGGGACCACCTCTTTTCCCCCTCGTGGCTCCGATGCCGTCCGTTTTCGTCTCCGTGGCTTCGTCTTGACCTAAAACCAACTATAAAAAGAGTCCCCGAGGAGTTTCGCGAGGAGGCGGCGGAGAAACACGAAACACACGAAACAGAAGACAGAAGGCTGCCGCCGGAGAAGATCGGAGGGGGGAAACGCTGCCGGAATCACCTCCGGAAGGCTCCTCCATCCCCCCTCCGGAGTCTCCATCAACACCAACGTCAAGACCAGCACCATCTCCATCACCATCTTCGTGATCCACTTCATCCCCCTCATAGTTTGAGATTGTTGAACCCTAGCTATTGTTTAAGTGCTATTCTACCTGTGTATGATTAGCTACTTGTCATTGTTTTGTGGTGAGACTATATTTTCAGATTGTGTTGTATCATTTATACCACTGAATCACATCATGTCTTCACGTTGTGAGTAGTTCTCTCATGTTCCTGGGGGCATAGGATGGATTGGCAATGATCTATATATAACATGTGTTGGTATTTTGTCTAGTGTTTATCTTTTTATGTAATTCTATGATGGTGTTGTGCGAACGTCGACTGCACATCACTTCACCTAGATGGGCTCATAGGAGAACACCGTAGTGTAATGGAGTGAGGGAGACTTGGGAGGACATGTAAACCTGAGACCGAATTATGAAGTTACTTTATGAGGGGATTAATATCGGGACCTTAGAGTGTAATGCTATGGTGGGATTTTATATCTTAATAACTCTTGTGCAGTCATTTACTTGGCCACAAGATCCATCATAAGAGGTTTAGTATATTTATTTAGCTATACCTAATAATGGCTCCGTCCTAAGAAGATTAAAACTTGACAAAATGCTACTTTGTTGTTCTAGAAATATTTATGCCATGAAGTCTAGGTAGCCCTTGGGAACGTTCTCCACTTATAAGAAATACACACTTGAGCTTGTCCTCTTGCTGCATAGAGGATTGGGCTTTTCTCTCTTTGAGAGCTGTCACCTGCTACTATTTGTCTGCTGCATTTTTACTGTCTTGCAATTATACAACCGAAAACACCAAAAACACTTGCATCTTTTATTGTCAATTTATCATTCTTACTAACCAATACCTTCAGCTCCTCGTGGGTTCGACAATCTTTTCTATTCGAAAGGTACTACAATTGATCTCCTGCACTTGGGAGTCATCACGCGCCGCAGGCATAACCAAGGCCACCGCGCGTGAGCTCCGCCTCCGCGTCGTGTGCCGCTTCCAGGCCGTCTATGGTGCCCCGCGGAGGGCAAGCCGGACAGGGACGCGGTGGACGCTGCCGTGCGCCACCTCTACGCGCCGGATCTGGCCACCGGGTGGGCGTCCACGTCGTGCAGGAGGTCAAGCTGCTCGCCCCCAAGGCCCCACGCGAGGAGCTCGACGCCGCCGTCGAGGAGCTCGTCGACCTCTCCGTCGCGCTCGAGTTCTTCGTCGCGCCCGTGGCCTTCCTCACCTGCACCCGGCCTCCCTCACCTGCGCCCGTGGCCTGCTACGCTCTCCGGCAACGTACGCATCCTACTCTTTTTTGCTTGCTGCTGTAGCTAGTTGCTCCATGGCGTAGTTTATTTTGTGTAGAGAGATTTTCCATTTGTTGCTCCATTAAGTGTAGCAATTGGTGTACACTGCTGTCCACTGCTCTCTGTATTGCTCTATGTGCTTGTTGCTTGCAGTAGATTAGTGGTTGCTCATGACTGATTGCTAAGACTGCTTGCTACGACTGCTTGCTGCTTGATATTATTGCAACTTGATCAAGTGCTTGTAACAATAACTTGCTACGGCTGCTTGCCACTTGTATTTTCTCACTCATTAGGAGTACTGCTCCATTAGGAGTATCTGCATTGCTCCATTAGGAGTACTTTTTCTTGTACTCTTATCTACTCAAAGTATTAACTGAAAATCTGAAAAACAGTTGCACTTCTTTAGGCAACATCTTGACTGAAACTTTTTCAGTACAATAACACACAAACATAAATACTTGTTTAGGCAACATCTTGGCTGAAACTTTTTCAGTACAATAGCACACAGCATAACACTAACTTACACACAAAGTTTTCAGTACAATAACACACACATACTGACTGAAACTTTTTCAGTAGCAGTAACACATTAACATACAGACTTGTTTAGGCAGCACCTTGGCCTAGAAAGTTAAGGGCATATGCAATAACCTCAAGAGGGCAACGCAGCCTTTTTGGTAGCAGACCCAACCTTTCAAACCTATCCTTGTTTGCATGATTAACTTGTAACCATTTCCTCCTGCATTGTTCATGATCTCCACCATGACATTCATTAAACTTAGGAAGATTATGTTCAGTTTATATGATTCATAGGCTGCAAATTCTTTCTCAACACTTTTAATAAACTCCTTGAGCGTTTTAGCAGCGAGGCAATTAGTTAGAGACTGTATGGATCTAAAAAAGCCTAGATCAAGGACATTCAAGTCTGGACTATTTGCCGGCTGTTGCATCAATTTGATCTTCAGTCTTGTATTGGCCACAGCTTCTGCAAATGCTGGGTCATCGGGCAAAATATGCGGCTTCGCATTATCCTGCTGTATAAAAATGGTCTGCTCCACATCTTCTTGAGGCCAAACAGCTTCAATTGCAGGCAATAGCTTCTCAAGAAAGTACTCTCTCATCACTTTCCTTGTTACTCTCAAGTTCTTCGTCTCCAAGGTCCCTCTCTCTCTATTCTCACTTCTTCTTTGCGCCGGTATCTCTTGCACGAAGGGCCACATGCCTATCTTCCCATCAAATGTCATGTTGCCCTCACTGTCATACCTAGGTCGAGCAACCGCGGTAAGAAACATGACTTTTCCTATGCAAATGCTAGATAGAGGCCGTATAGGATCTGGTTCATCTGGCAGCAAGTAGTAGGTCTGGTTACTTTTGGTCATATTGAACCATTTTTCGTCAACATGCACAATTTTGTACATGTCGATGAAAAGTGGATCTGCAGTACCAATTGTGTCTTCATCAATCATGCCTAGGCAAAACTGTGCCCTGTTTTTCTTATGCTTCTCCGTTAGTTGAGGTTTTAGGGCATTTGAGTGTCTTCGGATTAGATTCATCTCGAAATTTCTGTATAGTGTTGTAGGATTGCAACCCAGCTGCCAAGCCAAGGATCTTATTGTCGACCTCCTGTTTAGTGGGATAGAGGGGATTCGGGATAGATCAATGTCTAGTGGCTTCCTCCCACACCTTCCCTTCTTCTTGCTTGAAACGTCTACTGGCAAACCCTCTGCAATTTGCTTCATGGCCAGCCGCCAAATCCTCTGTATCGTTCGAACATGGACCTCAAAAAAATTTGCTAGGTTTTTCTTGTCATCGTTCTCAAAATTTCCACCTCTGCTCATACACACTGCATGTATAGCTACATAAGCAGCATATTTCTCAGTGTCACTAAGTATTTTCCTTTTCTTCTTTGTTTGTTGTGCACCTGCAATAAGAAATGAAACCAAAAGCAAATTAAAACTTGGTTGCTGGATCCTGAACATGACTTGTTTGCTTGCAGGAGTAAAATACAGTACATGGTGGAGTAAACTTGTTTGCTTGCTGGAGTAATTTGGTTAACTGAAACATGCTTTGCTTGCATACTGGAGTAATTTGCTTAAGTGAAACATGCTTTGCTTGCATACTGGAGTAATTTGCTTAACTGAAACTTGCTTTGCTTGCATACTCGAGTAATTTGCTTGCTGGAGTAATTTGCTTAACTGAAACATGCATATTAGAGTAATTTGCTTGCTGAAACATGCTTAAACATGCTTGCTGTAATTTGCTTACTGAAACATGCTTGCTACCAAGTTAAATAAACTACACCAAGCACTAGTTGTAATTTCGAAAATGGAGTAGTAAAATGCAACACCTGTCATGTTCAGGACCTCCTCTTGTTCTTGATCTTCCATATTCACCTCCTGTTCTTCGATAATAACCTCTTGCTCTTCCATAATAACCTCTTCCTCTTCTATTATCACCTCTTCTTCATGTGGTGTCATGTTCAGGTCCAACATTGCAGCTTCAGGTGCTGGCAAGTTCAGGTCGAAATGTGCCATTTTCCTGGGTAAGGTGATCTCTGAACTTTTGAGCACTTCAGTTATTCTGAGAGTCAGTTCGTCTCAGAGTTCATGCAGATTTGTTGGCAAGTTGATATCTGAACTTGTTGGAAGTTGATCTCTGTACTTGTTGGCAAGTTGATCTCTGTACTTGTTGGCAAGCTGATTACTTGCTGCTCTTAGTACTTACTGCTTTGAATCCTTGCTGCTTTGAACCTGCAGAACCTGGGCGAGGTGCCTGCCGGGTGCTGCCGACGAACTTGGCGCGCCTGCCGGGTGCTGCCGACGAACTTGGCGCGCCTGCCGGGTACTGCCGACAAACTGGGCGCCTGGGACACCTGCAGATCCTGGGTGCTCCTCGCCCAGGCGAGCAACTCCTCCTAGCTGGGTGATGGCGCTGGCCTGTGGGGCGGGAGGAAGCAGCGGAGAGTAGCTGGCGAGGAAGAACGACGCTGGGCATGATCCTGGAGAGCTGGACACGCGCGAGGAAGCACTAGTACAGAACGACACATCGGAAACGGGCCAAAAACCCCTTCGGCAACAGAAAAAGGGTCCGTGTCCCCGACCCTGTCACTGATGTGAAGGCTCTCATCGGCAACGGACAAGAAAAACCGTCACCGATGAGGCTTGATTTTGGCTACGGTTGCCATCCAGTCTCCGTTGCCGATGTATATGGACATCAGAAACGGAGATTCTGTTTTACTCGTTTGCAATGAGGTTTTTTCATAAGCCTACAGCAGCAATACAGTTGCCAATTGACATTCAAAATATCACAGCAGAAGCACAAAGTTGCTAGCAAAACCGTTAATAACTTATATAACAATTGTCACCATTACATAGCATCAAAAGATGAGTTACACATGCTTCGCTAATCCTATAACAAATGTCACCGATACATTGCATCACAAGACAACCAATTACTTATCTTCATTGTCATGCCTCTCTAAATCTATCATTGACATGTCTAGCTAAATCTATCTATGTCATGCCTCTCTAAACTTATCCTTATCATTTCCAACTTAATTTATCTTCATGACTTGCTGTTAGAGTTCATGAATTCAATCTTCTTCTTGGACGGTGTCGCCGAAATATAATCAACTCGCCGCTTTGTCCCCGACCTTGTATTTAGCTCATTTAAATGAGCTAAACGGATCAGCACCATGCTCTGCACATAGTGCAATAAGCGAGTGCTGATGTACTGAAGGTGCCTCTTTTGTAAAGTGGTCACTGAAATGCAAAGAGAGAATATATGACTCCATGTTAGCTCACTATACATCTAGCATAAAGGACATACAACACAAAAGGATGCATAAGGCAGAATAACAAACTTACAAATCCATTGCCTAGTTGTTGTGTACCAACAATTATGCCGGACGACAAGCGCACCTTGGCTAAGGACCCGGCTTTTTATACAGTGTCACCGAAATGTACATCTGTTTTGCAAAGGAGATAAGTCAGCCATGAGTTTCATACACTACCGATTTGTGCTAGTTATGTTCTTTTCGAGAGACACTACGTAGTCGTCCTCAGTGGCGGAGCTAGAACATATTGAACCAGGATGCACACATGTTACCACAATACATTTAAAACAATTTTTAGGGGTGCATATGTGATGAAAAATTGCTAATTTACAAAGAAAAATTCCTTCTCCCGGTGTCCTGTGCACCCGGCTGGCACAAGGTGGATCCGCCAGTGGTCGTCCTCATCGTCCTCGGATGTATTACAACCCTAGTTCTAGTTCTGTTCATGAGTGTCCTATGGAAGAAAACCTAAGCAGAACAATGACAACAACCCTGGTTCGTCGGCACGACGGCCGGTCACAAATAGATGTATTACCTTTGGATCTGGCGGCGGGAGTACGTAGTCGTCCTCGTCGTCCTCGGATCGACACGCCATGCGCCCTCCAGCTACAGATCAGGCGACGAGATCTGCCCGGGTGGAGCAAAGAACGGGTACGCACTGCCACGGTCGGAGGAGAGGAAGATGCGCGCCAACACGGTCGGAGGAGAAGAAGATGCGCGCCGCCACGGTCGGAGGGAGGGAGATGCGCGCCGCCACGGTCGGAGGGAGGGAGATGCGCGTCGCCACGGTGGAGCTAAGATCTGGTGCTGTGTGGAGGCGCCGCCACACTTTGAGAGTGAGGCTGAGAGTGAGCGATAGAGTTTAGGGCTGTGTGAAGGGCGCATTTATAGCAAAGTAGAACATCGGAAACGGAGGGTATAAACAACCGTTTCCTTTGATTTTTTCACTGACACACTGGGCTTATACTGATCTCTACTAGTATTGAAGGTGAAGAACATAAAAGTAAATAACTATAACTACTCCTCGGCCTCCGCCTTCTCCTGCTCGTATGCGAGGAGAGCCGCGTAGTCGTCCGTGTCGTCGCGCGGCTCCTCGCCGACGATGTCATCGCCGCCCGTGCGCCCCTCCCACATCTCGTCGTCGTCGTAGGCAGGATCGTCGCGCAGCTCCGGCGGGAGGAGGAGCCGGCGGCTCTGAAGCAGCTCAACTCTTTCCGGCGGCATAGGCACCGATGCGCGGTTGAGGTGCCAGCCACCGGGTAGCCGAACCTTTGACCATGGCACTGGCCTCCTATATTGCCAGTGCCGCTCCACGACGGCCTGCCCGACGATGACGCGGTTCCATCCAGGCGACCGCGGACGAGCGTCTCTCCGCCGCGGCGAGCGGCTGCGGCCGCGGGCGCCCGAGGATCCCGCGTCCTCTTCCGGCGGCATAGGCACCCTCCTGTGGTTGACGCACCAGCCAGCGGGGAGGCTAACATTTGACCAGGGCACTGGCCTCCTATTCAGCGAAAGCGGGAAACTGCTGCGGCGAACGCCCGAGGAGTTGTTAGGAGTATCCATGGCTGCGGCGAAGTGGCGTACTGAGATAGCAGAGAGATCGTGGGTTTTTAAGGAGTAGTGGGCGGTGCCGCGGCGTCACTACGCCACTACGCCATAGCAGTTACTCCGCTCGCATCGAATTCCAAGAAGATGGAACGTGTCCACACTGCACACGGATACACAAAAGTCTCCGTTGCTATAGAGGCACATATCGGAAACGGAGCCAGAATTAAGACCGTTGCCAATACGTACTATGGGTAACGGAGTTAATACTTTCTCCGTTACCTATGTTGACGGGCCAGCCACGGCCCAGGTCAGGTTTGTACGCACTGGCCGCGCGGAAAGCGCGATTCTCCGTCGCCTAACGCCTGCCGTTTCCATAGAGGGGTATCCGATGTGTCGTTCTGTACTAGTGAAGAAGACCAGGAGAGGAACAAGCCCAGGTGAGGAACTCCTCGCGCGGATCCTGGGGAGCTGGCGGGGGCGAGGATCGGCGAGGATGGAGCTGGCGACGGCGTGGATCGCGATTCAAATTTTGAATTCTGTTTTCTTTGCTGATGACCGGTTCGCTACTTCGGGAGGGCATGAGATGTTATTTTAGGAAACAATTGAGGGTAAAATAGACTTTTGGGCGTTTTCACCTGGTCGGAACAAATGTTGGAACGACTTATAATTAGGAACGGAGGGAGTACAATCCCGCTTGACTTGGATGGCAGTAGTTAGAGCTACGCTAAGTGATAGATTGTACACTCATCCCTATATTATTTTTTATAACTACTTTGAAAGCTTAGAAGTAGAGTTTCAAATGAATATATTATAGTATTTTTAAACTTCGAAACCTGCCACGGCAAAAACAAACCCTAGAAGTCTTATTAGAACATATCCTATGCATGTATTGCATTTCTGCTAAACCCTATGGTAAAAATTGCAAGTACTTAATGTCCTTACCTGCTATATACATATCATGTGGAAAAGATGACGAGAATTTCAGAAGATCTACGAAGATAGGGATTGATCCACCTTATTTGAATCTTCCGCTTTGTTGTGTGCATTTTATCGTGTGATTTTAATGAACTGGCCTACATACATTTGAATATAATATTAACCATTTAACCCAAATATTATCTTTATCGTTGCACTCAATTACATGTGAATTACTGAACACCTTCGAACTTAGTGTAATATCAATACTATTCTTGGGACAAGCATCGAGTACACTGAGAGGAACCCACTGAGGCACGGGTCACCAGTGGCGGAGCGTGATCAAACATCAAGAGATGATTTTAAGCTTGAAAATGCACTTAATTTCTTGACTTGCAAAAGTTTTATTTTTTGCCATGGTCCACCGATGGCCAGCAGTGATTGTTTTTGCCATGGCCAGCAATTATTTATTGACTTCACGCTATTTTTTCATAGATTTTACACAAGCACGTTCTGTAGCTTTGTTTTTCACCAGCACGACACTACCTAGCTCCAGAGGTGCGGGATGCCCACGTCTTTTTCACCACCACGACACTACCTAGGGCTAGATGCCCACGTCCCTGGTCAACTAAAATTTGGCCCAGAAGGCCCAATACCTCTTCACTTCGTCATTTCATCGTCTTCTACAACGCGACCAAGAACAGACGGACCCTTCCATGGCGGCGCTGCAACTTCCGTCGTGATCTCTTGAGTATGTTGCGCTTTTGGAAGGGGGTTGTAGCCCAGTTTCGCCTCCAAGGCGCTCCGCCCATGCGGGTCACCACAACAGACAGAGCAACAATCAAGAGAGCGAGGGAGTCTAAAACCGTTTCGCCGGTGGATACTACAACTATAACGATGATGGAGTTTTTCACCAGGAATAACGTTTTTCTTGGCTTGAACCGACCAAAATTCAACGTTGAGTGAGCTCTAACTTTTTTTCTGAGGGAAAGCCGCGCGGCGCACTTTATTTCACCTTAAACAAGGATACATCGTTCGTTGCATCCGAAATAATACAATTAGGGGGATCACACACTAGTAGGAATGTGCTTATAGCTACCAGCCTACCGCTGGCGGACGGCATTTGCGTCCGCCAGCGTTATTACCGCTAGCGGGCGGTTTTCGGCGCCCGCCAGCGGTACTTAGGTTACCGCTGGCGGACAGCGTGACTTGCACGCCAGTGGTAGAGTCACACAGAACCGAGCAGGCGGGGCTAACTACCACTGGCGGAAAACGTCCTTGTTCGCCAGCGGTACTTTAGTTACCGCTGGCGGACAGTTTAGCGTGCCCGCCAGCGGTAATTAGTCCCGCTGAACCTGAAAAACGAGCAAATTACCGCTGGCGGACACCGGTCCGTCCGCCAGCGGTAGGTAAAGCGATAACCTGGAGCAATATTATTTTTCACGTGAGACGCAACCTCTAGTAGCTAAACCTATCAGCCACATGCATGCCCACGTGCTCCCTCTCTCTCAGCCACACATGCGCACCATCTAATCCAACGGGAGGCTCCATCTAATCCGACGGCTGGCAGCAAGCAAATGAAACACTCTATCCGTGTGCCTTCAACCTGATTGGTTGAGTCCAAAAAGGCGCTCCGCCCATGAGGGTCACGCTGCTCTGCAACCTCCCCGTGCCGGACAACCTCCACCACGCCGGCGACTTCTCCCGGGTCCCGGCGCTCGTCCTCTGCCGCGTCGCCGCTGTCAGTTTCCTGGCCGAGGATGGAGGAGGCGCAGGATGTGGCGGAGACTGTGTAGCAGGAGCCGGCGGCGACGACGGTGGAGGAAGAGCCCAAGGTGGCTGCTGCGTGCGCGAGCTACGGCGGTAGCGGCAGGGGTGGGGAAAAAAGGAGGGACCCGATTGTAATTGTCATGTTCTGGGGACTTTTTCGCAAAACAAAATGTATTAGCTAATTTGGTTTTAATTTTTTTTTATTTCTTAAAGTTTACCACTGGCGAACAGAGCACGTTCGCCAGCGCTATCTCAATACCGCTGGAGGGCACAAGTTTTGCCCGCCAGCGGTAACCACCCTTACCGCTGGCGGACGGCCGCCCGCCAACGGTATTTGTTACCACTGGCGTAGTCATCGCTGGCGGGCGCTCGCCCGCCAGCGGTAGCTGTTTTCGTCCGCCAGCGATAGGCCTTTTCCTACTAGTGATAGTCCGAAAAAATAGAATTATCTGAATCAAAAGCAACTCTAGCTAATTTGTGCGCCACGCCATTTGCTTCCCGATAATAATGTTGGACTGAAACATAACAATTATTCTAGCCTTCTGAAAACAATTTGCTAATATAGCTGCATAAGGGCTCCAAACTTTGATTACTCCGTTAAATTATTGAACCAATTCCAACGAGTCTATTTCAACCCAGTTCTTCAACCGTAAGGCTATCGCCTCAGCCGTGGTTGCATCAAGAAGGTGCTCAAGAATCCAACTTGCAAAACCGTAATTTTTATTCGCTTTGAGGAACTACCAGTCAATTACATCATTCTGAACATCAATAGGGCTTTATTACGTCATTAACCTGGTCCCTAAACCTGTGCTGCGTCCGTGTGGACTCCTACCACATGGTACTACTACGTCTACATATCAATGATGACACCCTGTATAGTGTATACATATGCCTGGAAAATAAAATCGGATATCTCTTTCGATCGTGTTATCAAGACAAGACAAGAACACAAGCTCGATATTTCTGTAGTATATGAAGGAGTTGATTCTCTCAACTCCCTGAACCTCTCTCTATGCTACTTCACGCAGCTCTCAAAAGACAAAGGATTTTGGTCTTGCGCTGTTTCACACAGCCACAAGTTTTCTTCTTCTCTTTTCTCTTAAAGGTAAACATGCTTACAACTCTGAATAAATAGGCTAACACACACGGCCAGGCAACAAGCTGCCCGGCCACTACGCACACGACCTGGCTCCACTAACCAACTAACTTCATGACATATTCCTAAGCCACTAACACTCACATGCAAGACTAATTCACTGGATAACTTGTGCAGCCCGTTGGCTTCAAGTCCTGCATGCAGCACCAGCTTCACGCGGCACCCTCGGAGTCTCTCCCTGCATGCTCTTCTAACTGAAACCAACAGCTTGTACGTCTCTCACGTACTCCTGCACATACACACTACTACATGGAACACTCAAATAAACATGCAGATACCAAGAACATCGAGATTAATGCTAACAGTATAGATCAAAGAAACTGCACGCAACGAGGCCGTGACATGCATGCATCAATGATGCTGCGGGTCTGGGCCACCGGGGCTCTTCCTCTTGGTCTCGCCAATGTCGACGTCGCCGTCCGTCTGGACCATCACCTCCCGCAGTTCCTTCCTGGCGAGACGCCATCTCCCTGCCGTCGCCGTCGTTGCCGCCGAGGCTCGGCTCTCTGTCTCTTGATCCCATTGCCGGCCAGCCTCGGCCGCCACAGCGGAGGAGACAACCAGGAGGGCGCACACCAGCACCACGCCGGCCAGCACGCAGGCCTTCGCCATGGGACGCACACCAACCGAACGGCTGTAAGCTAGGCTGCAAGCTCAGCGCAGTGCCACACAGTAGCTAGCAACTCTGCGAGTGATCAGTAAGTACAAGTGCGATGGATGCTCGATGCATTGGCACTGCGATCGGTGGGTGGTTTATATAGGCGAGTAGAGCGACGTGCGCGGCAGAGAGATGGATGGTCAAAATCCACCACGGTTGGTACTTGGTAGTCGTTGCTGCGTCGTACCCTGCACTTTCCATGGTGGATATCCACCGCCCTCCCGGCGCCGAGCCGCGACGATTAGACGGCCGGCAAACTCTGCACACCCAAGCAGCGGCACCGGGCCACCGGCCGGCCGATAGGGTCGCCGGCCGGTGCTGAAGAATATTTTAAGTATATCATGCACTTAGGGTATTGGAGTAGCTAGCTAGCACTAATAAAACTTGGATGATGAACTTACTTAATTGAGTGATGAGATGGGATTGCATGTATGTTGTTAGGTTTGCGTTGCATGGCGCGCGCACCGGTGCCGACCTCCCGTGCTCTCCCGTGGTGCGCCCTTGCTTCGACGGAAAGCGCGCGCTAAGCTCGATCTTGTGAAACTAATGGCGGTGGATTTGTCGAGCTGTGGGGCGATGGATTCCATGCCTCGGTGCGTCCCTCTTCCTGGTGGTTTGACTTGACACAGGAGCAGAGCGTAATCGCCGTCGTCACCTATACTCCGAGTTTGACCCTCTCATGACATGTAAAAGTGACATTTATTTTGTGCTGTTCCAGCTCGTCTAAGTTTTTTTTTTGAACAAGCCAGCTTGTCAAAGTTGATGCACGAGCGTGACCATGCCATCTAATATACTGCTCTGTTTTTAAATATAAGATGTGTTAGATGTTAGTATACATGTTGACTAGATTCATACTAAAATGAGTGCACATACAAAATATAACAAGTCTAGATACATGTTGCATACACATGTGCATGTGAAAAAAAAGGATAAAACATGTTATATTAAAAAACATAGGGAGTACCTTTATAACATCGTTCAGCAAGATAGAGCTAAGGAAGTTGTTTCATTTTTCTTCTTCGAAAAAGGCTATCCTGATTTTTTGGTCCATCCATCCGCACAACCATTTTATCACGGACCTATCATCCCAAGGCTTACATTCAACAAACACAATAAAAAGTACCTGACACCCTTATGCATCACTAATCCTATTGTTGAACTCTGTCAGAAACTTGTTAGAAGTGTTTCTGACAATGATGCTCTGTTCCTTGACACCTTTCATACATCCCCTGCGGCGAACATACCTTTTAAATTCGAGTTGTGTTGGTTTCTAATAACATACCTCAAAGATATACTCCAAAAGGTAGACTTAATCTTGATAGATGACACTCATGTGTTTTTTGTTTTGTGCAGAGTTTTAAATCATGGAATTTAAACATTGAAGGTAGTATTAGAAGAGACAAAGATACTATCTCTAAACAGCTAGATGATTTGGACAAACACAATGAGTTGTCAGGGTTTCTGGTGTTGACTATGATATATGGATGTTATTTGCGAAATAAATTAAATAGAATATTAGATAAGACGAGGTTAAACGAGTGCAACTGGCAAAGGAAATAAAATTTGTTTGAAGGGGACACAAATACTAGATACTTTATGATTAAAATTAGTGGTCGTAAACGTAAGAGCAGTATTTTTAGACTTTGCGAGGATGATGGCCTTATAGCGAAGGATAAAAACTTAGTTATGCTACCAATTTTTATAAAAACTTTTACCTGTTTCCCTCTCTATACCTTTACCTTCTCAGTAATGTCGACAAAGATTTGTTGACACAACCCTTTTATTTAACTAAAACTAAATGAGTAGTTTTATCTATGGAGCATATATAATAGAGCTCATGGTCGCCATTATGCGTTCCCATTGATTTACTCCAAAAGTTTTGTATTGTGGTAAATGATGCTCTAGGACCTTACTTTCAAACCAGAAAAGGACTCACGCAAGGGATCCCTTTTCTCCTCTGCTTTTTAGTACTGTTGCTGAAGTGCTAGCTGCGTTTATTTGAAGAGCCCAAGATATATCTGGCCATGGGCAGCCCGGCCCTAAATTTCTGGGCCTGGGCTTGTCCATGGGCCAGGTCTGGTTGTGAGATTTCAGCACGAAAGCCAGATGGGCCTGGGCATGCGCTTTTTTTATTAGCGTTTTAAGGAAGAGCCCCGGCCCTAAGGCCCGATGGGATTTTGCAGTGATGGGTCAGGCCTGACCCTGAAATATAGGCCCAAACGTCAGATGGGGCTTCGATCGTGGGCTTTGTTAGGCCCGGCCCAAAACCCAGATCGGCCCGGCCCATGGCTAGGTATAGCCCAAGGTAGTGGTTTAATTAAAGACTTGTTGTCTGACTTGTGGATCATGGAACAACTATCCTTTATGACGTGGATGATACTATTTTTATGTTTGAGAATGTGTTTACAACCACCAAAGAAAAATTAGATCCAAATTTGAAAGGCAAATTGAGAAACACAAAAATACAAATTCATATATGAATAATGTCAATTTAAATTTTATCTTTTTGTGACACTGAGCATATGAGATTTGTCTTTTTTTTCTCTATGTGCCTTACGAATTGAACCTGAAATTTTGATAGGTTGTAGACATATTCATTATGAACATTTACACTTTTTTCTAAAACATTTGAAATGATTATTTATAATTATAGCATGGTAACATGTGAGAGTTTGTACACTAGATACCTCTTCCAGCCCGGAGTACGGAAGGCAGCAAGTATACGTCGCGCGAGTCCGGACTCCGGACTGCCCTGTCCCAGTGGATGATGCAACTTGAATGAATCCGACCTATGCAAAGCCAGGCGTGCTTGCGATCGGCACGTTGGTCCATTCTTTACAAAGGCCTGTAACGTAACAGAAACGCGGATGCAAGCATCTTTGGGCCACCACGGGCGCATGTATACAAGCAAAATAAAGGCGGTATGTAGCCTGCAAAGTCAGACTTGGCCCAACACAATGCATTGCTTGTGGTCTGGGCTAAAAATAACGTGGGGTTACAATCTCTTCTACTTAAACCCATTCTCTCTAAAGACAAAATTATCCCAGATTTAAAAAAAAAAGACAAAATTATCCCATGTCAATATGGTGGGCTAGGAGGAAAACTTTGCATGAGCGCACTGCCTAGCAAAACACACACTGAGCCGCTAAATCCTCCTGTAAACATCTCTATTTGATCAATAAAGTGTGTTTTGCCCTTAAAAGAAAAATCAAGATCGACTCACTGCATAGCCTTAACATTCTTCGGCCGAAGGACCAAATGCCATCAAGATCTAACGAGTGTAATGCGCGTCTGAACCAACCCAGTTGGATTTATCCGATGCAAGGATATATCAAAATCAATGTGGAAGTGCGGCCTTTTGCCAATACGAGACTGGCCGCTTCACAGTGGCTTCGGAGATGGAGGTCTCGAGGCCTGCTGCTTTAGAGGTAATCGCTTGCTGCGAGGCGTCTGCGCTTGTATCTGGTATCGTGGTATGTTATTTTTCATTTCCAAATGTGGCAAAATTAAAAACCCAAAATCTGGTCCTAGTGAGTTTAAATTTGTATCCTTGGCACATGTCAACATCTTGTAGGGGAATGAAAACCTCAAACGCATGCCTGATTACGTATACTTGTTTGGCTTCATGTTTTCTTATTACCCAACTATATATGTAAAATGCAATTAACATCCGGGTGGCCGGGAAGACGCATGTTTTTCAAGTTGAGATGAACAATCTAACAGAGAGAGAGAGAGAGAGAGAGAGAGAGAGAGAGAGAGAGAGAGAGAGAGAGAGAGAGAGAGAGAGTTGAGTAGTGGATTTATAGCGATTTGGCATTTGGGACGTTCGATCTTCACCGCTGGACGATCTCCACCATATGTTCCCCATAGACTTACTGATGCTCTTTTTTGGCACACCAGTCATGCTCTCTCCTTGTCAGAAATGCGGTGGAGTTGTTGTGTCGCGAGCCATGTTCTCTCGTGCGAGCGGTGGAAATAGTTTGGGGCCCCGCGGCCCGATATTTTGGAGGGGATGTCTCGGCTATTTTTGGCTTTTGCTCATATCATAACATGGGAGTAATTAGCATTATTTCACAGGGAGAGAATGTGCAGTTGAGGGTTCATAAATATCATAATCATCACACCAGACGTGTAAAGAATGGAGAAAGAGGGGGCTAACGCGCCCTCCCCCTCTAGATTATGAAACCATGAATTAATCTGTCAGTGTTTGTACGAACTTGGCTGCTGGGCCTGCTGGGCCTGTGAGCCTGCCTGGCCTGCTGGGCCCCCCGGACCACCCGGCTCCGCCTCCAGGGCTACCCGCTACCGTTTGGATAGTAACAGTCGCCGTAATTGGTCCGGTGCTTATCGGCGTGACCACATTTTACGAAGGCATTATCGCAGCGGTCAAGAAAGGGCCGTGAGTATGTTGGAACTTGGAAGTAGTATGATCATCAGGATGAATAAGGCTGCTGAAGTATGTTGTTGCTTGGTCGTGATGTTTTGTGTCGAAATTAATATGAGTATATGACGTTTAAGCATGTATTGCAAGATAAATTTACCGTAGGTCTCACCACCGCTCCCTTCCCCTCACCCGAGTCGCCACGCGCTCGTGCCTGGCTCTGGCCAACCTACGGCGACCCGGAGCTCCACGCCTGGTCCTGCGCAGATCCGGCAGGGAAGACCAAGTTTGTGGTTCCAGGTGCTCCATCTCCGCGTCGGCCCGTGGCGGCCGAGTGCACCTCCGTCAGGAAGCTCAACTGAGTCGAGCCATGGTTTAATTTTTCCGCCCCAGTCAGGTCGCCGTTCGGGTTGATTCCGTTATTATCCCCCCCCCCCCCCCCCCCCCACACTGCACAGGTCGGGTGCTGCTTCACCACTAGTATGTTCGACCTGTGCTCCTTCCTTCGTCCTAGCTTTTCCAATCCAAAGGGTCAAAAGGAACCTGAAATGCAGGAATATGTGTGGGGGCTTTTATTCTTTCATAGTTCAAAGTTCGTCTTCTTGATTTGCTATGTCAACAATTAAATACTCTTAAAGTAAATTTTCTGCCCTTGATTTGCACTGAAACTTTACTACTCTTGATTTTATGTAGGCGTTTATTTTCTAGTGTGCCTTTTGCAATACAATCCATATATGAAAAGGACAAAACAAAGGATAGAAAAATGAAAAGGAAAATTAAAAGAAGAAACCATATAAAGTTGTGCTTGTGTTATTTTTCATTTCCATATGGAGCAAAATCAGAACCCCTCGAAATCTGGGCCTAGCAAGTTTAAATTGTATCCTTGGCACATGGCAACATCTTGTAGGGGAATCAAAACCTCAAACGCATTCCTCGGTTCCTATACTTGTTTGGTTTCACGTTTCGCTGATGGACTCACTCTGTAAAATGCAATACACACCTCCGGGTAACCGAGAACACGCAGGTTTTTCAAGTTGAGACAAACAATATCATAACATGTGACTAATTAGGATTATTTCACATGGGAGAGAATGTGGAGTTGAGGGTTCATTAATATCAGAATAATCACATCAGACATGCAAACAATGGAGGAAGAGGGGGCCAACGCCCCTCCCCCTCTTGACTATCAAATCATGAAGTAATCTATATGTATTTGTACCGATGCTGCTATCGTCGATTTGGTAGTGTTGCTTGACCATGTACGATTTCACGATGATGACCCTTTTTATCGCATTGATGACGATGGACACATTTAAAATAACAGTGTAACTCTTGTTCGTCGTCTCCACCCGACACAATAATCAAAGCCAGGCCTTCCCCTCCCTTGATGCTCCTTTTGACACGTGATATTCTGAAAATTAAGGCAATAAAGAACAAGGCAACATACATGAGCCCATAAGCGGATGAGTTATTATATGTGTGCTTGTTGCAATACAATCCATATATGAATGCAATAATGAATTTGTTTGCTGGAGTTCTTTGCATTAATAGTTGTCCCTTGTAAGCTTGCTAGTGGTTGAGCCAATATGTATTATAGAAGCAATATGGGCCTGTGATGCCAGCTAGCTTCGCCGGAGCCGAGCACCGGAGACCCATGCAACCCCGCACTGGCTAAGATTGCTCACAGTACTATCATATAGTGGTATCATGCACATAATATTATTCTATTTTACTACGTTCATAGTGGGTTGTAACATAAGTTTAGTATCATGTAATAGTGCATTTATTTTGTTTGTAGACTCATTTTGCACTAAAATCGATGATACAACCATCTTCTCTCTCATCATTAATTACTGTGTCACGTCAGATTTTTTTTGTATGATACCATCTACTATGATACTTCCACCGTGACTAGTCTGGCTAGATGGATAGCTCAGCTACGAGGTCCAGCGTTGCACTGCATGTACATGCATGCTTCGTCGAGGCCACGTGAACGGGGAGCGGCGCTGTGGAAGAGTCTAAGAATGTTCCATCCGTGCCTGTGCGTTTCTGCGCGTGTGTGCGGTCGATAATCGGGCGTCGCCGGCCTGTGCATGAACTTGGCCACGACGTCGACATTCATCTGTACTAACGTCTATAAACCTAGCTTCCAGCAGAGACGTCGCTGTCGCCCTATCTTCTTAGCTCGTCGGCGTCGTCGCAGTGGATATAGTACGTACGGGTACGGCAGCAGGTGAGCCGCCGCGCCCAATGGAAGGATAGCACGTCGGCAGCGCCGTCACCGGTAGTGGACAGTGTTGTTTCGGGGATGTATCATGTATGCAACCCAAGCATCGATCACCGGCGGTGCCACTAACTTCTCTGTAGATCGCCGGAATGACCTTCTTTCCTGAAAAAAACATGGTACTACAAAATTTGAGATACTAGCAAACGTTACTTCATATCTCCCCACCGCATCTCCCCACAGCTCGCCCAAACCAAGAGGAATTAATCCGGACTATCATCTGTTCGGGGCGTCCATCAGAGTGCTCCTGCTCTCCATTTTTTTTGTTTATCTTCTCCTATGGATAAACAAAAAATGGTTCATGTTTATTCTTGACAAAAATAATATCCGGAAACTATATATAGAGAAAATGTTCAACCAGGCCGGAATAAATATTGACATTAATCATATAAAATGTTCACTTATTTATCTTTCTTACTTCAAAACTTTTGAGTTGATGGTGAGTTCATCCTCCCCCCATAGTTCACAGGAGATATATTGATAATGTGGATAATGCATGTCTGCACATCCACGTACGCCGCCGTGAGTTGTGGACTTGTGGCATCACCCACTGGCCAGAGCCCCGTGTTGCAACGTCGGTTGTGTTATTTTATGTTTCACAAGATTTCTATGACCAAACTTGTTCACCGGCTTTTTTTTAGTTTTTATTATGAAATCCTGAAAACTTGTCCGTTCATCAGTCCACACTTCTGCTATACATTCTCAATTGGGAAAGCTTTTATAATTGTGGACTATAATTTCTACCTCTATTAGCATTTAAACCCACTTTCCATTCATGCCTGAAAATTATTTATAAATAAAGACAATTTACATTCACTGCCGTTACTTTTTTGTTAAGGCACTTTACATGAATGCCTGAAAGTACGTGTAATCAAAGCCATTTTCAAAATGGAGGTTTTAAAATGGCAACACAAACTTTTGAGACAGTACTTGAAAACTTAGGAGGTAGGTTTATAGCCAAGTTCATGCACCGGCGTGCGGCCGGTGATCGACGCTCGATAATCTAACGCACACACGCAGAAACGCACAAGCAAGGATGGAACATTCTTAGACCCTTCCACGGCTCCGTCCCCCGTTCACGTGGCCGAGCTGAAATCTGAGAATCTTTAGCTGAGCTACCTAGCTAGTGCGTGGCTCCGGCGCTGCTAGCTGCCATCACAAGAGCTAGCCATTGATAAGGTCTGCACATCCAAGCACGGATGGAACGTTCTTAGACACTTCCTAGGCGCGCCGCCACCCGTTCACGTGGCCTCGACGAAGAACATGCATGCAAACGAAGATCGTCCCGTCTCAACAATGGCAACAAAATCGAGTTTCTGTTCCCTAACTGCTTCATTAACATTCAAATGCTTCGCCGTATCCCCAAACCCGTCGCTGTTCCAAATCATACCCTTCATCTTACTTATTCTGTAATTTTCTAATACGAGCACTACGTCTAACTGAGCGCTGAGAGAATAAATTCTTTTTCTTTCAGCCACGCGTGGCTTTTAAGTTTACAAGTTCAAAGTCCGTGTGACCCCCTGCAAGCTCAAAATCATCAATCAAGTCCTCACTCAAATTCGAGGCTCTCCTCAACACCAAGCTAGATTCAGAGTCATCATCCATAGGGGGCAAATTGTTTTTCAAAAAAATTACTGATCTTTCATGTTCAATGTTCTTAATGACCGAAATAGAAGATTCAATTTGTTGTTTATTCTTGCCTAAGGAAACACATAACCGCGCTGCTCTACTTTTAATTTCATCCTCAGAAAAAGAAAGTAAAGACAAATGCGGAATATTAGATGTACCCGTCGGAATGCAGAGATTTTTCTTGTTGGCCAGCTCCATGGCACGTTGGACTTGCGTCAAGTCTGCATTTGGTTGCGCCCTTAGCCGCTCGCTAGACCGCACCTCCAGCTCTGGCAAGCCTCCAAAAGCCATGATCTCCTTCCTAGATGGTCTTGAATCCCCGCCCAGTCCTTCTACTGTCCCCATCCCGCCTGGCTGGGGTTTAATAGGAGAAAACTGAGCCGATCGGTGCAACAACCTCTATTAGCATTTAAACCCACTTCCCATTCATGCCTGAAAATTATTTATAAATAAAGGCAATTTCCATTAACTGCCGTTACTTTTTTGTTAAGGCACTTTACACGAATGCCTTAAAGTGTAATCAAAGCCATTTTCAAAATGGAGGTTTTAAAATGCCAACACAAACTTTTGAGACAGTACTTGAAAACTTAGGAGGTAGGTTTATAGCCAAGTTCATGCACCGGCGTGCGGCCGGCGATCGACGCTCGATAATCTAACGCACACACGCAGAAACGCACAAGCAAGGATGGAACATTCTTAGACCCTTCCACGGCTCCGTCCCCCGTTCACGTGGCCGAGCTGAAATCTGAGAATCTTTAGCTGAGCTACCTAGCTAGTGCGTGGCTCCGGCGCTGCTAGCTGCCATTACAAGAGCTAGCCATTGATAAGGTCTGCACATCCAAGCACGGATGGAACGTTCTTAGACACTTCCTAGGCGCGCCGCCACCCGTTCACGTGGCCTCGACGAAGAACATGCATGCAAACGAAGATCGTCCCGTCTCAACAATGGCAACAAAATCGAGTTTCTGTTCCCTAACTGCTTCATTAACATTCAAATGCTTCGCCGTATCCCCAAACCCGTCGCTGTTCCAAATCATACCCTTCATCTTACTTATTCTGTAATTTTCTAATACGAGCACTACGTCTAACTGAGCGCTGAGAGAATAAATTCTTTTTCTTTCAGCCACGCGTGGCTTTTAAGTTTACAAGTTCAAGGTCCGTATGACCCCCTGCAAGCTCAAAATCATCAATCAAGTCCTCACTCAAATTCGAGGCTCTCCTCAACACCAAGCTAGATTCAGAGTCATCATCCATAGGGGGCAAATTGTTTTTCAAAAAAATTACTGATCTTTCATGTTCAATGTTCTTAATGACCGAAATAGAAGATTCAATTTGTTGTTTATTCTTGCCTAAGGAAACACATAACCGCGCTGCTCTACTTTTAATTTCATCCTCAGAAAAAGAAAGTAACCCGTCGGAATGCAGAGATTTTTCTTGTTGGCCAGCTCCATGGCACGTTGGACTTGCGTCAAGTCTGCATTTGGTTGCGCCCTTAGCCGCTCGCTAGACCGCACCTCCAGCTCTGGCAAGCCTCCAAAAGCCATGATCTCCTTCCTAGATGGTCTTGAATCCCCGCCCAGTCCTTCTACTGTCCCCATCCCGCCTGGCTGGGGTTTAATAGGAGAAAACTGAGCCGATCGGTGCAACAACCTCTATTAGCATTTAAACCCACTTCCCATTCATGCCTGAAAATTATTTATAAATAAAGACAATTTCCATTAACTGCCGTTACTTTTTTGTTAAGGCACTTTACACGAATGCCTGAAAGTGTAATCAAAGCCATTTTCAAAATGGAGGTTTTAAAATGCCAACACAAACTTTTGAGACAGTACTTGAAAACTTAGGAGGTAGGTTTATAGCCAAGTTCATGCACCGGCGTGCGGCTGGCGATCGACGCTCGATAATCTAACGCACACACGCAGAAACGCACAAGCAAGGATGGAACATTCTTAGACTCTTCCACGGCTCCGTCCCCCGTTCACGTGGCCGAGCTGAAATCTGAGACTTTAGCTGAGCTACCTAGCTAGTGCGTGGCTCCGGCGCTGCTAGCTGCCATCACAAGAGCTAGCCATTGATAAGGTCTGCACATCCAAGCACGGATGGAACGTTCTTAGACACTTCCACGGCGCCGCCACCCGTTCACGTGGCCTCGACGAAGAACATGCATGCATGCAATGCAACGCTGACCTCGTAGATTAGCTACGTCTACCGCTTGTGGTTGGATGGCTCTCCCGTGCTGTGCTCCGGCGCAGCTAGCTGCCATCACAGGAGACATTGATAATGTGGATAATGCCTGTCTGCACATGGACGTACGCCTGCTCTGCTAGTGTTGCGACGTCCAACGTATCTCGCATTGGATCACGTTCCAGCCTGCTCGCCTAGTGTCATCGTTGGATGGAGTATCTTTTTTCAAAATGGACTTCAAGCTATCTTCTGCTAATTATGACCTTTCAAATAACTTTTACCCACATATGATTCTTATCTTAAAACACCATGAGCCCAGGCGTTCTGAAAATCTCCTTTGAAAAATGCCATACACTTTGGGTTAACGCAAAAGTTTCTAACTCATTTGAAAAAAGCCATTCAATATATGACGTTTTTCAGTCTCAGAGACTCTGAAAATCTCTGAGAACGTCAACTGACATACTGTGAGATTTTCAGACCCTCTCAGACTGAAAACTGAAAACGTCATACCAAATGGCTTATTTCAAACGAGTTAGAAGCTTTTACGTTTCTCGGACTCTGAAAAGCCAAAGTGAATGATATTTTCGGAAAATTTGAGGACTCTGAGATTTTCAAAACATCTAAACCCATGATGTTTTTGAAAAATGTCAGCTGAAAGTTATTCAAAATGACACAGTTAGCTTTTTTTTTAGAATAACAGGGGAGCACTCCCGGTTCCGATTTTCATTGAAAACGAAATCAACAAGTACCTTACAGGAAAGTAAAAACAGCGAAATAAAGAAAACCATCTACCAACGCATCTGAACTCAGCAGACTTCACAGGCTAGTATGGTTATTACAGAAAGTAAGCAAAAACCATCCTGGAAAAGAAAATGAGGGAACTAACTAACTGGAAAACCAGCAACTGTACGTGTGGCTAGGGATACTTTCCCCTCCCACCGCTCTCGTCCCACTACAGTAATCTTGAGGGTCGCCTCCTAGATTCCGGGCCGATCTGGCCGCTCCGCCGGAATAGCCGGCCGGAGTTGGTATCGGAGAGGTGCCGGCGTAGTTCTTAGGTAGGCTTAGTAGTAGTTTTTCTGTTGTCGTTTGTTTTCTGGCGGATGCCGTCTGTTTTCTTCCCCCGAAGTTCTTCTAGCTCAGCGTCTTGGCGCGGTGCTGAGTGTGCTGCGACGAGCTCCTCCGTCAAGCCTTCTTGGTGGAGGTTGGGTGGAGGTGGTAGATCTGCAGCAGGCTTCTTCAATAAGCGCTGGTGCCTGGTTGTTGTTTGCGGAGTGGTTCGAGCGGAGCTCCTTCTGGCCGGCCGTGGAGGCGAGGAGATGGAGAGAAGCTTCTTCCTTTTCTGCAATTGCAAAGCAGGTGCTGTTGCGGGAGCGGTCCTCTGTGCGCGCTCTTCTGGCCGGCCGTGGCGGCGAGGGGAAGAGCGGGTGGGGAGTGCTTGTTCCGTTTTTGGTGCAGGTGGATGGTAGCCTCCTTCGATGTTTCTGCTTCAGCTGGCCATGGTGGCGTGCGGTGCAGAGATCGACGGTGTGGTCGGGCTGGTGATGGCGGACCTGGGCGGCTCGACGTCGGCTGGAAGATGGAGGAAACCGGAGAGTGTGTGCTGTGCATGTGCTCGTTCAACGAGACAAAGCTTCGTCGCGCGGCGGCGGACGACTCCTGCAGGCATCTACAACTTGTGGCGGCGTGCTCTTCCCGGCGGTGCGAGGTACGGCGGCGCCGGCGACGTCTAGGCTCTTGGGAGCTGGGCTAGGGGTCCGATTGTAATTCCTTCAGGTGGTTCTGGGGTCTCTGTGCAAATTTCGGGGTCCTTTTGTAATTTTCTTTTCTTTCCTGGACTTTTTGTAATTTGTGCTGAGGTTCCTTATTTATGGATCGGACCTTTCCTCAAAAAAGAAAACCAGCAACTGTAGCTCCTGCTATCGAAAGAGATGCAAAGCTGTATGCAGTGACACAATTAGCTGTAGGTTAGCTTATACTCCCTTCGTTCATGAAAAAATGCCTCAACTTTATTTAAATTTACATGTATCTAAAGTTCTAAACATACTTTAGCGTTTAGATACATGCAAATTTAGACAAAGTTAAGATATTTTTATGGACGGTGGGAGTAGGTCATTTACTGAAAAAGATACTTGGATGGATCTCGTCACCCGCCGCGCCCTGCCCACCGGAGCTAGATTAGCTACCTGGTATACCTGGCCGTCGCCTCCTGCATCCTGCGTGCTTCTATGTGCCTATACGTGCAAGAACCAGACATTAACCGGCACCGCTTGGAGGCTAGCTTGCCCGGCACCCACGGCATGGCGGACGGCGCCATTATCCGGCGAGACACGCCCACGCCATGCTCCGTCGCAGGCGCGCCAGCGATACGTGTTCCGCTGTTCAGGCGGACAGCGAGTCAGCGAGCAGTGCTCTGCACTGCAGACTGGACCCCCCTTCCAGCTTGACTCCGGTGTTTGGTGGGTTCAATAATGCGCGCGCGCGGTGGCGGCCCAAGGGGCGCGTATCGCGGACCCTCCCTCTCCCGGCGCCGCCGTCCGCCGGCCGGACTCGTGTCGACTTGCTCCCGAGCCACCGGAGGGACCAGGGCGGCAGGGCCATGGCGCGTCGTCCCGTCGACAACACATGGCACCGCGAGGGTGTCTGGCCCCGTTCGGTCCCATGCCATGCCATGCATGGCCAGTGGTCGCCGGCTTGGGCGTGTACGTCCGAGAACTTCCTTACGCCCATTCCTGCGTCGAGCGTTTGGGCGTGTACGTTTCTCAAACCCTACTCTATGATCTTTCTACAACGATTCTGCGTGGAGCGTTTGAGAATAAAATGTGTTTCCGCGTTATGCCCATTCCTGCATGATTACTCGACTTTTCACGATGTAACTCGAATGAATCCCTTGTGCACGTACCAACCCATGGACGCGAGCTGCTCCACGTCGCCGGCCACCGTTTCCATGGTCAGAAACGAGTGCAACGCAAGGTCGACATCGCATACCCACGTTGGTCGCGTATGGGCGTTGCGAGTACGGACGAATTCTTCAGTAGTTGTAGCGTCCTCCTAGAGGCAAATGTTGCCTTTTTCCAGGAACAAGACATAAACGTCGCCGAGATGTTTGCCTAATTTTCAGCCATCTTGTTATCTCTGAATCTGGTGTCGTCGACGTTTGATGTGCCAAGGTACTATATGTTTTTTTTGTATTGAAGGTGTTTCTCACCGATTTGATTAATTAACGAATAGTTGAGTACAAGGACCCTAACGAACACAAAGGAAACTAAAAAGTTTAGTTTACAGAAGCAATTCTATCTTCACGGGAGGCAATAGCCTACACACATCCAAGAAGCAACCAAAGCAGGCACGCGGCAGTAAGGGGAAACAAAGTGGAAAGTTGCTTTGGCTCCGGACCTCGAGTGCTTTCTACGTTAAAGAAAAATAAATCTTATTTATAAGTTTTAGAAAAGTCAGAAAAAAATCTGGATGTAGTCAATGATATATCCTACAAATATGCAAAATCACAATGTGAAATTCTTTTTATTATGGGTTACAAAAAAGACAAAATCTTGTATATTTTGGAGATTTTAAAGTATGTACTCTGATTCACATATTTGTCATTTTTATGTTTATCTAGATATAAAGTATTTTATATTGGGATTATGCACGTTTGTGGGATACATCATTGACAAGAGGCACAATTTTTTCAGATTTATGAAACACATCAATATGATATTTAAATTTTATTAAATATAGGGAGCACTGGATCTCGGGAGTCAGAAATATCCACTCGAAGCAAAGCTACATCGATGTCAATATATGCTTCAAGCTCAATCATGTGTTTCGTTGATGCCCAAGAGCCCAAGCCCTAATCTAAGGAACTTAAAGAATATGAAGAGAAGGTTAATGTATTGAGCCACGGTTGATCAAGACTGACATGCAATTAAGTGAAGAATCCATTATGTATATCGACATGTCGTGATAGTATGAGGAAGACCAAATGATGACCATGGTGAATCCTAGAATTGGTCATGAGAAAAATTGAACCTTTCACTAGCATGTCTGTCACATCCCAAATTTTAGAACTAAGAAAAACCTAGTTTCACAAGACCCAAAATTCAGAGCCAACAAAAACTTTTTGAAATGCTTCACTGATGATTGTGCTTTCCTTCCCATTGCTATGTTTGACCTTGTGTGACTTGTTGTTTAAGTTGTTTGACTAGTAAATATTAACCTAAGAACCTAACCTAAGCCAAATATCTTAAACTTTGGTGATCAGGTCATGAAGGAAAATATTCCATATATCTTTTCCATTCTTATTTCTGGCTAAAGTCCATTTCAATGATACTTGGTTTAGCAACCACCAAAATACCCACTCTTGAGAAAGTAAAAGTATTTCTAAAATTATGTGTTCCCAAAAATATGCAGATCTATATGCTATCTCCTATCTATTTTTCAACCTTGATATTTTGCAGGTGTATACAACTCCCATTTTATAAACTCTTATTTTCGCTCCATTTGAAAATAACACTAGTGGGAAATATATTACCCCACATATTTCCTTTCTCAAATCTTTTTGAAAACTATTAAGTTATGAGTGGAGATATTTCCTAAACATCATCTTGTCATAATTAGGAGTGGTCACTTTTCCCCAAGATAGCATTGTGGGAATGGTGGTATGATTAATTCTTGTGGTTTGATTTGTGTGGTCTTGGTTGTGATGTTGATCTTGTTGTGTTTGTTGCTTGTGTGGATAATTCCTCAGTTGTGCGTAACATTAAAATAAAACACCCTTGATAACAAATTTGGTATGTGACTTAAATTTAAAACAAACTCCTCAAATTATTCAACAAATGGAAATTAAGATCATGAGTTAAAGAAATGATCTTAATAAATTATTTTCCTTACCTAACTATCTATTTCCTTCAAACAAATATTTTCTCTATGAAAATAAAAATTATTTGAAGTTAATATATTTGTCAAGGAAGTTCCCAGAGTTCAAAATAATATTTTTTGTATTTACTTTTAAAAGGCAATAACAATAACAATTTAAAATAAGCAAAAGTGACCTATTTAAACCCTATGAACAAATGTGGTTCAAAACATTTTATTTTGCAACACCAATTTTTGTGGAGCTTCTACATGATGTGGGGAGGCTACACGAATATTTTCAGGTTTTTGTAAAATGTTTTGATGCCTCAATAAAATCCCTAAAATGCTACTAGAAATAAAAGAAACAGGAAATGAGGAAAAGCCAGGGGGTTTTCTGCAAATTGGTCGTCCTCTTCCTCCTGTAGCCCGCTGTGGCAGAGGAATGGCGCCAGTGGCGAGCTCGCCACTGTGCCGCGCTCCTCCTGCAGCTGGGAGGGGATAAGAACGCCACCGAGGCCTCTCCTCTGCTCCCCCTCCTCACTTATCTTCTCACTTGCTCCCTCTCTCTTTCTCTCTCTCTCGGGTTCCACCATGGCTGAACCCTAGCCGAAGCTCCACCGCCACATCGCCGTCGATTGAGGCCACCCCGAGCAGATCGAAGAAGTCCACCATCTCCGCCTCGTCTTCCTCTCCGTCTGCGTACAAGGAATCGAGAAGGGGAGCCAGGAATCACCGTCGCCATCCTCTTCTACTCCGACTCCGGCCGCCGCCCGTCGAGGAAGCTCGCCACTGTTTCCGTCCCTCCCCGTCCCTTCCGAGCTCACACACGCATCGAGGGTGAGCACGCCGTCCTGTGGGACATCCTTTCCCTCCCCCTCTCGCCGTATTTCTTCATCTCCGCCGTAGCCGTAGCTTGTCGCCGCCGTAGTTCGTCGCCGGAGCACTTCCCGGCGACCATTTGGTTCGTAGCGCCGCCACTAGCCTCCACGTACTCGTGTGCGTTGGATGCGCCCACTGGTTCGTTCCCTCGCGCGCTTCTCCGTCCAGCGCGAGCTCGCCGCCGTCGGTGATCACCGCGCGCGCGCCGGTCGTGGCCTCGGCGCAGCCAACGTGGCCGTGGGCCTCTGGCTGGCTGGGCTGCCAGCGTGGCCATGGGCCCCACAGGTCAGTGGCTGTGGCTAGCCCAGCCTCAGTGAAAAACGCTTCGGTTAAAATTTCTGGAAAATAAAAGAAAAGGCAAAAATTTGGATAAATTTGTAAAATCCATAACTTTTTAAATATTGATCCAAAAATTACAAATAAGATACCAAAATGTTCAGAAAAATAAAGCCTGTCTTTTGGTGTAATTCACATATCCAAATAAATTAGTTTATTTGATGTTTTATTAAAATAAGGAAAATGGCAGAAAAGAAAATGCTTTTGGAAAATCCATATCTTTAAAAATAATGATCCAAAAATTAAGTTTGACCTATCAAAATGTTCAGCCAGTGATAAACTTCATGTTCCACCTTGTTTCCAAACATGGATAATTATTTTGTAATGTTGTTTAAAATAAATTAACAAAAGGGCAGATTTAAAAAGGATTTTAGAAATTGAATAACTTTTTATTGGAGTATCAGAAAAATGTGATTGATATATCAAAATGCTCAGAAAAATATGATCTATCCAGTAAAATCATTTGCATGCACAATTGAACAAGATTGCCGTACTGTACCTTTAGAAGTTAGGAAAATCATTAATTTAAAGGTGGAGTTATAATTTCCTCTTGTTGAGATAATTAATTCTGCACCCCATTTAAATTGCTGGATAGTTTTATAAGTAAGTTCAGTGCATTAAAATGTCATTGCCATCATGTGTTTGTGCATTGCACTTGTTATGCATGTGTGGTTTATTAATTGTTACTTTCCGGTGTTTTTATGCATCGATAGATCAAGCAGTCGGGTTTCCACCGCAACTCCCCGGCGATCCGTATTACCAGACCCAAGCTTGTTGTTTAAGTAGACTTTCTGTTTATAAAAGTTCCTTGATTAGCTTGAGTTGTTACAATCTGAGTGTATGTTGGATTAGACGTTAGTTTTTTTTGACTGGTAGTAGGACTAGTGCCTCCTTGCTTTGAATAGCACGTTTAGCTTGATTGTCTTTAAGTTGTGTACTAGCTTGAGTATCTGGCTAATGTCTCTACCTTAGATTGGAAAAATATTTTGAATTACCGAGATTAATTGGTGGCTTAACTTTTGTCTGAAGTATTTCCTGTTTAAATAAAGATGCTTGTTGTTCATCTTTGCCTAATATAGTTATGGGATCTATGTTCCCAGCATGGGTATAGTGTTAAACTACTGATTAGTATAATGCCCTTCTAAGTGTAGATCTTAGTTTGTTGCTTGAATGATTAGTTTGATGCTTGTGGTTTGTTACTTGTTTGTGTATCGCTTGTGGTTTTGTTTGGTGTATTGAGTGTTATTTCTTTTGCGGCGCTAGAAAACAACACTATCAGAGTGACCCTTGGAGAGGATTTCTGAAGAAGGATGGTATTCATTTTTATTGACGTATGAGGCGAAGTACAGGAACATTATGCTGGAATCAGGCAAGCTACTTCTCTGAGCTTGCATCTATATACATCTATTTTGGTTCACATGTTTTACTTATAAAGAGCATAAGTGATTTATGTGGTGTTTGCCACTAAAGCTATGATTTTGAAAACCCTTTTTCAAAATACAAGTATATTATTTTGACACCCTATATGGAGATATATGGAAATTCCTTTTCAAACTATAGGATGGGAAAAAGATTGTTTACTCAAAACTCCTTTGAAAGTACTTGTATGGCTATGGAATGCCGAGATATCGGTGTTGAAGTGGAGAAAAGGAGAATGGTGGTTTTGATAAAATGCACATTATGTCTTTGTACTTACGTCGACCAGCCGATACCCTGTGCGACCACATTTACCCACATATGGGAAAGGGCTTAGTCATATAATTTGCTCATATTAGTATGGGATGCCTCAACAACGGAGATGACTCCGTTCCGTGAGGGGATGGTTCGGTGACCTACCCCTGACCCGGGTCCTCGCACATGTGGTGAAGGTTGGTCCTCGCACATGTGGTGGATAGAAGGATCGTCCCCTATACACTGCCGGGCAGAACTATGAGTCCTCACACTTAGATTCCGACGGGCTGGGTTAAGTGTTGATGGAAAGTGTCATAGCGGCAGGGTCCTATACTAGCATGAGCAAAGGACATGCTATGGTCGGTGACTCAACTTCGCATACACCTTGTATGGCGGGACGTGGCTGACACGATGAGTTGCCGGATGGATGTGGGAAAAGCGTGCTACCTCTACAGAGTGTAAAACTATTCGAATAGCCGTGTCCTCGGTAATGGACAGTTGGAAGGCCCTACTCTGACCTATGTGCAAGTTTTGCAAAGTTTTGAGATTTGAAAATAAAATGGAGATGTTTTATATATGTAACTATTCCGAAGGGCTGGTATGAGGTTGCTGGAAAAGAGGAAGACCATGAAGGGCTATGGTCGAGAAGGCAAAGTTTTGTGTTTTAAATATGGAGTGGAAAATGTTTTAGACAACTATACCAAAGGGTCGGTATGAGGTTGTGGGGAAATGATTGACCATGAAGGGTTATGGTCGACAAGGGAAGAGTTTTGGAGAAACAAACATGATGGTGATTTTCTGGAAAAAGTTCTAAAATTATTCTTACCTTTTTCAACAAAGGTAGATTTTCGAAAACAAGTTGTAAAAGAGACTTCTTACCTTTTTCAACAAAGTTATACTTTCGGGAAAATGTTTTAAAAGAGAATTCTCACCTTTTTCAACAAAGACATATTTTCGGGAAAAAGTTTTAAAGGTGACTTCTTACAAAGACAGATTTATGGGAAAAAGTTCTAAAAGCCTTCTTTCCTTTTTCAACAAAGGTATAGAGATGTTTTTCTAAAAATACAAGTCTTATGAAAAGTTATAAAACTCTACTTTATGGATGTTTCAAACAAAAGTCTATCCTTCTATTTTTCAATAAGGATATAGAGTTTTCAAAGCAAACAAAGTTTTATTTAAACAATAAAAAGAGTAGTGCATGCTCATTTCGGGGGTAGTTTGCGAGTACAATCAAATGTACTCATATTGGTTTCATCCCTGGCTATTGTCTTAGCCAGATTTTTGAAGAGAAGCAGTTCGAAGGAGAAGTTTTCAATGACGTCGATGTGAACTAGGACGCTTCCCAGTCAGCTGCCTGTAGGGTTATGGCAAATGACTTGGGCTCCACGTTGTTTGATGATTTCCGCTGCAAGTAACTGTTGAAGTTATGGCTTCAATCAAGTAAGTAAATTCATTCGGTATTTATGGATGTTCTTTTGATGCCAGTTTGATTATGTGCAACGACAGACTGATCACGGGATCGTTGTGTTAAGCATAATCGGGTATTTCAGACAGCTAGTCCGGGGTCCCCACAATGTCCTCAATAAGTGTAGAGAAGAGTTCACTATTGCAGTCAAGACATTGATCATAATGAAGAGTGAATCAAATACTCCATCCGATCCAAATTAATTAATTGTCTTGATTTAGTACAACTTTGAACGAAATCTCTTACGACCAAATACTCCCTCCGATCCATGCTTGCAAAAGGCTCAATTTTCTCATGACCAACACTTTGTACTAAATCAGTGACAATTAATATGGACCGGATGTAGTATATAAGTTCTATCAAGACAAATTACAAAGACTGGATTCAAGTTGGTCTACACAAAAAATCATTAATGATGTACCGCATGGGATCAAGTGATCTCATGTTATGATAAGAAATTAAAAATTGCACTTTGTGAACTTGGCCATGACAGTATTTCATGTTTCTGTGTGTATAGATATCTTATCAGCGACTTGCATCAAAAGAAAAATTTCATATACCCTTGAGGGAACGATATCAAGTGGAGATTGACATCAAGATTGAGAAGTGCAAGTTCAAGATGAGAATCTCGAAGGGGTTATATTCTGGAAGCTTGCCATCTATGCGGTGATAATGAACATGTGAATATTATCTTTAGTGAATCATGAGGAAGAAAATTGTGAATCTTCACCAAGCAAAAATGGTCACGAGATGTGTTATGACCTTACGCAAGCTTCTTGTCCATTTGATGAATTAATGGCCTTCAAGATCAAGCTAAATGTGCAATGAAAATGTCTGACTTTGCTAAGTTTTCATACTCTTATCAGATTCAAAGTACTAAATTTTTTTGTTAGCTTCAAAAAAAGCCCTAGGTTAATAAAAAAAGAGAGCATATGAAAAAGATATTGTGTTTTTCGTGTGTTTGTTTAGCTCTTTTTTTAAGTCTGGGACGAGGTCTGGAATTTCGTATTTTAATTTGGGTGCAGTAATTTTGGGTTATGTTTCATGATAGTCTAAAGGGTACTGGACTGGCCTGGAGCCCACTCGGAGACTAGTTGGAGAATCCGAGCATCCGGAGTGAATCCTGAAATTCTGGATGTTGCTCTAGACAGTCGGGAAACTACTCTAACATGAAGATTTCCTCTTGACCTTTAAAAGGGGTCTTCTTCCCCAAACATAGTCATGGTTTTGAGTCGAGTTTAGCCACTTCATAGCTGCAATTATTCTTTCATCTCTTTTGAGGGTACAGAAATAGGAGATCTTGATCTACATCACCACCTACCCAAATCTCTTTTCTATGAGAAGGGAGTCCTTTTGGATTTTGGTCTCAGAGACATTGGTTGACCTCCTTTCATTGTTCTTTCTCTCCAATTCCTACATACAATTTGTCTCTTTAGTGGGATATGAGAGACAAAGACATAAACATTTGTGTGTTCTTTCTTTTCATTCGGTGCATTTATTTGAGCTCTTCGCATCGATTCATTAGAGCTCGTGAGCTTCTTACTATGCAAGGGTGTTCCTCCTAGATGGTTGGTACTGCGATGACCTCTTCATGAAATATTGAGAAAAAGCTCATGCAACCCCTTAGTCGGATTTATCACATGCATAGATTTTGTTACAAGATCAATGAATATCACCAAAATCTTTAGCTACATGCCATAGTCAATTGAGAGAGATAAGCCTTCTGCTTTCTATTAATAAAAATAAGGTGAACCTGGCGGCAAAATTACCTTTTGGGAAACCCAGCCCAGAGCTCCTTCACTCTACTCTATTTCAGAAGATAAAGTAAATTTTCACACTAAATAGAGGAGTCGTCTTATCTATATTTATAGCTGAATTCCATTCAGACTTTAACGATCAAATAAAGTCATGACTTGATCAGCACTTTAAAATGGTATAGCCTTAACATTTTTTTATTTTTGGAACGAGCCTTAACTTTAATGGCGAGGTTCGAGCTCAACTCAATGGTGAGAGAAGTTTTAAGTCAAACTCCGTCCAAACGATGGCTCACCATTATCTGATCCGACGCAGTACAGACAATAGGTGGTATAGAACTCTACTTACAACTTTTACTACTCTTAGAGAACTTTATACTGCTACAAATAATTATTAACAGTTCGAACTTTTTGGTAGAAATAACGATCATCGCTACCTCCTAATCATCGAGACCAAAATGCGATGCCGATGTTACATTGCCGATGTTACATCAGATTCAGTCAGTGGTTTTCATGTACCCCACCGCCGGTAGGCACTTCAGTCTGTTCCACACAGGCAGCCACGGGATGCACGCAGCCTGCGCTTCTACTCACCCACGCCACTCGCGCTTAACTAACAGAGCAGCACCTGGTTACCTCCAGGCTCCAGCTCATAATGCTCATGTCGCCTCCTATATAAACGAGGCCGTCACCCAGCCCATCTGATCACCACAAGCGCAAACGTGAAACAGAACAAGCCACCTCCCGCCCTCCCCTGTCTCAATCCACCTCATCTGTTCCTGCCCTATTTCGCTTCGAGCCGTGCTGAAAAAAACCAAAGGGCTCGTCAGCTCGTGCACCGGCCATGGTGGCGATCACGATGCCCGGCACCATCGACCATATCCCGCTGGTGAAATGGCCCAAGGGAACCGCGAACGCGGTGGTACCGACCGTGGACCTGTTTGCGCCGGGCGCAGCCGCTGCCGTGGCGGAGGCGTGCCGCGGCGTGGGCTTCTTCCGCGCGACCAACCACGGCGTGCCAGCGGCCCTCGCCGACGCTCTGGAGTCCCGCGCCGCGGCCTTCTTCGCGCTGACGCACAAGGACAAGCTGGAGCACTCGTCGGCGCGCCCCTTGGGCTATGGCAGCAAGAGCATCGGCTTTAACGGCGACGTGGGGTGGCTCGAGTACCTCCTCCTCACCATCAGCTCTAACTCCGTAGCGGCCTCCTCCTTGCCAGCAGCGCTCCGGGCGGCGCTGGAGGCGTACACGGTGGCGGTGAGGGAGGTGGGCGGGCGCGTGCTGGAGCTGATGGCGGAGGGTCTGGGGCTGGACGACCGTGGCGCGCTGCGGCTGATGGTGCAGGGAGGAGAAGGGACGAGCGACGAGCTGGTGCGCGTGAACCACTACCCGGCGTGCCCCCTGGAGTCGGGCGTGACGGGGTTCGGGGAGCACACGGACCCGCAGATCATCTCCGTGCTCCGCTCCAACAGCAGCGGGGGCCTTCAGATCATGCTCCGCGACGGCCGCTGGGTCCCCGTCGCCCCCGACCCCGATGCCCTCTTCATCAACGTCGGCGACTCACTGCAGGTGTGCATGCATGCATGTTTTGATCTGGCTTGGTGCATTATTTAGGTAGTAAACCCCACCTCGTGTTCTTTTCAACGGCGTACCATGCCACTTGCACCTGAACTCATTGCCGTGCCATATTTCTGTGGATGCATCCAGGTGCTGACGAACGGGAGGTTCAGGAGCGTGAAGCACCGAGTGGTGGCGCCGGATGCCGGGAAGCAGTCGAGGCTGTCGGTGATCTACTTCGGCGGGCCGGCGGCAACACAGCGGATCGCACCGCTGCCGGAGCTGATGCGGGACGGGGAGCAGAGCCTGTACAGGGACTTCACCTGGGGCGAGTACAAGAAGGCCGCCTACAAGACCCGTCTCGCCGACCACCGCCTCGGCCCCTTCGAGCTCCCCGCCGCCAAGATATGAGGCAGAGGCTAGCTGCTACAAGCTCAGTCACGATGCTGCGTCGCCGGATCACTGCTTGGCCTTTCGCTAGCTGCGCGTCTGGCCGCATGCGCGCCTACAGCCTGGGCTTGGGGTCGGGACCTGGGTGCGCGCGCGGAGCGCCCTCTCGCCGCTCGACGGATCGAGTCTCTTCGGCAGCAGCTCAGTCACCGCACTGATGCGCTGACGGCAGGAAGCCAGGAACGACAAAGTGAACGCCTAGGATCGAAAACAGATGATGGCCTCCCGCACGAACGCGCACGCGCTGCGCCCCAGGCCAAAATCTAAAACATAGCCTCGTATTTTTTCCAAGCCCCGGGCCATGGCCCCTGTAGCCTGGGGCCTGGCTCCGCCTTTGAGTAGTAGTGTAGCTGCACGCGGGCATGCATGCTGCCCCGTTTTGCTGCTCACTAATTTTCACCGGCAGATATAACGGCTCGCCGCATGCCACTGCCCGTGTACCGTATATAGCCATAGGCACCTTAATTAGTTAGCATATTGTAGATAGCTTGTGTATTGTACTACCTCCGTTTCGAAATATAAAGTGTCTATATTCACCTATTTCAATACGTATTTAATCCATACTAAAATATTGAATACTCGGAATGAAGGGAGTCGTATGTATGGCTTCTCGAACCGTTGTACGGACTAATTAATATCAAGTGCTTTCGCATCATGGATGTATCGTTTCATTTTTAGTCCATTCGTTTCAATAACAAGGCATATAAATTTAGTCGAAAGTCAACAACATTTAACGACCAGTTAGTTGTACAAAAATATGAACATGTACGATAACAAATCAATATCAATAGGTCTAACATACAATATATTTTCATAATATATTTATTTGGCATTGTATTTTTTATGTAATCAATAAAATTATGACTTTAGACTAAATTTATAAGCATTATTCGTTAGAACGGAGGTAATATTTTCTGTCGGTCACGAGAGGCAAAGGACAATCAGGGAATACATGTTTTTACATAATGTGAGGAGGAGGGGCGGGGGAGAAAAGAGCTAGCCGACATGAGTTGTGCTCAAGGCGCGTCCCTTCCTTTCTGACATGCTTAGAGTTCATTAATCTTAGTTGGGTGGTGTCGCCAAATTTCAACTTGCAACTCATGTGCAACTCTTCGCCTAGCATGAATCACGTCGCAATATAAATAGTTTGGATATGTTTGTGTTGCAATCCATATTTAGCTAAAAAATCTCACTTGCAACTAATATATACAATTGGAAATCACAGTTCGAATCCATATACAACTATTATGGCAGCACGAATCACGAAGCAAGTTGATGGTGTGAGAGTCGACTAAGATTTAGTTAATTTCAGTTGACCGAGCAGATAAAGAACCTCGCGTGTGTGCCATTCACTAAGCTGGCTCGATCGATCGGACTCTGCGATGAATCACTTGTCACTGCTCACGTAGGTACGTATGTCCCGGCAGACGGGCAGAGTCCTACGAGCTTGGGTTTTCTCTCCCTCGCACACAGATAAACATCAAACCAGCAGCGACCTGTTTGCATTGCACCGTACGTAAGTACTCTCTCTATCTGCTAATAAGTGTTTCTACCTTTTATGCTAAGTCAAATTTATGAAATTTTGATCAGTTTTATAGGAAAAAGTGTCACATTTATGACACTGAATTGATATCACTAGATTCGTCTTGAAATGAAGTTTCAAAATATATTAATTAGATGTCAACATATTGATACCCTTTTATTTAAAGTTGATCAAAAAATTTAAATTCTGACTTAATAAAAAAATAGATGTACACTTATTAATGTATGGAGGGAGCAGATCCGTCGCTATGCCTCACTTCATTCCAAAAGCGGGTTTGTTTGGCCTCGGCTCTGTCCCTCTCTAGTTGATCACGAATTATTGCGTGCATGATGAGCCAATTAGCAAGCAGCCAAGCACTGTGCAGTAACAGTCTTTGATCGGCTCCGGTCTGCATGAAAAAGTAATAGGCGCCGTTCAACAACACTATGTGCTAACGTAGCTACTCCACGAGTAGATTAGTTGGTGTGCACTAGATTAAGTTATCCACGACAACCGTCATTTGACGCGCGCGACGGCAGTGCTAGTTAATCGCGGAGGTCGTGTTGCTTTCGAGGCTCGACCGGATAAGGACGTGTGCCCGAATCTATTGCCGAAACAAGTGGCGGTAGAGAGTACACTACAGGAAAACAGTCAATTCCCGACGGCCAAAAATCGTCGGCTAAAGAACAAAAACCGTCGGCAAACCCCTATGCCGA
Source organism: Poa pratensis (assembly GCA_947311845.1). Lineage (NCBI taxonomy): Eukaryota > Viridiplantae > Streptophyta > Magnoliopsida > Poales > Poaceae > Poa > Poa pratensis. The sequence goes on from CAMZMU010000065.1 coordinate 8,270,217, forward strand.
CAGCTGCCATCGGCATAGGGCCGTCGGCATACACCCAAAAGGCCGACGGCAGCCAAGAGCTGTCAGCATGCACACTTGTGCCGACGGTTTTATTGGCCCGTCGGCAGACGTCGGCAAATAAAAGTAACAGACGGACCCGTCTGACGGCGTCAAAAACTTTGCCGACGGTGAGCCATCGGCATATACTAGTACTCATGTGTTTCCTGTACGGTGTTCAGCTGCCTGCGACGAACATCCACGATAAAAATTATTCAGAAATGGCAATCACGATTCCCACAGCTCATCGCCAAACAATCTAATGACTACATGTCAGACCCTTCTCTAGTTTAGTTTAGAGTTTATGTGGATAAGATCGAACAATGCTGGTCTAGCCTACCTGGCTCTAATCTCAGGATTGAAAATGGTGTTACATAAAAGTCAGATTATTGTTCAGTGTGAGACGACGTTTCTATCAATAGTGAGTCGTCTATAGTGATTTTGTTAGTTTTTAGACCTGACTGTTGGCTCAGCCTATTGAAGATGCTCACATGGTAGTGTGTGTGTGATTGATCATATGGGTAAGTGTATGTATGTGTATGTGAGCCTATGTACTGTGTTTCACAAAAAGATACACCATTGTCGGGGACTTGGATATGAAGGCCTACGTGTTTTTGAGTTGAATCTTGCGAGAATGCAGAGCTTTGCGTTACAGGATCCACGGTCGATCCATGGTAGATCCGGCCGGCGGGCGTGCTGGTAGTGCGAGTTAGAGTTAAGACGAGACTTGTCTTGGTCCGCGCGTCGATGTTGTAATCCGGCTAATCGATCTGTACCAGTACCTGTACGTACGGATATCTTAGTGGAGTAACAAGGTACCAAGCTAAGTAAAGCAACCGGCGCCAAAAAAAGCAAGTGTACCTCGGGTTACATGTAGCTCTTAATTTAAATAATTTAAAAATGGTTTTTCAAGTTACAAAATTCTATTTTTTTTAATATACAGGAAAAGGTATGCATTATAAATCTGCAAAGCCTCAACCCGAAATACAATGTATTCTGAGCTAAAAAGGACAAAATTATAGATTTGGAGAGTGAACAGTACATCTCCAAACTTGTCAGATATCTGTCTTTGTTTGTAGTGTTAAATACAAAGTACTGTAGCGGTATGCCAGAGGCTCCCCATCTTGCGTTCGTTGCTATGTGTGCCCGAGCCGACTCTCCATCTCGCGCCCATCCTATGCGCGCCCGCCTGCGGATTCACCATCTCGTGTCCGTCATCGAACCCCCAGGCTGGCAGCTACCCGTCGAACGTGTTGTCTCACACACGTCGTCAGCCGCTTATCTCCTCAGTAAGGCAGCGTGTGTTCAGAATTCAAGGGTGTGTTTGGTTAGCTGCATGTTTTTGAGCCTCTTGCATCCCAGATCTATTTGGACTTTGGATATCCAATCTAGCAATTGCCAGAACTGTGCATGCAGTTAGCTCACGTACACATGATTGTTCTCCATATAGTTTCCCTTGGTCATTCTTTTTCTTTTTCCTTGACCTTTTTCTGTTTGAGGTTCCTTTCCGTGGTACTCGATTGAAAAGCGGTATTGGGCAACGCTCGATTTGAAATAGAACGCATTAACCGTGCATGCATGCATGCATGCAGTCGCCTGACTGCCTGAGGTCCTAATCAATCAAACCACAGTTTAAACAGCTAACATTTGAAAAGCGGTATCGGGCAACGTTCGATGTTGATCAAAGTAGCCGTTTGGAGTTGGAGCGAGGCAACTATCCGGAAATGGTTATACAGCTAACATGGTGCTTGAGACTTGAGTGCGCCCAAAGCAGAACTTCTTCGTGAGAACGACCATCGCTCGCTCTACTTGCGTGTGTCCTAGCTACATTTCTTTATAGCCCTGCTCCAATTGTCTGCCCTTTTTTCTTCTAGTGTCCACGCGAATACATTTCCGGGCCTGCAAAAGCAGTGGTTGGCGTTCTTCGACTACGGTTTCAAGTAGGCACTGAATCCCGGAAGCTACTTGCAATTGCATGGTACTGATGAAGTGGTTACTTGGTAGTAGGATCAAGTGGTTACTTGGTAGTAGTGGCAATGAGTCACTTGAGAGAATATAAGAAACCGTTTCCTTTGATTAGGGCCGTCATTATGGACGATGGATCGATCGATGCATGGAAGGACCAGCAGCACCTTGAGCTGGACCGCTTGACGGATCCACTTGTCTAGGAAAAAACGCAACGAATATGGGAGAGGCATAGGCATAGGTCACCCGACCCAATTGTCCCGCCTTGCTGCCGTGTCGTGGTGTCATGCGATGTGACCAAAGGAAGTGCAAACTTGCACCATGTATATGATCTACCGTGCCACGCATTCTTTATTTGGGAGGCTACATGGAGAAACCCTAACCGCCGCCCCTATCCGGTTCATCTCATGGAGGGGAAAAAGCAAATGTAGTTAGTTGTCTTGTTGTTGTTGGCCGCCTCGACACATTCCCGGCATCATCCCACACAGAAAGAAAGAGCGTGTAGCCCGGGCCGACATGGGTCTCGCCTCCGTCCTCCCTAGCGACACACGAGTAAGTCGATAGGCAAAACCCGCTTGATGGCCGGCGGTGGCAGGCTCTCGTCCCTTCCCGTTGCGGGAACCTCTGGCCTAGTGCGATTTGTAGCTCTAGACGACGTCGAGCTCGGCATCAATTAGAAAAGTTGTGCTCATTAAGAAATTGTTGGCCTTCTCCGATTAGCTTAGCTGGTTATGTGACATCTACGTGTGAGTTGCGGTAGAGTTGGTCTAATGAACGACCTGAGTATACTATACGATTGAAATGTTTCCTTGTGATTTCGGAGAGCTGTGAAGGGAATTTGGTTATTCAGCTTTTTGAAGGTTCAATATTTTTTATCATTTATGTTTTTCGTCCTCACTGTTTCCTTTTGGTTCCGGAGAGCTGTGAAGGGTTATTCAACTTTTTTTTTTAAGTTTCAACATTCAAAATCATCATTTTTGTTTCGCGTCCTCATCTCGTCAAACTGCTGCCTTTAAAACATTCTTTAAACGACCGAGCCCTGGAAATCATGACCACTCTCTTGTTTAATTTCTCGGGATAAAATATCACTGTATGGATCAAACCTTGCAGGCTTGTACCGATGATCGATGCATGGGTTGCATACACATGCATATGTTTATCCCAGACGTAGCAGTGTCCACTTCCGATGGCGCCGTCGACGTGTTGACCTTCCATTGGCCAGTCGGAACCTCGCGCGGCTCACGTGGACCTGCACTTGCTGCCGTCGTAGTACACCGGCCGTCATGTCTACTCCGACGAGCTAGGCGATAGGGCGACAGCGACGTCTCTGCTGCACCGGCTGGCCGACGCCCGGCCGGCCCCGGATCGAGCGAGAGAGCTAGCACACGCAACGCACCAGCTCAGGCGGCCATGGAACCTTCTTGGACTCTTCCACGGCGCCCCCCGTTCACGTGGCCGCGCGCGCGCTCTGACCTCGTAGCTGAGCTAGGCGATAGGGCGACAGCGACGTCTCTGCTGCACCGGCTGGCTACGTCGTCCGTGCTGCGTGCTACGTCGTCGATCGATCGTACGTATGCAGATGTTACTATCTTCCTAGCTTTGTTCATCTTCGAGTTTGCTAGTGCGATCGATCGATCGATGGAACTCGATGAGCCATATCCATCCGATAGCAGGCTCATGTCGGGGAGGGAACTCCTGGACGGGTCCAAGATGGGCCTAATGAATCACAAGCGAAGCCCAAAAGAAGCCGTCGTCTTCTAGCTCGCTTGGCTGATCCAGAGTTCCAGACTGGATCCCAATGAAGAAGAAGTGGAGATTGGATGCTCAAATGGGGTGCCCGACATGTGTCAGAAATATATTTTCTTTGAAAGTTTCGACGAAATCTGAGAAAGAAAAACATACAAAGCGTGCAAAATCTCAATTGACAATACTTTACGTTTTAAGTTATAATAAAAAACTAACAAATGTATATATCCGAGTATAGTGAATAACGTATAGTTTCGAATTTTTTACTTTTGTCATTTTTATGTAGCCCATAATACAGAAAAAACCGCATTGTGATTTTGCCTGTTTATAGTATCACATCAAAACAAGCGTAATTTTTTTAGATTTTTTAACTTTTTAATATATTTTCTAAATTTTATATAATGGTTGGATCACTGAATCTCGGGAGTCAAAATTAGTTTCCGGAAATAACCAGCTGGCTTGTACTAACTCGGGTTCCACAATATAAGATGTTTTGCAAGCTGGTTTAGCTCGCCAAAACGTTTTATATTATGGAACGAACGGAGTACATATTACCTATATGTAGAGTTAGTAAGGAACTGGACGACAAGGGAACAACTAGAATGGTTATGAGGGTGGTTGGGGGATCAGCCATCGCCGATGACCATTTTTCCGAATTCCACGATTCCAATTCGTGACATCGAGAGCGTAGAGTAGAATCCAAACACGCACGGTGCACCTGGTCGTCACCTCGGCCCGCATGCATGGGCTCGTAGCTTGCATCACAAAGCGGCATGAAACACGTACGCTAACGCGCCCGGATGGCCGGCAGCATCGACGACACGGCGGGCGGCGACCATCGACACGGCTCACGTACGTGTTGTGCTTGTAGGCGGACAACGAGCAGTGCGCACTGCAGGCTGGACCTCCGTTCGAGTTTGACTCCGCTATTTGCGATTCGGTAATGCGCCGCCACGGCCGGACGCGTGCTATCGCCGACCCGCTCGCTCACCGGCGCCGCCGTCCGTCAGACAGACTCGTGTCGCCTGGTTTCCGGCCAGCCGGAGGTGCAGAGCTCGGTGGATGTGTGACGCATCGACAACACATGGCACGGGGGCAACTCGCCCGCGAGGGCCTCTGACCGTTTAGTCCCATGCCATTGCCAGGCATGATCATCCGTGGTCACCGTCACCGGTATGCGCTCCAGATTTTTTTATTCCCAAAGCAACGCTCACAACACTTGGCCATTTAGCTCCATCGCGATCAAAGACATGCATGGGTGTGGGCTTCCTATTCCTTAGCCCGCTCACGCCGCCTTACATCTTGTCCTGGACCGTTCGATCGATCTGCTTGATCAATTCCGGAGCATTCACCTGTACCCACGAGCATATCATTTTTTTTATAAACGAAATATATTAATATCACGAACACAACAATATGCCCAGCCTCTCCAACAACGAAATATCCTAATAGAATGATGGATGTACACAGCTCAAAAAAGAAGAAGGTAAAAAAGAAAAGTCCCGAGTTCCAGTCCTTACAGCAGCAGCACAACCACCACAAGACAACACTTCATGTCTAAATTCTCCAAAAGCGACGCCTCCAAGAAGAAAACAGTGCACAAGCGCGATCGTAGATCGTCCCCGCACTCAAAACAATGCCTTTAACAAAGTCATTGTCAGGTACAACCAATTTAGGACAGATGTTGGATTTTCACCCTAAAAGGTAAGAGTATGGACTTCACCTGTGTTGTCGTCCCCACTTACATACCGCTGCTACGAATTCAAAACTCTAACAAGTTCCTCATCACCGCAAAGGCTGCAGTCTTACTAGTTCTCCATCTCGGCTTTCATGACATTCTTCGTCTCTGACTTCACCATGGATTTACGCATGATGGCAACAGATAGCGGAGTTTCACGCCGCTACTCTGGCGCGACCGAATCCCACTCGATCCAGCAATCTCTAGGCATAAACTCACCAGAGCCTACAGAACCCGACACTCCGGACAGATAAAGGAGGACAGGCGTCAGGAAGATCTTCGTCTTGGCGCAAGAGGAACCCTAGGGTCGCCTTTATTCAAGCACACCAGCAGGCCCCACATCGCCGGTCGGAGCAGCAATGGAGGAACCGGCCGCAACAACCTCCCCGAAATCCAGCCATGGCCGATGGCCGGCCCACATCGGGCCCTAAGGCCTAGATCCTAGACCCACCATCGCGCCGCCGGAGGATCCTGATGGAGCTTCGCGTCCGCCGCCAACTCACCGCCCTAGCTACAGGCCCCGGTCATCTAGGCCGCGCCGCGTAGCACCGCCTCCGCCACCCCACCACCGCCGTCGAGCCGCCGCCATGTTACCCTCTCCTCCCCTCCGCCACCCCACCATTGCCCGTCGCGCCGGCCAGGATCCGCTGGAGGGGTTGGACCGGCGGCTAGGTCAAGAGTCGCCTCCGGAGTCACTTGGGTGGGGAGCGACCCGGGAGGTACTATTGTCCAACAACTTACCACGAGCAGATCGCTGGTAGTGGTTTCTTTCTCGGGCACCATTGTTGAGTCCACACCCTAAAAAAATTGCTGAGTAAAATAACAATTTTCAAACGATTTAATCCATACATTTAAAAAAAAAACCACTATAACTATGGCAATCAAGATAAGAATATTTTTACAAATTAGATAGAAATGACAAGTCATCGAGTCGAAGAACTAGTAATATAACCTACTCCCAAACCGAAGGAATACAAACACTTATGATGCAGAGGAACAAATCCTATTAGAGTTAGCAGTGTTGTCAGCAACACACATCCATGTGTTAAATACACTGAATAAAATAGCGCGCTATAATAGCACGCTATATAACATGATATAGCATGCTAAAAGTGTATTTAATACCGGCGCTATTTTGCTATAGAACTTTTTTCCTTGGTTAAATATCATGAGGCCATGTTTAGACCATTCGGTCTACCATGATGGCATCATGCGGGCCCACCTGGGTTAATTATCGACACTCTTACTTATCAAAAAGATTATGGATCTCTACACCCGTCAGCCATCTATTTGTTTCCTTGTATTTTTCGTCGTCTATTTTTTTATCATGGATTTTTATTGTTGCCATAATGTCGTCACGCTCGTAGATCAAGACGGCAGCACACGGGAGACAACGATGTATATAGGTCCAGACCCCGGTGCATAACACTCGGTACAAACCTGCTCCTCTTTCTGTGGCGGCTTGTAGTATTTGTGTTATACTCGACAATCTCGAGGTAAACTCGATACCGCCTATGGTGGGTGGATGAAGGTGGATGATGATGGTATCGTCGGCACTTGTGCGTATGAGAACCATGTCTCGTTTGGCGTCCCCCATTCCCTTATATATGGTGGGATTTAGGGTTACAGTATCCTGCTAAGTCCGGCTTTCGAGAATACTGGCATAGCTTGTACTCAAAGATGGTACATTCAGGCCCTCGCGTGTGGTCCGAACCCTTGAGGTGGGTCACCCTGACCCGAGTGGCCCATATTATTTAGTTGTGGGCCTACCCAAAATTTATGATCTCCGCACATACATTTGCTACCATAAAAGCGTGGAGAATTTGACTTATGGGCTTACGGCTAGATTTCTTGGAACAATATGACAAGAAGATTTGAAGATGGAAGAGACTTGCACTTTTGTTGCTCGAGCCTTTCGACTGCAACCAACATCTCATTCCATGTTTTGTTGCTCGTGAATTTCGAATGTGTAGCAAAGTGTTTGATGTAATATATATGTCGACGAAGCTTCTTTAGGCGCTCTTTTGTTCGACTCTAATATGGACTCTATGTTGGTATTTAGGCATTTTCTGTTATATATGATATATGAACTGCTAGAATGCTATACAAACTTCTTAGATGGCATATGAACGACCAAAATGTTGTCGAAATTTTCAGTTAGTGATTAATGCCTTGCTTTCTGCCATTCCGCACAGTTTATGGCATTTCTCAGGTTATAGACAGTTACCGAGCTGTTCTCAAAATTACAAAAAAAATCATCGGAATTCAAGTCAAATTTTATTTTTCAAATTTGTATGGTAGCCATCCTGACCCACCCACGGTAAAAGTTTACCAATTCGGTAACGTAAACCTGGAGTTGAAGATGCCCTAAGCTTGTTGAGCAACGTCATTGCCTTTTTTCCCCAAACTAGGACGGCATGGAGTCCAGCCATGGTAACATCCGTAAATCTCCGTCCACTCAAATTAACCTGTTAGTCACCGACCGACAATTTGTTTTTTCATCGCACCTTCCACCATAAATTTTGAAAGCACAAGCATTGTTTCTCGTTTTCCAAACAGTATATAAGTAATCCATCATTATTGAAGTTGCGCATCGTTGGCGGGTGCAGGGTTCAGTGTGGTTCCTAACGCAGCAACGGCTATGTTGACGAGCGATTGTTTGGTTGCGGCAAGACTTTGTTAGCCGGCTTCTTATTCCGCGGTGTCCGACTCGTTTTCATGTTAGATTTCCTCTGCTACAAAGTCAGTTGTGAACTGACATATCTCGAGCGGCGACGACGACCTCTTTGCAGCGGTCCAGTCGTGAAGACATTCGTCAGCGCTGCTCTTGTCCATCTCCTATCTAGAGCTCATTTTCAGAGTCAAACCTGACAGTCGTTCATGTGAAGGGTCATCTTTTTGGCAATGCCTGACATGGGCTTCACGCGGCCACTACAGAGATGTCATCTTAGGTGGTCGCTTTTTCGGTGAAGTCGGAGTGTCGCTTGCGAGGAGTGATGAGATGACGTCGGTGGGCAGTCTCAACATTGACCCTCATGTGTAGCTGTGTGTGGTTTGTGTTTGGTAATCAGCTTGGTCATGTTCACGAATGTCGTGCGGTCGGAGAGGGTATTTGTACCTTTTTTGGCCAGTTCTCCGCTAACTAGCCAACTCTTAGAGGATGTTTGGTTAGTCTTTTTTCTTACCTTTTGGCTTTGGCTTATAAGTCACAAAAGCACCTGGTGCTTTTGGCTTATGTTGCAATATGATATATGCCAAAAGTCAAAAGCACTTATTTAGATACTTTTGTGCCTTATAAGCTAAAATCAAAAGCTAAGAAAAAAGCCTAACCAAATACCCTCATCTTAGTCTTTTGCCTCCTTTCAGATAACGTAGCTCCTTGTGACTTGCTGGTGCTGTGCTCTGGTGAGTGGTGACACGGGCAACAAAATTCAACGTTGATGCATCAGAGACAATTCGCGCTTGTACCCTACGGTCCCAATTATATCTTGTCCATCGCCCCGGTGGCGCTTCCCAACTCCACGCAGTGCGTGCATGCAGCTTTCGTTTGTAGTTGCCACTCTGCCACATCACTTGTGCTCGCTAAAGATCCGAGCTCCTGGCTGCTTATTAGTGCTCCTGTCGCCTATATATACGAGGCCTCACGGCGTCCCCGACACAGCCGCATCAGATATTCAGATCGCCACAGGAGCAACCGCGAAACAGAACACGTCCCTCCTCTGTCTCGCGTTCTCGGCTACGCAGCTCTCCTGTTTCCTGCTCTTCTTCACCTTGAGCCCACCTGTTGGCAATGGTGGCGATCACGGTGCCAGGCGCCATCCACCCCATCCCGCTGGTGAAATGCCCGAACGAAGCAAACGCGGCGGTGCCGACCGTGGACCTGTCGGCGCCGGGCGCGCCGGCGGCCGTGGCGGACGCGTGCCGCGGCGTGGGCTTCTTCCGCGCGACCAACCACGGTGTGCCTGCTGGCGTAGCCGACGCGCTGGAGTCCCGCGCCGCGGCCTTCTTCGCGCGACCACACAAGGACAAGATGGAGCACGCCTCGGCGCCGCCCTTCGGGTACGGCAGCAAGAGCATCGGCTTCAACGGCGACGTCGGGTGGCTCGAGTACCTCCTCCTCTCCGTGGCCTCAGGCGCTTCGTCCCTGCCACCGTCGCTCCGGGCGGCGCTGGAGGAGTACACGGTGGCGGTGAGGGAGGTGGGCGGGCGCGTGCTGGAGCTGATGGCGGAGGGGCTGGGGCTTGACGACCGGGGCGCGCTCCGGCGGATGGTGGTGGACGCTGCCGGGAGCGACGAGCTTGTGCGCGTGAACCACTACCAGGCGTGCCCCCTGGCGTCGGGCGTGACGGGGTTCGGGGAGCACACGGACCCGCAGATCATCTCGGTGCTCCGCTCCAACCGCACCGGGGGCCTCCAGATCATGCTCCGCGACGGCCGCTGGGTCCCCGTCGCCCCCGACCCCGATTCCCTCTTCATCAACGTCGGCGACTCCCTCCAGGTACACTCACTCTGTATTACCGTTACTGCCTGCTCCGTTTATCTGGGATCCATGGCGCCAACTGTGCATGCATGGTTTGGTCTGGCTCAGTGCATTATTAGGGTTGTGGGGGATCTTGCCTAGATCATGCAGTGTACTGTAAACCCCACACCTCCTGCTCTTGTCAACGCCGTACCGTGCAACTTGCACCTCAACTCACTGCCGTGCGACTACGCGTAGCCATAGCTTGTGTGCCCTGCTACCTACCTGTACGGCGGTCTTGTTGATCTTTATCTCATCTGATTCGATGTCTGATGCACATGCACTAGTTACTGTTTTTCTTAGATGCGTTCTGATGTGAGATCTATCTTGGAGCAGGTGCTGACGAACGGGCGGTTCCAGAGCGTGAAGCACCGGGTGGTGGCGCCGGATGCCGGGAAGCAGTCGAGGCTGTCGGTGATCTACTTCGGCGGGCCGGCGGCAGAGCAGCGGATCGCACCGCTGCCGGAGCTGATGCGGGACGGGGAGCAGAGCATGTACAAAGAGTTCACCTGGGGCGAGTACAAGAAGGCCGCCTACAAGACACGCCTCGGCGATCACCGCCTCGGCGCCTTCGAGCTCCCGGCCGTCAAAGAACCCGTCAACGCCGGCGACCACCACTGCAGCACAAGTAGCAAATCCGTCCAACCGTCGCCTCCTCCTCACGTAGCATTAGTTCACTAACTAACTAGGCTTTTGTTCTGTTTAATCCAGCTGATCCATATGTGGTAGTAGTACTACTTACTAGACTACTAGTATGTGGTAGCTAAAGGTAGTTGTTGTTGTTGCACTTGCTTGGCCAGGCCAAAAATACACCGGCACGGCAGCACCTGACTCTGCCGCGTCTGCCTTCCCAATTTGTCACATGTGATCGAAAGCCCTTGTAACTTCCACTAGTAGTAGCAGCAGCTGCAGGGAAATATTATGTGTCACTTTTTGTTGCTTAGTTTTCACCGGCAGCTAACGGCCTGCCGGATGCCACTGCCCGGTGTACTGTAAATAGCCAGCCCGAGCATAATGGAGTCAGTTTTTAATTAAAAACTCGACAATTTTAGAAAGTCAAAACAAAAAACCCACATGTGGATAATGTCAAACTCTATCACTGTGAAAAATCTCAATACAAAAATTGCCGATATTTTCTTAAAAAGTTAATTTTCAATATCGATTTTGAATTAATCAAAAAACTAACTCCAGAGAGCTCAACCTCCAAAATGCCGTGTTCAGGTGTGTAGAGTGAATTCTACTTTTTGCCTCACGGTTGTGCATTAGGACACTTATATTTGGTGAAGCAAAATAAAAGATACACCATATACAAAATTTTGAACACGGTTTTATTCCAACGTGTCTCTCGTTAGAATAAACCGGCATGTAAGATCGATGTGGTCAGGGACGAAGCCAGAGATAAAGAGAGATGGATTCATCTCTATTAAACTATTGGGTCCAACCAAAGAATGATGGTGCTAATAAGTCATTTAGTATAATGGCTTAGCTCAATTCCATTGGGTTCAGCTGAACCCAATACTAACATGCTGGCTCCCCCACTGGATGTGGTCACTGGCGGAGGCCGGGGGGACCAGCAGGGGCCCCGCCCCCCCCCCCCCCCCCCCCCCCCCGCGAACATGCAAACTTTTGTTCAGTACCAGCTGATTTCTTACCTATAGACTTGTGTATTTTACCCCTGTGTGGCCTTTGGTTACAATGCGCAACAGCAATCGATGTCCACAGTGAATCCTAACACTAGAGAATCCTTACTATTCCTAATATTCTATTCCAAATCAATGCACGACTAGGCAGCTAGCGCCCATTCTTCTATGCATGCACCACCGCATCATCTTCTTCCCCAGTTTCTTATGGTTTATGACAAGAAATGGTGGCATAATCAGTGAAAAACTGCATTTTTTTTACCGCTGTTACATTTATTTTGGCAAATTTTTAGCATGAGAGTTCTCTTGTTTGGTCGGCCCCCCTCATAAAAAAATTCTGGCTCCGCCCCTGGATGTGGTGCGACAAAATATGTAAAAATCGGAGGGTGTACGTATTGGACGATCATGTCGCTTCACCATGTGTTCAAATCCTCGTCGATGCCTCATATTTTTGAGTCTGAATCATCACCTCACCTTGCTTAACGGACGAGGGTCTAAAGCTTCCAGAATAAATAATCTTGACAAATTTTCAAATGGGTATCATAAATACATAACTATTTCCTCCGTTCTAAATTAGATGACGTCCATTTATACAAATGTGAATGTATCTATACGTATAACATGTCTAGATACATTCATATGTGGTCAAATGGGAAGTCATCTACTCTCTCTGTATCAAAATATAAAACTTTCTATCTAGTTTCTGCACACATTATCTAGACATGTTTTAGTGCAAGATTAGTTTTTTTCTTTAATTCAAGTCGAGGCAGGACATGTGTTGAAGCGATATGAGGAAGGACGGGGCGGAGAGACGCTTCACGCTTGAGCTGAGCTCGAGGCGCGCGTCACTTTTCTTTTTGTGGGATAAACATTGCATGTACCAAACGAGCAGAAAAGGAAATTCTCGTGCGTGCCATCCACTCGGCTCGCTCGATCGATCGGACTCTGTGACCTATCACTTATCACTGCTCACGTACGTTCCCACTTCCCAGAGTCCCACGAGCTTCGGTCTCTTCTCGCACAGGTAATATCGAGCCAGGCTTGCGTAGTCTGCCGCTAGCCTCGCTCCATGGTCGGCCCAGCCCAGCCCGGTCTGTAATTTTGGTAAGAAAAATATTAGTTCCAACCCTCATATGTTACTGTTAGCAGTCGTCCCCTCATTTTCGACCCTCAAATTCATACAAAATCATTCAAAGTCTATCACGTTTTTTAGCGAAATGGGGAAAAACCCCAGCCTCTGATGCACATAGCCTTTTATTACGAAGTTCTCAAGTATTAAACGTTTTAAGTCTCAGCAATCACAAAAGATTGAGACAAGCATCAACCACAATAACAAAACATAAAGCAACTACAAAAGTCGACTAATATGCTGTCACGTATGTCAAGGAGAAAAAAATCATGTGCCACCAACAGGATTCTTGTGCATCCAGTATCCAGAAGTTCACACTGTTCCGAAGTAAGCAGGAAAGCACACAACTGGATCCACTGCACCGCTATATTGATAACTGTAAGACAAGAAAATTTATTTCTAGTTAAAAATAAGATTGATCCTACAATTCCAAATGGACCAACAAATAGCCGAAACGCCAATACGAATTCTAATCTTGGTCTTTTTATCAATCCCGTTCAACCAATTCCCAAATATATTAGTGACATTGGTCGGGTGTGGGACATTATAAGAACAATACACAACACGCCAAACAAGTTCAGCAACAGGTAGGAAATAAATAAATGTTCTATGGTCTCGTGGTAACCACAAAAAGGGCAATTAGTATGACCTTGCCAATTCCTTTCTGCAAGGTTATATTTTACAAACAAGACCTTTCTATTAAGGATCCACATAAAAAAAATAGTTTAAACGGTATTTTAATTTCCATAGGTATTTATGTAGATATCTAGTGGGGCCATTCATAGTCGATCACGTGGAACTAAGTCCAGGAGTTTGCCCAATGATGGTGCTAGCACTGGCGGATCCACCTTAGACTACCCGGGTGCACAGGACACCGGGAAGAAAATATTTTCTTTGTAAAATAGCAATTTTTCACCACATATGCACCCCCAAAAATTGTTTCAAATGTGTTCAGGCACCATGTGTGCACCCGGGATCCAGTTGTTCTAGCTCCGCCACTGGGTGCTAGGGTGTTTCTGTGTAGTGCGTTGACTACACAGGATTTTGGCAGAATCCTTCATATATACAATAAAAAACACAAACAAAATCTGTAAAATAATTCGAAAATTTATAAATAATATGAGTTTGACAACACAATATTTTGGTCCTGCACCGCCACTGAGTTTGCCACACATTGCATCGAACACCTAGCTAATTCATCACAAATTTTCCATACATTTCATCGGCACAACAAAAAGGGTCGACAAGTTCATACTACTAGTAGCTACATATGCACATAAATTAACTTGGAAAGAAGATGATTCACCGCTTTGCCTTGCGCGTGTCATCTATGAGGCATTGGTAGTACATGCCGAAGACGGCGTAGAGGTCATCATCTGTGGCGCCATATGAGCTGATGTCAGAGGAGATGAGGAGAAGGGGAGCCCGTCGAGGCGTCTAGCGACACAGGCCTGCTCCACAGCGAGGCACTCAATTTTGGGGGCGACAACATCTTTCTTGATCGCGGCCCACTCGGACACCCCGATGCCCTCCCGCCGCCTTTCGTGTTCTTGCGGTGGCGGCAACGGGCGATGTGCGTCCATCTCCAAGGAGGTTAACCACCCGCGCATGAACTCGCACAAGACCTCGCCGTCATCAAACTGACTAGATCTGGACTAGCAACATGCCTTTGGCCAGGCGCGCATAAATATGATCCAGACTCAGGTTGTTTATGTTCAATTTAAAAATTATTTGTTTGAGCATATGTGAAGGAGAAAATAGTCCTCATTTGATGTCTTGTGTTGGTCAATTTTTGAATATGATTATTGTAATTTGAATTCAAAATAAAATTATTCTGTAAACTATGTCATTCAAACATTTTAATTAATTCGACCATGTCGCCCTAAATTGGGGTTGTCGTCGGGTGCGCCGGACAGACAAGTTGCGGACATATGTCTGACGCCGATAAAAACCAGACACTAACGGACGCGAGATAGGGGCTCAGATAGGGGCGCAGTTGAGCGGCCCTTAGCCCTTGCCGTTGGGCCCTTACAAGCCTAGAAGCACTATATTGCAAGGAAAATGAAGATAATAAATAGTGGAGGGTTTAATCCTTTTGTTGAGAAAATGGGTTTGTTACTTTGTTTGGCTGCGGTTATGCCCTAGTCTCATCGAGCCAGGACTTGAGCTGATCACAAATTATTGCGTGCATATTAGCACTATGCAGTAACAGCCTTGGATGATTTGCTGTCGGCCGGTAAAGTAACAGCCGCCGTTCAACAACTCTATGTTAAACATATCTAGTCAGATCATAGATAGATAGATACTCCGTACATAGGTTTGCACTAGATTAAGCGATGGACGACCACCGTCATTTGACACGCCCCGGCAGCGTCAGTTAATCACGGAGCTCACGTTTCTTTCGAGGCTGGACCGGAGTCCGGATAAGGACGTGATCGAATGGGCGAATAGCCCAGGTACTACACATTTTCATGCTATTCACTGGAGAACGACGTCGTTGGTTGTAATAGCTCACATGCGACGTCTAATTGAGCTCAAATATCTTCCCTAACTAATTGCTCTTAATCGCAGTCAGTTAGGATTAAAGGGAGGCGGGTGGGACCCACAATTACCCACGTCAGCAACGACGACCGTTTAATCTCTTCCCCTGCGCGCGCTTTCTCTGCTTCTTCTTCTTCTTCTCCGGCGACATCGACGCAGCGCGGCAACGCCGGCGAGGCAAAACATAAATAAATGAAGATAAAATAAACCCGCGGGGCGCATATAGTAGATAAACTGCAGTACATTACATTAACATTACAGAAGCTCGTGGCTCATAGATTCAAAAGCCACACGGAGATGAACTGAAAATTAACAGGCGGGGACGTTCGCTGCTGCTCCTACCCCTAGCTACGACCCAAAATTGGGCTCACACCGGAGCCCCGGGGGTGCGGCAGCGGCAACGAGGCGGCGGCGCCGCTCAGTCCTAGTCCTCGTCGGAGTCGAATAGCCCGGCCCCGTCGGAGTCCGAGCTGATGTCGATGACGTCGTGGAGGGAACTGTAAATCCCGACCTCGAGGCGGCGTTGGTCGAGCTCAATCTCCATCTGACGGCGCTTCTCCTCCTCTGTGCTGCGCTGGAACACCTCCAAGGTGACCCAGGGCAGGTCCTCCTCGGAGACGAAGTCCCCGGGCAGGAGGGGGCGGCCGCTGCGCGGTGGGCGCTCCTGCTGCTCCTCCTCCTCCCTCTTCGGCGGCGGCAGCGGTGCCCGACCCCGAGCAATGGAGGAGCTCCCCGCACCGGAAGAGCTTCCAGCCATCGCCATGCGGCGGTCGTACTCAGGCAGCTCGCGGCGCTCGTACGCAGGCGGAGGCCGCATTCCGAGGTTCGTCCACGCACGCGCGCCTCGCTTACGAGCGCCGTCGGAAGCGGCCACGGCCTTCCTAGCGGGGTCAGCCGGAACCCGCCTCTTCCCCTTCCGCTCCTCGTCGCCGTTGCCACCGCCGGAATGGCCACCGCGGCCGGCGATTCGACCTCCCCTCCTAAACATCGGCGGGCGGCGGGGCTGGATCTACAGGCGTAGCTCGATTTGATCACCGGCGGCGAGCTAATGCGAGCGGCGGCGAGGGTGGGGAAATAGCTCGGGCACGACAGGGTGGGGAAATAGCTAGGGCACGACAGGGTTAGTGGATAAGAAGAGCAATAGCTAGGGCACGACAGGATTTGGGCCGTGGGCCGTCGAGTTTTCTGGGCCGTAGCCTATGCGCGTTTGAAATTAATAAAACACTGCAGCTAAAAAAAATTGTTGGGCCGTGGAGTTTGTTGGGCCGTGGCCTATGCGCGTTCGAAACACTGCAGCTAAAAAAATTCAACAGCCTCCTCTCAAAAAAAAAAAGAATCAACAGCCAATCAGAGCGCAGAACTGGGACTGGCGCGGATCGGGGGGTTTCCTTCTAGAAGGCATGATCGGACGGCCAGGGTTAAATCACAGAAGCTTCGTAGGATTTTGTGTGGGTTGACCAACTAATTCAGAAAAAATTAAAATAATCACAGAACCTTCATTTTGGTGGGACTTAGAATGATCCAGGCTTATTTTTTCATTTTCATGTTTAAAACTTGTTTAAATGTTGGTTTGACTTCAGTTTGGCCGAATTTGAAATAATCATAAAATATTCAAAAAAACATCAAAAAAATGAAATTCCAGTGCACATGGTTTTTATATATAGAGTAGATGTGTAGGATAGTTATTTGGCTGATTTAGAGAAGGTGGAAAAAAATCTTGCTTAGAAATGGAGCCGTTTACACTACCTTTAGAGCTCATTTGAACTCTCATGTGTGAAGAGAGGTGGTTTGAGATTTGCAACATGAAATTGTCCAAAACCTCACCAAACCTTCATTTTGGTGTGACTAAGAATGATCCAGGCTTAGTTTTCCATTTTGGTGTGTAAAACTTGTTTAAATGCTGATTTGGCTTGAGTTTGGCCGAATTTGAAATATTCATGAAATATTCAAAAAACATCAAAAAATGCAAATCCAGTGCACATGGTCTTATTTTGTCATGTACTAACATCTCCAACTGATAAACAAGGTCTAGACACATATTAAACAAGAAATGCTTCAATATGGTGTGAAATCACACATTTCAAACAATGAACTCTCATGTGCGAAGAGAGGTGGTTTGGGATTTGCAACATGAAATTGTCCAAAACCTCACCAAACCTTCATTTTGGTGTGACTAAGAATGATCCAGGCTTAGTTTTCCATTTTGGTGTGTAAAACTTGTTTAAATGCTGATTTGGCTTGAGTTTGGCCGAATTTGAAATATTCATGAAATATTCAAAAAACATCAAAAAATGCAAATCCAGTGCACATGGTCTTATTTTGTCATGTACTAACATCTCCAACTGATAAACAAGGTCTAGACACATATTAAACAAGAAATGCTTCAATATGGTGTGAAATCACACATTTCAAACAATGAACTCTCATGTGCGAAGAGAGGTGGTTTGGGATTTGCAACATGAAATTTACAAAAAACTCACCAAAGCTTCATTTTGGATTGACTAAGAAGGATCCAAGCTTGGTTTTTCATTTTCATGTTTAAAACTTGTTTAAATGCTGATTTGGCTTGAGTTTGGCCGAATTTGAAATATTCATGAAATATTCAAAAAACATCAAAAAAATGCAAATCCAGTGCACATGGTCTTATTTTGTCATGTACTAACATCTCCAACTGATAAACAAGGTCTAGACACATATTAAACAAGAAATGCTTCAATATGGTGTGAAATCACACATTTCAAACAATGAACTCTCATGTGCGAAGAGAGGTGGTTTGGGATTTGCAACATGAAATTTACAAAAAACTCACCAAAGCTTCATTTTGGATTGACTAAGAAGGATCCAAGCTTGGTTTTTCATTTTCATGTTTAAAACTTGTTTAAATGCTGATTTGGCTTGAGTTTGGCCGAATTTGAAATATTCAAAAAAAAATCAAAAAAATGCAAATCCAGTGCACATGGTCTTATTTTGTCATGTACTAACATCTCCAACTGATAACAAGGTCTAGATATAATTAAACAAGAAATGTTCAATATGGTATGAAATCTCACATCTCCTGGTCTAGATATAATTAAACAAGAAATGGTTCAATATGGTATGAAATCTCACATCTCAATGAGATGTGAGGAGATGTGAGATTTCATACCATATTGAACCATTTCTTGTTTAATTATATCTAGACCTTGTTTATCAGTTGGAGATGTTAGTACATGACAAAATAAGACCATGTGCACTGGATTTGCATTTTTTTGATGTTTTTTGAATATTTTAAATAAGTTTATCAAACCAACTTTTAAACAAGTTTTGAGTTAAAAATTGGTCTAGGACACTATATTAGTGCAATAGATGTTAACCCTAGAGTTTGAGATCATTTGGAGAGTGTCGAAAAAATGACAGGATTAGAAATGGGGCTGTTTGGGCTCTTTTGTAGCTCATTTTGGAGAACCGATTAGAAAAATGACAGGATTAGAAATGGGGATGACCAAGTTAGATCGAAATCATTGCAACATCCAAGTCTAGCACAAATAACATGTACAATTCAATTTTGGTTCATAGTTGAATTCAAATATTCATAAATTAGCACAAAAGAATCAAAATATAAATAAAAAAAATTCAAAAGAATTTGTCCAAGTGCAATATTTTAATGGATGGGACAACTCACTATTATAGAAATCTTTCTATAATAGTGAGATGCCCGACCTACTAAGCTACTGGATTAGGACATATAATGTGCAACACCTAAATTGCGAGCAAGGGGACTCGAACTTAGGTGGGCAAAGGGAGCATCAACCCTTTGCCACTAGGCTATGCCTCTGTTTGCGACAAATCTACCACCATTAGAAGGTTAATATTTACAAATGAAATCCTCCTCATTGCAACATCCAAGTCTAGCACAAATAACATGTACATTTGAATTGTAGTTCAAATTTGAATTCAAAAATTAGTATGAAATCATTGCAACATCCAAGCCTAGCACAAATAACATGTACATTTGAATTGTAGTTCAAATTTGAATTCAAAAATTAGTATGAAATCATTCCAACATCCAAGCCTAGCACAAATAACATGTACATTTCGATTTTGGTAATAGTTACAAATGTTTACATTTTGGTAACACTAGCAACACTAGCAATATTTACATTTTGGTAAGTTAAATAAAAAATTAAAGCATTTTGTCTATAGATGACATAAGCCTCTACCTAGTTGACAATGTTTCAACTCTTTCAACTTGTTTTCAATCCGACGGCGTGCGAATGCCACAATCGGGCGTGTCCAGAGCGCGCTCCCAAAGGTGTTCGACAGTGTGCATGCCACAATCTGACGGCGTGCGAATGCCACAAGGAACACAAAAACAAGGAACACAATAATTTACATTTTGTTTACAAGGTTTCACCTACAAAAACAAGGTTTCACCTACCGGAACGTGCCACGGCACGTCCAGAGCACGTCCAGGGCACGTCCAGAGCACGGCCATTTCACAAAAGAACTCCCACACACGCTCCCAGCGCTGGGCAAACACTGCCTGAAATGGTTTCAGGCACCTAACAAAATTCACTACACTAATTATCTACAGAATGCAGCACGATCTTCCCTCCGCCATGGCTCTGCAGCACAATCTTCTAGCTCGATTTCATCTCGCAGAGGATATCGGAGCAGAGCAATCTATCCGCCGCCATCCCGGCAACTAGGCTGAAAGCCTCTAGGCTCAACGCGGCATCGAAGTCCACGCTCGGGGATGAGCTTGCTGAACTGCTGCTCGATGAGCTCCCGCCCGAGCTGCTCTCGTCGCCCGCAGCACCGCCCGAGCTGCTGTCGTCGAATGCAGCAATTTTGCGCATCGCGGCAAACCTCTGCCTCGTCATCGGCGGCGAATCACCGCCGAGCGGAAAACCCTTGGAGCTGTAGTAGCCGTGACGCTTCCACGCCTTCTTCAGTACCTGCTGGACTGAAATCCGGTAGGGTCGCTTGCCGTCGAGATAGATGGAGCCCCTCGCCGCTGCATGAGACACAAATCGGGCCGCTGGTCGCCTCTGCGACCGTGTACCCGCACCGCCCCCCCATCCTCCATCCTCCCTCGCCGCTCCCTCGACGCAGCACCCGAAGCTTTGCGTCGCCGCCAGCTTGCTCGACTCCGGGTGCCGCTGCTGGACTCGCGCGGCCGCTCTTCCCTCCGCCGCAGGACTCGCCGCCAGCTTGTTCGACTCCATTGCCGGTGCTCCAGTCGCCCGCCCCCTCGCCGCAGCTTTACTCGCCCGCTCCATTCCCGCAGCTCGAATCGCCCGCTTCTTTGCCACAGCTCGAGTCGCCCGCTCCATTGCCGCCGACTCGCCGTCGCCAGGAAATTTTTTTCCCCAGCCCGGAGAAACCGAGACGACGGGACAGAGTGAGCTCCGCGGGACGCCGGCGCGTGGCAGAGAGGGTTCCCCCACGAACAGAGGCCGGTTTCGCTGACGCATGGGTCCCACTCGAGAAAAACTACTCCATGTACCGGTCAAACCTGGTTTACAGCGTGGGGAACATGACTTGACGGCCATGTCGCCTCAGAGCAATTATGGCTCGAATAGATGCCGCATGTGAGCTATTACGTGCAACGACGTCGCTGCCTGTCCAATTACCCGAAAAAACGTCGCATCTGAGCTATTCGCCCTGATCGAATCTACTGTCCAAGTGGCGCTAGAATAGTCCTGCTCCTGTACGGTGATCTGTTCTGCCTGCGATCCTCGATAACATTATCCAGTATCCACAGTTTATTCACCAGACAATTTACTGTCAGTCCCTTCTCTGTAGTTTTCAACTTGTGTGGATAAGTTGGAAGGAGCACATGTTGATAGGAATCAGTAGAGGCAGTATACCCTTTTAGGAACCATTGTGTAATTAGCTGCAGGCTTGTCTATCTACAGATTGTCCATGATCGGCTCTAGCCACCCCACCCGCTTGTTCCATCTTGTGCTGCCTGCCTGCGTACCTGTCTTCTACTACTGCTGTAAGAGGTTGCAAGTTAAGACGACACTCGATCTTGTTGCCGTCGGTGTACATGCAAAAGTCGATCAGAGAATTGCTCGTCGGTGCTAGCGACTTGTGCTCACCGGCGTCTTGCCTCCACCACTGGTCGATCTAGGTAGCCTTGGCAAGGTAAAGCGACCGGCCGGCGGCCGCGCTACCCTAGTGGCAGCCCAGATCACAAGCTCGATCTCACATGCGCCGGCCATACGTACAGCTGCCTCCGGGCCGGCCGGCCGTCGCATCGGCAGGTAGGCGGACGGGAACACCCCACGTACGTGCGCGCGCTGTCTTCGGACCAATTTCACGACGAGGCCGATCGACCAGGTAGTTTCAGTGACCGGCCGTGCGTGCTGGATCAGTCGCCAACTGACGACGAGCTAGCCAGTGCGATCTCCCGCTGGCCTGGCCGGTCTGCAGAAAACGAGCCGGCCGGATCGAATCATCACCGATCGAGTAGGAAAATGACGCGCCTGTAAGCAGCACGTGCTCCATCTGTTTCGGGTCTACTGTAGGTTGGGTGGCTGTAAGCAGAAAAAAATTGGACGGTGGGCTCACTCTAAAAAACAATCAAAAGTTGCCAATGAACAAGATAAATAACATTATATATCGATATATAAGTTTTAAATCTACGTGATCCCAATACAAAATAGTTCAAACACATCAACAAAGTCTTACAAAATGAAATTTAGCTTAAATAGAAAGTTACATCAATATCATTTGGGAATTCTACGCCGTCGCATTGCCGTGAAGGTTTCAACTATGTTATCTTCACTTACTTCCAAGAACACCTCTCGCTCAATAAATGTAAATAAGCACTGGTTCAAGAGATCATCACTCATACTATTTCTCAACTTATTTTTCACTAGACTCATTGCAGAAATGACTCTTTCAACACTCGTCGTCGCCACCGGTAAGATCAGTATCAATTTAAGAAGAAAGTAGGCTTGTCTATCTACAGATTGTCCATGATCGGCTATTAGCCACCCCACCCGCTTGTTCCATCTTGTGCTGCCTGCCTGCCTGCCTACCTGCATTCTACTACTTGCGATGTGTGTGGACGAACGTGTGTCGTGACTCGGCATCCTAGAACCGTACATGCAGTTAGTTAGTTAGTTCACGTGTATACTCCGTATATGATTTGTTGCTTTCATTGGATATTCGATTGTAAAGCAGTATTGGGCAACGTCCGATTTCGAGATGAAACCATGCATATGCTACTCATCCCCTAGTCCCGATCGACCAGGCTTGCACATATATTTGCCGGACCCCCACGTGGGAGCTACCAGATTCTGGCCGGCCTGTTAACTCCCATGTTTGGAGTAGCATATTCAAAAGTTGATCATCCCAACAATGCTTACACAACATGTGGATGAAGACGCGCAATGCAATATGGTACACTCATATACTCCAAACATGGGAGTTAACAGGCCCCAGTTCGTTGGAGCTGGAAACGATTCGAGCTATATATACCACGGTGTGAGTGTGACCAAAGCCAGAACCTCTTGTCGATCACACAGCATGCCTACTCATCAATTCCGTACGCCCCAACTACCTTTCTTTCCAACCCTGATCGAATTGTCTGCCCTTATTGTCTGTCTCGTTTTCAAAGTGTCACACAAAGACATGTAGATCGGTTAATACATTTCCGAGCCTGCAAAAGCAGCAATTTCATATCCTTTAAACATGGTTTCAAGCTAGCTGTGAATAAATCCGAGAAAACGGACTAAATCGACTCTTTTCAAAAGCACCAGCACAAAATTAACCGGTTTCGAAAATAATATCGAATCTAACCATTTTTCATAGTGCCTGCATCGGTGACACTATGCTCAAAACCATAGCGCTGATCATAGCGACGTTTTTGACCCTCCAGCGGGTAGCTAGTGCACATTGTCGGCCCATCGTGCGTTAGAATTCAGTGGGGGACCGAGGTGCACAGAGTTGAACCAGTCTGATTTTTTTGCCAATCCCAGAACTTCTTGTCCAGGTGCACAGAGTTCAAGTTCTGGCTCCGCCACTGGTTAGAATAGCACCGGATTGGCCAAAAAATCTCCAAGTCACATAATATAGCGCCGAGGAGAAGGGTCAGGGGCGGACCGAGACAAAAACTTCAGTGGGGTATTTCACCTGACCGGGGGCAATTATAATACAAATTCGATTTTTTTGTCAAACTTTTACTTCAAATATTAAGGAAATGCACTGAAATTTTAAAAACTGAGTGGGAGCCACAGCCCCCACTCAGCTGTGCTTGGGTCCGCCCCTGAGAAGAGTGCAATGATTTGTACCATATATAACGCCGTGAATTGGGGCGCTATATATGTCGTGACACAGAAGTAGCGCCAGCGGGGGCATTGCGCCCCTGTATTCGGCGCTATGGTGTTGAACATAGAGACCCGTTACACGCATTATGAGAAAAAAGTTAGATGTAAAATTATTTTCAAAATAGGTTTGTTTTGTGGTAAGGTTTTGAGGTGATTTGTAGGAATGAGGTTTTTTTTTTTTTTGCAGTGTAGAAATGAGTCACATGGGAGAATAAAACCGTTTCCTTGGACTAGGGCCGTCATTATGGATCGATGCAGGGATGGACCAGCAGCACCTGGATGGATCCACTTGTCCAGCAAAAAAGGCAACGAATCAGGGGGATGAAAAGAGTTGAGGCGAGCCAATTGCCTTGTGCCGCCCTCCCCTATCATATGATGTGACAAAAAGAAGATCGAGTGGGCAAACTTGCACGATCGTGTGTGGACCATGCAAGCAGCAGGAGGATCCTGTCTTTGAAAATTCGCCGCCAATATATGTGGACGTCCTTCTCGATCCAGCACGCATGGCTTTACATCGTACGTACGTCATCGGCCTAATTGAGCTGTTGAAACCGCGTCAAGGCGTACGTACCTCAAAAGCACATTGACAAATGACACATTTTCCTTTTTTTTTTTCCTTTTTTCTCTTTTGCCATGATGATTCCGGTCTTGTGATTTTATATAAGACCTAGTTTTTTGTACAACGTGAACTAGTACTCCCTCCGTTCTAAATTAATTGACTTCCTTTTGCCCACATGTGGATGTATCTAGACATGTTACAAGTATAGATACATTCACATTTAAACAAATGGAAGTCAATTAATTTGGAACGGAGGAAGTAGATCTCAGCTACGCATTCTCCAAGATAGTTTTTCAACCCCAAGATATGATGCTCTCAGTTCAAGTCGAGTGATGAAATGGGGGAATGCTGGCGCAAATCGAAGAACAAATGGACACAACTTCTCAATATGGTTTTGTCAAAACAATATTTTGTATGCTAAAAAGGTTTTACAGAAACAACATTGTGTGCCATTTATTACCAATTGGCTTGGAAAGAAGATAACACAAGAGAGAAGGACAAGGTCAAGAGCTACAAGAACTAATTAAGAGAACAACAAAAAATTAGTGGACGCAATCGTATCAAGAGAGGAGGCTTCGGATCCCTAACGCTTCAACATATTTCCAGGTGAGCTATAGTGTAAAAAGTATCCGATAATTTAAAACTTATCTTTTACAGATAAACAGTTTGAGGTCTTGTTCTATACTAAGAATCATTGAAGGACAAGGAAGGGATGCCGCAGCGCCTGCGGTCAGACCTGATTGTGAGGACGTCTATTTCTTTTTTTAATAAAGGTTTTTTTTACTCAAACGCCGGATCAGGTGATACAACCGTGGACAAGTCTTCATCGTGCTTGTTTAATCGGTTTAATAGTACTTATACTCTCTTAAACTATGCAATGAAAGGCCGCGTGCATCATTTCGATGCACTTTGAGCTCCTTTTTTGAGAGAGAAAAAATCGGGATGTAATGCTTTGATTCATTTTTGTTTTGGATGGTACAAACTTTATCACTGTAAATTTGAAGGATATGTGAGTTCTATCATTTTGTTGCAGAAGTCGGACAACAATAAAGCTCTTTCTATAACAAAACAAAGACATAGCTCATCACTATGTAGAGGTGTCGACGGCTCTTCGTGTTGTTCAGTGTTTTTGTGTCTTGTGTGACAAGATTTCTTTAATTAAAATTCAGGGAGCACCTCCAACTCGATAAGTTTGAAGCTCCATATGTCTACAAGTTCCATATGTTGTCAATAAATCTGAATATAGTTTACAACATGGACATATAACATAATTCTACCACGTAATATAAAAATGAAGCACATCTTGAGAAATAAAAAAAAGGACAAGTTCATCTATTCGTGTTAATGGGCCGAATCCTTGGCCCAGTTCTGGTATAACTTGAATTCATAGCACCGTATAACAATTTTGTTTCGCGGTTCTAAAAAAAACTATTTTGTTTCTCGGCAGTTGCAGTGTGCACCAATTGCAGTGTGCACTAGATAACTAGGGCCGGCTTGAAGGTGGAATAGGGCCGGGCGCATAAAATGAAATGGTGAAACAAAATCATAAGCAAGCAAATCCTGTATTTTTGGTGCGTAGGCGCGGCGCAATGTTGCGATTTGCTGAGAACCAAAAATGTCGGATCGATCGATCCAAGCAAGAAAGAGGCGCGCGTACATGCAGGGCTTTGTCCGGATACTGCCTCTCACATGTCTGTATTTCCTCCGTTGATTAGTCGCAACTGCATGAACTCTCGTGGATCTCTTCTGACCTCCCGCAGAACGAGACGAAGGCCGCGCGTGGGCGCGGCGGATCGGTGTGGCCGCTGGGCGTGGGGGAAGCGTGGCTGGCCCTTGGTGAACCGGCGAGCCGGCAGAGGCAGGATCGATGCACCGCCTGCTCCTGCCTCCCACCGGGGAGCTGCCCTGCCACTGCCATGAACCTTTCGCAGAATGGCCATGTCGCACAAGACGAGACCTGCGTGCAGAGAATCTGTCCGTCTCCTCGAGCGAGCCAGGTGTAAGATGGCACGGCCGGAGCGCCTCTCGCCGCGCCGCGCGTACGCGAGCAGGTACTGGTGGACCGGCCGGAGTGGACAAGTCGGTGAGAGAGAGGACGGCGGAAGCGGCTCAGCTTATCCATTTCACTTTGCCTCGTACTACAAGCATGTCCTCCTCTTCGTCATCTTCATGTGGCTTGTGCAGATAAAGACGATGGTCTGCTATATGATATGCCTAGCTATATCTATATCCATCCATCGATCTCTTTGTTGCCGGGAATGTGCAATGCATTCGGTCTCCATATGGATATCTCTAGTCTAGTCTTGAGGAGCGTACGCACGTGCGAGGCCAGAGGCGGTGGTGTGCATGGCGGCACGCGCAGAGGCGGGACGGATACTAGAGATCGACAGCGAATGGTGTGGGTTGCTGACCAACATCCAACGTACATACCAAACGAGGCATCCGCCGTTTTAGTCATGGGACAATACATTGTCTCAATGTAGTAGATCTAGTCTTTATGTGACAGGGTGGTTGGGTGCTATAGTCGATATAATCATGTCAACGTTTTTCTTTTCCTTTCGTTAGCAAAAGGAGTTTATCTCGTTTCCATTTTTTCTTCAGAAAGAATGGGTGTTTTTGTGTGTGGAAAAGAAGGGGGATCAAGGATAACGACTCGTCACCAAGCTGAAGGACCAAGTAGCAGTGCTTAATCTGGTCATAGTGGGGAGTAAATTAGACTAGTAACATGCATATGTTACTAGTCTATGTTACTGCCACTATGTGATAAGTGGCATATTTGCGTTAACCAAGGTCGGGATTTCCGGTTACCAAAAATTTCCGACCGGTTACCGAACGAATTTGAAAATCAAATTCCAAATTTAAATTTTTTGGTTCCCAGTATGACAATTTTCCAAGAGTTTTCGTTAAAATTCGGAATTTTTTGTCGGGTACGACCACTTCTCGGGAGTGCTCGGGATATCCGGTTACGGACCGTTGACAAAAATGCTAGTGGTAACATAGATGTATTTATTTATTACTTTGTAGACTCATTTTACATTGGAAAGTGTATATAATGGTACCTTGGGTCTGGTTGGATTGAAGGATTTTTATAAAAATATTGGAGAATTTCAATCCATAGGATTTTTTCTAAAGAATCCGTTTGAATTAAAGGAATGACACCTCCAAATTCTATTGATTGCATTCCCAATCTCTTAGGAATTTCGACATCAGCTCTAAGCTCTTTTTTACACTCATCCGCGCGTAGGATCGAGATATTTTTCCTTTGTTTTCATGTGTTCCATCCAAATGACCTTTTCTGCAGTTTTCCTCTATTTTGTAATCCTCTGTTTTACATCTACAATCCTGTTAAATTCCTCGGTTATTCCAGTTCATATGTTTTCTAATCGTGTGATCCAAAGAAGCAAACTATATTACTCCATTTGCCTTTCTTGATTGTGTCTGACAATGACAAACTTCTAGGCATGTTCTTTGTTGCATTCATTGTCAATTAATTGGTCTCAGACTTAATTTCTCCGGAATGAAAACATATAATCTGGCTTTCCTGGTTAGATCATTGTGGCCGTACGGCGTGGGGAAGCGTGGCCCTGGCCCTTGGTGAACCGGCGAGGCAAGGCAGGATCTATGCACTGCCTGCCTCCTACCGGGGAGCTGGCATGCCATGAACCCTCCGTTGACTGGGCGGGCATGCGCGCCCTGCCATGCACCAGCCGAGACCTGCTTGCGTGTAGAGAATATGTAATATGTCTGTCTCCTCGAGCGAGCCAGGTGTAGGTTGGCACGGCCAGGATTTTTTTACAATGTAATTTTCAAAAATGGCCCCCTACGAATTTTATTGTCAAAAATAGCCCTGACGGGATGTGAAAAAACGACACGTGTACTTTGTACCAACCCAGATGGCGAGAAGTCACCTTCCGCCACCTCACTTAGCGGAAAGTATCCTGTAGCTAAGTTTCTACCCACTCAGTTAGCACCAAGTGTCCTGTTGGCGGAAAGGTACTGGTGGACCGGCCGGAGTGGACAAGTCGTCGGTGAGAGGACGGCGGCAGCAGCTGGGTCAGCTTATCCATTTCACGAGCCTCGTTCATGCATGCATGATGTGGCGTGCAGATAAAGAAGATGGTGCCTAGCTAGATATCTATAGCCATCATCGATCGATCGATCTCTTGTTGCCGGCAATGTGCAATGCATTCCATCTCCACAGGAGATATTCTCTCTAGTCTAGTCTCTGTGAGCATACGTACGTACTTTCTCCGTTCCAAATTACTTGACTTAGATAACTAGTGTCTAGATATATTCATATTTGAACAAACCTAAGTCATGTAATTTAAAACGGAGGGAATACCTACGAGGCCAGAGGCGGTGGCTAGTACTCGATAGCTAGGCTAGGTGCATGTGAACAAGACGAAGAGTAGTGCTAGCTAGCTAGCTAGGGTGTGGCACGCAATGCGAGAGATCGACAACGAATGGTGTGAGTTGGTGACCAACAACTTCCACGTAGTACATGCCAATGCAAACAAGGCATGCGCCGCTTCAGTCGTGTGGACAATAGTGTGTCTCAATGTAGTCTTTATGTGACATGGTGGCTCGGTTCTATAGTCGATCTAGACGTGTCAACACTGTGACTACATTGAGCTAGCACTGAGTTTAGATCTTCAGAGTGTAAATTTTGAGTTGTTATCATTGAGCACCGAGTCTCGATCTTCATACTGAAAATTTAGGTCTAACATTCATTGGTTGTGTCTATCAATAATGGAGTTCTAACCGTATTATTTGTTGGAGCCATTTTTTGGAGGTTGCTCGAATTTGCTCTAGGGTGAATAACTAGTATACTAGAATCTAACTTTTGTGATTAGATCGAGTGACAACGACGGTCGTGCATTATTGTCTTTCTGAAGATGTCCCTCTTATAGTTCCTTTTTCGCAGTCCGGGTGTTACCAATGGTGATGGTTGCTCCTAATGATGTAGGCGCTGATCACTATGGCAGAGTGTTTTTGCTTTTTGTATTTTATTTTATTCTTTTGGTTGTGTGCATCCTCAACTAGCTCTTGGCATTATATATTGGTAAGAACTTGATATTAATATATTCTCTTTATAAAAAATAAAATGGAGAACTTTATTCAACTACAATGTTCAAATCTATAAACTTTGCACAGTCGAGAGCTCATATATGGCGCTTATAACTTCGCCAAAGCAGCTGACTCCTGAAGAAATTTTAAATGGGTCGAATCTAGCTTGGCCCATTTAAGGACAATTTTTTGTTTTTCTGTTTGTTCCTTTTCCTTTTTTTCCTATTTCTATTCTATTTTTATATATTTATTTTTTTAATTTACGGTGAATGTTTTACAAAAACACATTAGAAAGTTTAGGTAAAATGCTTGTGTAGTTAAAAAAATCACTAAGTTTTAAAACAATCTCTGCACGGTTTTATTTTGTTCATATAGGTCTGTTCGTGTGAAAAGAATAATTGTTCATGTGGTTACCATTTTTTTAGTAGTGTTTACTAACTCACTCTTGAACTATGCTTCTAACTACTAAGCTTCTGCTCTTTATGAAAAAAATAAGAGTAAACAGGGGCACTAAAAAGGCACCACAAAGCCAAACATGGGTTACAACGTCTATCAGAAGTTAACCTGACTAATTAAACAAAAGAGTTGAGAAGATGCAATGCATCACAATGTTCTTGGGGTAGGAGCACAAACTGGGAACCGGCTAGGGCAAGAGTCTGTCAGAGGTTTGACCAGAGGTAAAAATGGCCGTAGCCTCGGACCAAACAAAGATCACCGCAGACCAGACCAATATGGTGCCTCAGGCATTTGTGAGAAAATCTACCCAATTCCCGATATAAAATGGCATTCTAACCGATTTCTGATAAAACAAAGTCTGAGTAAGTGCAATTCATCACAAGTGTTCTTGGGCGAAAACACGAACCGGGAAGCAGCTACCAACATTTAGATATCTTACATCGGATCACAGCACAACTGATAAATATTTTTTTATTTTTTTGAAGTACAAACCTCCGTACAATCAACAGATACAAAGAAGAAAACATACGCAAATTCGTACAGAAGATTGTACTCTACTCAAAGCACTACAGCAGCAAGCCGCTGAGCCACCAGAGCTTCTCGTCGCCGACGAACACCGGAGAAGAAGAAGCCGACCACCACCCGCCTAGAAGGAGAGGACCTTCAACTTTGAAGACGACCGCATAAGCCACTTGCCGTAAGCAGCAAGATCTCGCCGATGAACGGGCACGGCCAAGCCACCCCCACGACCAGCTCCAGCATCTCCCGCCGCCGGGGCGGCCAGGCCATGCCAGTTCCACCACCACCACACCACTTCCCGAGCGCCAGAGCAGAGCACCACTCCCCACATCGCACTGCACACCGCATCCCAACCTCTGCACCGTCGCCGGGAAGCACACCAGTGCAATGACAGAGAGGAAGGGAGAGGAATACTCACAAGATTGGAGCGCCGCCGTCGCCGCAGCATCCAACCAGAGGACGAACACCTCACCAGATGCGAAGATCTGGGAGGTCCAAAACCTCCCACCACACCACCGCTGCCACCGGCACCGGGAGGGGACGAACAACCGCTCGATCCATAGATCAGCGAGACAGAAACACCGTCCTCAAGCCAGCGCCGCCGACACCGGCAAGGGAGAAGAAGGACGGCGGAATTATTCTTCCCAAATGGCGGCCGAATCCTCTCCAAATCGACGCCAACGGGACCTACAACTACCCTATCTACAAGCCGGAGGCAGAGGAACAGGATCCCGACCACCACCCGCCGCCGAAGCGAGCGGAGGAGGCCGGGAACCCCGCCCTCGCCGCCGGAGAGAAGGGGATCGCGACGCCTCGCCCTTTTTCGCCTCTCTGCACTGTAGAGGAGAAGGGGAGACGGACACCATTCACAACTGATAAATATTGAAGACAAAGAGGGAACACATCATGTTGATTTGGCTAGAGTGGCACAGAAGTGACGGGTGCCAGAACATGCACCACAAATACAACCGGTAACTTGAACCGTTATCGCTCTGGACACTTCCTTCCATCGCGAAACAACTTCAAGTTTGTTCTTATCAAGCAAACGGTTTTCGATTAGGCCCGACTATGACATGGTGTTATTACATCCATAACAGTGTCAGCTTGTCATGCACCACTGGCATACACGCGAGTCCATTCCTTCGCTGCAAAGCATGGAAATAACAAGTTAGGGTATTCTGAAAACAAAAGGTGCAGAAGAAAACCGAGTGTTAGCGTGTAGCTTTATTGGCTGCATCTCCAAGTACCTGTCTCCACAGCTTCAGCTTCATTGGATTTCCAGTGTTTTGCAACGTTCTCCGAGAGAGGGTCGTCTGGGTTTGGAGCGCTCAGCAGTGCCTGAATGCTGCAGATCAAATATTGTCAAGAGGTAGTAAAGTAGCACGATAAGATAGTAGATAACACAGCTTACAATGAGAAAAAGAAAAAATGGAAATGAGATACTATGATACTATTATGAAGAGGCAACTCATGGTTAATTATACTGTAGAGTAACAAACCCACACATCAATCAAAACAAAACTATTTGGCCGGAAATGCAATGGAAGTCAGAAGCAGTTACCTCAAAAGAACAGTGCGTATTTGAAGAGCCGGACTCCATTTGTCCTTGAGGATGTCGAGGCATATTCTACCAAGCTGCAATGTATGTCCGTCAGAAACGAGATATAGGTTTTTAAATACAGTTCCGGCAAGAATATTGGTTGCCTACCTTATCAATGTTGGGATGGTATATTTTCGTGAGAAACCTAACCTGGAATAGTAGAAGAATGATGTCCATCAGAAAGCCTGGTACAAACATATAGAAAAGTAGAACTAAACGTAGAATAGTGTAACTACTTAAATTACACTACACAAGACCTAAAACAACCACACTGATATCCACAAGACTAACAATCTAAAGACAGGAGTTCATAGCTAAACCACACTGATATCCACGAGAGTAAAAAAGGGCAGCCCCGGTGCAGTAGCTCCCGCTTGCGCAGGGTCCGGGGAAGGGTCCGACCACTTTGGGTCTTTAGTACGCAGCCTTTCCCTGCATTTCTGCAAGAGGCTGTTTCCAGGACTTGAACCCGTGACCTCATGGTCACAAGGCAGCAGCTTTTACCGCTGCGCCAAGGCTCCCCTTCAAAATACAGGAGTTGAGTAAAACAATCTAAATACAGGAGTTGACAGTTAAATATTCAGCTACTCTTATTAACATAATAACAATAACCACTATCCTGAAATATTACATATTATTCTATGATGTAAAGAAACTTTCAACATAGTATTGACATAATGATGTTGTTAACACTGCCAATTAAGTTAAGTGCTGAGCTGTGCGAAGATGATTAGTGAAGAGCTTAGAGACACCTAGTATGGAACTATGGATATGACAAGTATTAACAGAATGCTGTCATTGACTGTTCCCATTAACAAATATAGTGCGAATATTCCTAGTCACATCAAGTAAACATGCCAAGAACAAGCATGGCACCACTTAAAGTCAGAACATGGTAATATGAAACAAGCTTCAAGCAAAGTAGGAAGATTCACCCAGTGGGCTATAACATTCAAACTACTTCTTTGTATTATTGTGGTTATCACCAATCTTTAATAACTATGTAGCATAGTTTTACTGCAACAGAAATAAATTGCTTTAACCATGGGACTAACTGGAAGAGAGATACAGAAGGAAGAAAATGTCAGCCTATCGCCACTAAGTCGTCTTAGCATGATAAAATATTAAAATCATTGATAAGGTTGCTCTGAGCCCTGATAGATTTTGAATTTACTAATAGACAGTTACAAGTAGGAAACAAACCCAAATTCACATAGAGGAGTTTACCAGACAAGGAAATCCATACTAGATGTCAAGTGCCGAACAAATAATTTGACAAACAACCATTCACTTATTCTTGATAAAAAAAATTACTTTTGGAGCTGCCATCGGATATTCCTCGGGTAAGAAAAGTTCAAGCTTAAAAACTCCACCTGTCCAACACAGAAGGAACAATCTTAGACCAGCGGAAACAAACGAAAGAACAAAAGGATGTTCCACCCAAAAAAATCGAACAGCAGCAGGTCTACCATGACAAGTAAGCTAAGCTTAAACGATTAAGATGAAAGATGAAGTGTACTTTTCAACAATATAAGAAAGCTTGTTATTTTGACCGTTTTCTGTCTACATGGATGGATGCACCACATTCAGTTATTCCATGTTGGATGCAAACATGTTAGATAATTCCAAGTGTTGTAGTATATCGGTAACTTGAATAAATTTGTCGAACTGAAGGCAAGCACATCTATTCAATTTCCATTAAATACCGATATGAGAAGTCATAGATCTAGCATTTAAGAGGCAAAAGCTTGTACCACGTCAGACCTATACTAATAGCAGGCGTAATGGTTATGTGAACTATATTTTGGCATGTAACCAACAAAATCCAAGCTCAGAATACAATCTTAGTAGCACAGAGAGTTTGATCGCCGCCAGGGGGATATCAAAAGCATCTCACGATGGTGGAATTACTGGTCTATTCACTATTCAGATAACGTAAGTTCACAATTGCTGCGCCAGAACAACAACCCCAGGTGATCATATTACCCATCTGTGCTGCTTTCCAAGACACTCGCAGCAATCTTACAAGCAAGCAGATGCAGGCATACACACAGGTAATCAGAACATGGTAGCCATAATTCCAATCCAAAAAATGCCAGAAACGCTATCCCATAGCATTACAGGATGGAAAGCACATATATACTGGTTACAGATATTTCAACAGAAACAAAAAATCACAGAATACCTTCGTAAGGAGACTGCGCCGGGCCAAGCACCATTACATTGAAGTAGCGCATGTTCTCCTCCGACGGCGAGGCGCTGATCCCCGGCGCTGCAGGCACGCGCCAACACAACACACGAATCAGAACGACAATACGATACGAAGACCCGAAGGCCGTGGCGAAATCCACCACCAATTCCATGGGAAAACGTACCTGGCTCGCTGAGCAGCCGCTGCGTCTCCTGCGCAGATCCAAATTCCGAAAGGATTAGGCGCGACAAACATACCAAACAGAGGGAAAAGGTGAACGATAGATCTGGGAGGGGAGGAGGGGGAAGCGATCGGATCGCGAGGGCGCACCTTGATGATCCGGC
Source organism: Poa pratensis (assembly GCA_947311845.1). NCBI lineage: Eukaryota > Viridiplantae > Streptophyta > Magnoliopsida > Poales > Poaceae > Poa > Poa pratensis. The sequence goes on from CAMZMU010000065.1 coordinate 8,304,588, forward strand.
GCGGGAGGTTGCTGTTGGCCATGGCGCCGGAGCTGCCGGCGGGTCGAGGTTGAGGGGGAGGGGGGGCGCCTCGAGCTTCGTGCGGCGACGGAGGAGGAGGGGACAGCGCGAGAGGTCAAAGGAGTCGTCGTCAATCGGTCGGGATGAGATCAGAGAGCCGGAGAAGGGGAGAAGCGACGAACGGAAATGGTAGATACTGTTTCGTTCTGCGTATATATAACTCCACGACTCTACGTTACAAGATATTTTGTGTAACACGGGTAATTCTTCCATATAGTAGTAGTATTTTTCAGTTATAATCTTCCTTAAATAAGGACAATTCGCCTTGTTTATATAGTACGTATAATCCTTTCTCGTAGATGAAGGTTTGCTAGTTCTCGGTTGCATGAATTTTTGTGAATCGCCTTCGCCTAAAATTGTTTTAAAGATCTTGGTAAGGGTTGTCTTTGGAGAGGATACTTCAGTTAGTAAAATTTGTAGCACTAAAAAGTGGAAAACTTTATCAAAGCCCCATATAAAGCATATGGCTTGATCTATATTTATAGTAAGTATTGGTGAATTCCTCTTTTATCCTATAGTTATGCATTTGTGACACCAATTATCCTATATACTGAACATTTATCCAGATTATCCGATTTAAGAAGTTTTTGACCCTCCTTCTCTGATGTGTGGCGTGAGGTTAAAATCAAGGTTAGAATATATGAGGAGGACGACGAAGAGTAGAACAGATGGAGAAGAGAAGGGTAGACATGATCGTCGATGGTGTCCTCCAACCTTTAAACATATTCCGCACCACATTGAATCAACATGTTGGTTTATCTATAGAATGTGTAAATTGATAAAATGGAAAAAACTTGGTTCAAAGTTTTTTTAAATGGTGTATTTCTGGTAAATGGGTAATATATGTCACAAATGCATAACTAAGAGATAAAATGCACAATTCACTCTATAAATATCGAATGTGGTACTTCATATGTGATTTCGTGACGGGCTAGAGACAAATTGCTACCAAATCTCTGACGATTCGGACTCCGTTGGTGACCAAAACAGCCGTGGACGGTCAATTTTGTTGCACGCACCGGTCAAGAAAAAATAACAGCTAGAGCGGCGGCATTCGGATAAAGCTAAGACACATCATGTGAACTCGGTTATTCTAGTTTCGAGTTCTATGTTTAAGGCTAAGAATGCTTATTCGATGTGAATGGCCATTATACACGCTCCACACAGGAAAAAAAATAGGTACTACCTTTTCTAACGTGGGGGCTAAGGAGAATCTCTACATGGTTGATTGTGCCCTGTATATGGTGGAGAACATTTTTGGCTTGCTTGGCCAACTCGGGCAACCTGGTTTGTGATCATCATGAATGAATCCGGTTAACGATGGACGTTAAGACTGAGAGAACAGAATCGGCCGAAAGGAAAGGTGAAAAGGGGCTCAATTATTCGTCGCAGCGTCAGTCCTAGCTGAGCAACTTGGTCGGAAATGTTTCTCCTTGGCCTACTTTTGTAGCGGGTGACATCAACGCCATCTCAGCGTTTCTCACTCTCTCTCGAGCCAGAAATGCTGGTCGGTCGGCGAACGCACTAGCACAAATGCAGATCTTTTGTGCGGGCAGAGTGATTCGTGCAGTGTGCGGCTCTTTTGCACGGCTCATAGACCGGTTGGATCGATAAATCTGACTCTGACGTTGAAAATTTAACCTGAATAAACTTTTTGTTTTTAAAAATAACCTCATCCGACCCATTTTAGAATCACCAAACCATTTGGCGTTTGACTCTCCCAAAAAACTGTCGTGCTCAATGGTTTGCTATTCTGGTCGCCGTCTGTGACGATTGACTGCACTGACATGCAAGGTCCGGTTTAGAACCGCCATTAATGGTGGTGTTCACGTGCAAAGTTAAACGTCATAATGTTTTGTGGTTAAAATGGGTCATATGAGCCTACAAAATTGAAGAGCGTTCATTCGATTGTGGTTAAAATGGGTCATATGAGTCTACAAAATTGAAGAGGGTTCATTCGACTACCAGGGATGGATCTAGTAACAAAGAATGTGGCTCAAGTCACATCCAAACAATTTAGCATATTGAGTTGTCGCGTCTTGATGTTTACCCAAAAAGAAAAATCCACTCTTATGCAATAAGCCCTGATAGCTGCTCACACGTTGACGGTATTAATTTCAGGTTCTTAAGGTTTTCTAGGACATCATCCATAGAAAGAATCGTGTCATGTGCGAGATGAAGGATAGATAGCCACTAGATGTGGAGCTACTCTCCTCAATTTGGTCATTTAACTTTGCGCAATCAATTAAGACGACCAACATATCAAGCACTGTATATGCTCAATAATATGGGTAATAATGGGTTGTATTGCTTTAACCTTTTTTTACTTTGGAAGTAATGACCAATGTCGTCATTAATCTTAATGACCATACTATCTCCGGTGATAAAATTATGGATTCAAGCGCGGTCACAGTTTTGAAAATCCTTTCATTCTCGGAATGTGCTGAAGAAATGACTATTTGACATTACCGTATGACTTTTTAAGTCTTTTTTAACCCCATTCAAATTTTCCGATGGCCGATCTTTGTCAGAAATATAATATATTGCACAACCCTTTCCATCAGTTCGGACTTTTGAGATAGTTGGCCAGTGCATCAATCCTATATGGTATCAGAGCCAGAGGTTTAGAGTTCAAATCCTGGCCAACGCAGTATTACAATAAATATCTGCGGACACCCTAGTCCACGTCCTAGACGTGAGGGGAGTGTCAGAAATATAATATATTGCACAACTCTTTCCATCAGTTCGAACTTTAATCTTACCTTGGCTCGCAAACCCCTCTCCCCTCCAGAATGTTTCTCTCTTGCACCAAGGTCATCCCACTCATCAAATCACCAAGCCTAATGGTTAAATGTTTTGTTAATATTTTTAAGCTAACATTTACGTGGTAGATCGGTCTATACTAGGAGTGTAAACGGATAGGATAATTTCCGTACCAAATCCGTCGCCGAATCCGTTTTAAAGAATCCATATCCGGTTCCGAAGAATCTGCCGGATAAGGATATCCGATTCCGAACTGAACATCCGGATACGGCATAGGATATGGTATGTAAAATAGCATCCGAATATGGATTATCCGAATATTAATTAGGATTATCCGATGGTTATAATCCGAATAATCCAATTTTCTACCGAAATGTCTAAACTAATAGAGCACAATTTGTAGTTAGTGAGTTGTGAATTTCATTTGTGGAGCACAATTTATAGTTAATTCTATTTGTCTAAACTAATAGAGTACAACTTTGTTAGATTATTACGTTGTTGAGCTATTGTTGTTGGTTATGTGGGTTGATGATTAATAAAGCAGCCGCATGCATCATTTTGATGCAGAGGCTGGGATGCCCCTTTTCTAAAAAAAAAAAATTTGTGGGTTGATGATGTACATTGTGCGTACCGATCCGACTAATTTTCTTTCCGCCCCGAATCCGCTCCGTTTCCGTTCTGAATCCGTGATTATATCTATCCGCCCCCGAATCCGCAACCGTTCATTATTCGATCCGATCTGAATCCGAGAAAAAAATATGGTAAAGGATATGGTAGAGGCAAAATCCGATCCGATCCGATCCGTTTACACCCCTAGTCTATACTGTTGGATTCATTCTGCTTCTTTAATCTTCGATAACAAAATTATCTCAACGAATTAAACTGAAAAATGACTGGCTGACATAACCCTACCACATGGTAAGCTTCTATATGTGGTTAGTATGTCTAAAAAGATTTAAATGACCATCTCCTAACAGCCGACTACATGAGGAGGATACCAACACTTACTCGACCGTCGTTTTAAAAATAACAACATGGGTTGTATATGTCCTTTCAACACATTCTGTAAAAGGAAAGGATACATGTGGAACGACGTAATGGATCTAGCTACAATGAGTCTTTACTAATCGAGATCGTTGTATAACAGACAAGGCATCGATCAGAAGTTGTATTGGGACTACAACAGAGCTTCGACCAAAAACAAGGAGGGCCCGGCATCAAAAGATTATGGGAGTTTAGCAATTCAGAAACTTCATGTTGATGTTTAATCACTTCAAAACTCTAAATATCACCACTAATTTTCTACAGTTGAGCAAATTTAGGACAGATATACAATACAGATCTCTACTATATAATATGGCTTCAGGTGATGGTTGGTATGTTTTTTATATTGCCAATTTTACCCTCCCTATATTGGTACAAATTACCCACCATACCACCAATAAGTGAAAAAAAACGATTCGAATTAGTTTTTTTAGCTCGTCTGCTCGCAGTGGCGACCACAAAGTCGAGGTCTCCGACCACAGCCCAGAGCAGAATCGATCCCGGCGACGGCGCCCTGGCCCGGCCCTGGCGAGGACTCGATCCCCGGCGACGGCGCGCTGGATTTCTCGGTGGTGTCCTGCCTGTGACCAGACACGGGGTGGCTGCCCGCCGCGAGCCCGTCGCCGTCCGCGCCAGCGAGCGCCTATGCGGGCGAGGAGAGCAGGGCAAGGGGCCGGCGGCGCGGCCCGGAGGCGTGAGCTCTCGGCGATGGCGGCGGCCCGTGCTCCCCCGCACCAGCTGCTCCACGCCGGCGCAACCGCGTCCGCGCCCAAGCTTTTCTCCACGTTACTCTGCATCAACAGGCAAGCAGGCACACGAGCTGCTGGATCAAACCAGCGCAGCAGACTAGCAGCCGGCTGGATCGAACGTGCGTGCATGGCCGGCTGAACGCCCGCCCAGCTGCCCCCGCGCGAATCGATCCAGCCGGCCGGCCGGCTGCATCTGGATGCGCCTCCATCGGGCTCCAACGCCCACGCGTCTCCCCGCCGTGGCCTCGCCCCTGGCCGGCTCCCTCCTCCAGCTCCACCTTGTCCCGGCTGGCCGTCCTCTGCGCCGGCTTCGCGCCGCAGCTCGGCCCGGCCTGCCTTGGCCGCGCCCGGCTGCCCGGCTCCCTGCTGGCCGGCAGATTATTCGCTGAGAGAGGAACGGACTAAGGGATCGGGATGCTACCGCATGCATGCGATTTTCTATTGAGAACGACAATTTTTTTTTCTTTTTTCGACAGAACTACGATTGTATGGTTGTGCTGAAAAAATACGACATTCATACACATTTGTGCAGTGGTGCGTGTTTTCTGTAGGGAGTTCTTCATCATATTACCGTGAGTCCGTCACCGCCCAATCCTTAACTCGGGCGTATCGGCATGGTTCTTCCATTGTCTTTCAATTCCGCCATAATAAAAAAATTAAAGATTAAGAAACTAACGTAGATAAAACTAAAACATGTTCAATTACATATAGAGATATAGGTTTATTGTTTTAGTTCGACTTGCTTTAAGAAAAGAGTCATCTTTCTAAAGGATAGAACATGATGAACTGAGGCTAGAGTTACCCGGGTCGATCAATTTGGCAACTGCTACATAAGCGTAATGGGAAAATATAATTCAACCCGTAGCAACGCACGGGTAAATTGGCCGCGCCTCGCCCGTGCCGGCTCCCGCTCCCCGGCTGGCCGAGTCCCCGCCTCCGCACGCCGCCCGGCCGGCCCCGGCCTCCGTATTATTAAAATAGCGCGGTCAATCTGGAGCAGCGCGCGCACGAGCTAGCCGATTGCAATTAGCGCGCACGAGCTAGCCGGAGGAGGGCGTCCGCCGGCGGCAGGAATGCCCGGGCGGCGCCGTGTGCTTCCGCTCCGGAGAAGACCGGTATGATTTGACTTTTTTGTTTCTTTTTTATTTTTATATTGTCTGACATGTGGGCCATGGTGCCACCTCAGCAAAAGTCAACATGTGCTGCCACGTAGAGTCTGACCGGCGGGTCCCATCTGTCAGAATCGCTGTTAATTCGTGATCAATTGAGTTTTAGTGCGAATTGCAAAAATCTCGTCTATACTGGCGGTTTTGTGCGATTCAAACGTAAAGTGGTGGTTTTTCGAACATTGGTGTGTAATGTGGTGGTTCTATGCTAATAACTCTACTAATGTTCATTTAGCATCTCTGCCATCTCATAGTGATCTCGTCCTCCCATTGTGTGTGTGCTCTCTTCGTTTACTTACATGTTTCCATTGTTCCAGTGCGTTTTCAGTTGTGTGGAAACAACCGTTCTCCCAAACTAATTATGCATTGATTATGAGAAAATATAATCTCTAGGATGTGAAATATGGAATATGGCAATGTCGCAACAAAGTCATAAGTCACATGCGAGGCAAACATTACAAGTACAATAATGCTTTAATCAATATCTCTATGACTTTGTTTGTTATTCCGTGGCAACATGCGCTTATTGTATTGACCTCCTTTGCGTGCTTTTGTTTGTTGAAATTGAACCGAGAAGTCGGTGTGATACAATTAACTTCTTGTTTTCTATGTAATTTAACAAGTGATTTTCTGCATCATGATTTCATAATTTTTGTGTACACATGATGTTTACAGAGAAAATTAGAAAGAAAGTGGTGCGTTTTCGTTTAGTTTCTAAGGAATGCTGTATAGTGGGACATCTAAAACCAACATACTTTTTATACGATGATACAACAAAAATCAGTGTATACTTCAAGTTAAGATGCCTAAATTAATTTAGCCCCGTTGCAACGCACGGGCAGTTTTGCTAGTATACACTAATATACATGCATTGCCCTGTCATCACAAAGGCATGAACTCCTCATCGATGACCTTGTAGTGCTTCTTGGCATCGTACTGCTGCACGATGAGTACGGACGCCGTGGTGGAAAAGTCCGACGAGGCGAGGATGTCGCCGACGGGGCCGAGCTCCAGGCACTCGGCCCACTCCTCCAGCCCCTCCGTCAGCACCGAGTTCCGGTCCCTCCCTCTGCCCACGACGAAGAGCCGGTACTCCCCCTGCATTCCCCGCAGCACCGACACCAGCTCCGCGCCGTCGGCGACGTGCTTCTCCAGGTATCCCACAGCCTTGTTCCCGGCGACGTGCTTCCGGTAGAACTCAGCGAAGAACTTGTCGTCCGCCTGCGCCTGCAGCTCCTCCTGCCCCAGCACCGACGCCGGCTGCTGGATGTTCCGCCGGCTCTTGGACTCGAACAGGCTCGTCCTCGCCTTGGCCCGCGCCTGCGCCGTCGCGTTCTGCACGATCCGAAGTGCCGTCAGCCGCACCCCGGGGTGCTTGCATATGAAGGATGCCAGCGTCAAAGCCTCCCGGTCGTCGGCGCCGCCGATGAACACCACCACCACCGTGCTCTGCGGCGCGTCCGGCATCGCCATGGAAGACGAGCGCTGCTTCCCGAGGCCTCGGTCCACCATGATCCCCACCGAGCACGGCGCCAGTTGCAACACCTTCTGGTTCACCAGCCGGAACCCGAAGTGGCCGGCATCCATGGTACCATCCAGGCACTGGGTCTTGTGAAATGGGAGAAGGATGAGCGCTGCCATGGCGTCCTCGGCACAGATGCAGATGTCGCTGTGCATGTCGGGGAAGGAGGAGAGCGCCAGCAGCCTGCGCACCTTCACCTTGTCAATGTCGCCGCCGCAATCCGCCTGGTACGCGTCCAGCGCCTCGCCGATGAGCTTCCGCATCTCGGAAACCTCCTCGTCCACCACAGTCACGCCGTCAAACCCCCCGCCCTTGACGATGGCTGCGGCCGTCTGGTCTGTCAGCTGCACCATGTCCACGGCGTAGCACGCCAGCTCACCGTTGCCGGCGCCCCACCGCAGCGTCTCCATGAGGAACGCCAGCGTGGGCACGTCCTGCGGGCCGTGGAGGCCGGCGACGAGGCGCAGCTCCGTGGCCGGATCATGGTGCTGCAGCCCCATGAGGCGCCACTGCACGCTCCGGCGCGCCCACGACGCGATCCCCATCCCCACCATCGGCGTCACTGCCACATTGAGCGCCACCATGAAGATGATGGCCATGAACGACTTGTCCGTGATGATGCCAGCCTCGAACGCGGCGAGCGCGCAGTAGATGTGGAAGTACCCCTTGACGTTGAGGAGCATGCCGAGAGCGAGCGCCTCCAGCCAGCCGAGCCCCTGGAGGAGCCCGACGCCAGCGCAGCCCACGAGCTTTCCCAGCGTGCCCATGGCGGTGACGAAGAAGACCTTCCACCACGGGAACGGCAGCTGCATGACGTAGACGCGCAGCCCTTCGTGCTTCGCAAGCCCCGATGCCTCGATGTCGTCGGTGGTCTGCCGGAGCGAGAGGCAGACGTGGGCGACGTAGAGCGGCAGCACGAAGGAGCTGAGCACGAAATTGATCTTGCTTACGAGCAGCCGTGACACCCTGCCCTCGCTCGGGAACGCGAGGCCGACGAGGAACGCCGCCATGTTGACGTCGAGGCGAAGCACGGAGCTGAACCAGCAGAGCGTGGCCGCCACGAGCGCCACCAGGGACAGGTCAAACCCGCGCATGCGACGGCCCTCCGGGTTGCGCCCATCCACCCAGTCCGCCATGGCCCTGGACACGAACCCGGACATGAGGACCACCACGACACGGCCGCCGTGAGCGCCGGCTGGCGGAACGCGCCGGCGCCAGTGCCGTCGGCATCGCTGTCGCGCCAGACCATGCTTCCGAGCGCGATGAGGAGGGTGGTGACCATGTCGGAGGTGACGCCGGCGCCGACGGCGAGGCGGCCGACGTTGGTCTTGGCGATCTTGAGGTCGGTGGCGAGGCGGGTGAGCACCGGGGAGGCCGTGTTTGCCAGTGCGGCGGCGAGGCCAAGGAATGCGCGGAGCGAGCGCTCGTGCACGACCCCCGTGGTGGCCTGCATGACGGTGGTGTGGAAGAGCGTGACGAGGACGGAGGTGGAGATCATGCCGGCGTAGGCGACGACGGCGTCGCCGGTGGGCCCGTCCAGGAGCGCGAAGGGGTCCATCTCCACGCCCAGCGCGAATAGGTAGGGCGCGAAGATGAAGCCGCCGATCTTGCCGAACACCAGGTTGATGGCGTTGGTGATGGACAGCACGCGGAACTGCGCGAGGATGATGCCCAGCTGCCCTCAATCACCATTGCCAAGACGAAGAAGCAGAGAAATGTCAGTCAGTCGATCAACAACACAATTAAACGAACAAATCAATGGAGATTCGTACGAGGAGGTCGGAGAAGACGCGCGGCTGGTAGACGTTGCGGAGGAGGGCGTAGAGGATCTTGCTGGTGACGAGGGTGACGCCGAACTCGAAGAGGATGGTGTTGTAGTTGGCCGACAGGACGCTGCTTGTCATCGAGCAATCCATGGCTGCAGCCGGCGCGATCGATCACACGCTGACGGATCCTACGTACCTATCAATCCGACCGATCGGCCGAAGAACAGAAGCTGACCAGGAGAAAATCCGCCGTGATTCTGCTACGAACATGGAACAGGTAGGGGGCTGGCAGAGAGGATTTCGCGGAGCATTTTTCCTTGTGTTTCTCGGTTGCTGAAATTAGATCAAGCTGCTAGATTTCCTGCACTGCATTCAGGTGGCTTCAGCCACATAGGCATATGACTATGTTTAGACAGCATTGAGCGACACGGCTCCGCGACCTGTTGCAAGCAAGCGCAACCTATATTCAGAACTTTTAGCGCGGCCAACACGGTTCAGTTGGGGAAAAAAATTAGTAACATCAAAATACAGTACCTGGCAACAGAAGAATTTCTTGGATGAAAAAGTTTGATTTTTTAGGTTGCCACATTCAGTGAAAATAGTTCATTTTCAAAGGCCGAACCATTATATGACCATAGGATAGTAAACTGTCAAATGTGAAATCTGGGTGTGGCAAGGCTGGACTCTGTGTTACAGATAAATATGATATGCTTAATTAACATCCATTAGCGTACTGGAGTAGTATATAAGCTCCATGTCAGATCAGAAATTCAAGTGGCAAAGTTCTCCTTCGATCACTCGATCCACGTCCAAGAAAAACTCTGCCATGTAAAAGGCTTGGCACTTGGAAACAAACAAGGGTTGAGAACTTGCATGTGGCAAGATGGTTAGGTGGGTGGTTGTACTCCCAGCCCACCAGAGTTCAAATCACAGGTTTGACACTGGTGTTTCTCATTTAGGCGGAATATTCTTCAGTGGGAGGCGACGTTCCCCTCAACAGCGAGGCGTCTGTGGTGACTTCGTCAATCTCAAGACTTGACCCGCCGGCTCAGTATTTAGGAGGTGCTCATAGAGGTAGGGTGTACGTGTTTGCGTTCATAGGGGTAAGTGTGCACGTGTATGTGAGCGTCTACGTTTGTACTGTGTTTCGCCAAAAAAAAAACAAGGGTTGAAATTTAAACCAAGAAGATAAACATCATTTCCTGCTATCCATTGGTATGAAATTCACCATGCTATTATCATCAACCTAAATGATAGAAGTACTGACACACAATATTACCTATCAAAAGATTATACAGACAAATAAAATGACAAATGAAGCACATGAAGACAAGTTGCATCCCAAGGGTTTCATGTATACTCAAAATGAGACATTACTACAATACTCTCTCCATCAGTTCTAAATGTTGACATAAGCATGCCAAGATGAGTTTATTGCCCTACTCTGGAAATACCACTTGAAATAGATAGGTCAACTGATTTTTTTCAGACCATGAAACAGAGACTGCCATATACAGAAGTGTACATTATTCCAAACAGAATTTAATATATATATAATAAGAACATGCTATTGCAGGTGGACATGAGTCCAGATAATATTAAGAACTGTTGAATTCTTTGCATTACAGTTTCATTGATAAAGCAGAATGTCAGACTTACATGCCTACATTGCCAATAAAACAATGGATGAATTGCGGGAACAGATACCGATGTCAACATGGAACTACAATAGGAATTTCTAATGTTTGATGTTTTATGCTACTAGACTCTAACTACACTGAACCGAAGCAGAGGAGCTTTTGGCTTCAGAATTCCACAGACAGGCGTAGTGGGCCTTCAAAGGAGAGCAACGCCATGTAATGAATTGACAAGCTTCAACTGGTAATCTGAACAAAAGATGTAGGAGAACAGTCAATTAATCACTTCAGGAAGCAGTAAATATATTTTCTTGCTATATAGGCTCCAAACATATTGTTTATTCTAAAGTATAAGCATGAGAACAGCTCAACAGGAGTAAAATTTATAACAAGTTATCATGCGGTGTATAAGATAACGCACATCCCATCAGAGTAATCACACAGCAATCCACAGGAAGGCATACTCCAATTATAAGCAATATGAGAAAAACTTACAGGCCCACACATGACACAAGTATTGGCTATCAGTATATACTAGTGAGTTGTAATTTGTTAGGACTACAGCTCATAAGACCAAGTGTTAGTTTAATAAGACAAGCTTGTTTATTGCACTATAGACCTGGGTTTAGCACAAAGGTTTTAGAATGAATAGAACCAGAAGGTCAACAATTACATGTTAACTCTACTGATTAAGAGCCTGCTCTTAAGTTGGACAAGAAAACCCTAAGGATTCTCACATAAACCCTGAATAGCATTTGGAGTTCTAGTCCCGAAAGGGGAACCAGTGAATTGCATCCAAGGGATTTCGGTTAAATTGGACAGATACTGCAGACTGATTTTAACTTCCGAGTTAGTGCAAGTGGTTCCTAGTGATAAACTTGCTTCTATATACAAAATAGTCCGAAATGCAGCACATAAGGAACTAAAGATCTATTCATTACATGACCTGATGCGTCACTATCTCAATGCAAAAAATGTGAACCCAAATGTTTCAAATTTAGCTCACAGTATCATAACAGGTAAAGTCACGTGACAATTTATTCACAACGAGAGATGTTAATTGATAATCCTTGGATAACTAAAATTTGGAGAGATGTTAATTGACAATCTATTCACAACAAGGAGAGTAAGTGCAGAGTGATTCTCAGTAAAATTGGACAGATACTGTGCAGAGTGATTTTAACTTAAGAGTTACTCCAAGTGATTCATAGTTATGCACATGGTTCAAACAGAATACAGGCAATCCATTATATGCCCGGACAATCATGATTTCTTGGGGGCAAAATCAGTGAAAAAACACAACCCAAGCTGACTTTCAGTAGATCACAATATGTTAGCAATATATATATAACATAATAGAGTTGGATAACCACGATTTCGGTATATAACTTAATGTACCATGACCTCAGGAAGCCAAACCTAATATTCAAAAATCAAGCTACAATCATACAAATGCAGTAAACATCTTACAACAAGGCAAACAGGTAAACAGAAAAGTACACTGCTAACACATCCAGTAAGTCACCAAGCCAAAATGTACTAACAAAAACTCACAACATATATATTATGAATGGCATTGCACAATAACTCAATAAGACAAGGCCATTGGAAGATGTCTCTCAACATCTGCTTTTATACAAAATAGTCCGAAATCGTAAGAAACTAAGGATCTATTCATTATATGATCTGATGCATCACTATCTCAAAGCAAAAAATGTAAACCCAACTGTTTCAAATTTAGCTCACAGTGTCATAAAAGGTAAAGACATTGCCAATCCTTGGCAAGCAGTTTGCCATAAGAGAGCCCATGCTTTGGTCAAAATCCTTGTCGAGGTTGGCTTAATTAATCTTGACAATACATAGGCACACATGTAACAATTTAAAGAGTACAATCATGCTGAGATCACCAAGCTTGTTTATGATAGACACATAAAAATACATTATCAGGACAGCAGCATTTCCTCAGCAGCAAACTGAAAGTGCCTTTATTCCAGAACATACAAACACTAATGAATAGATTCAGAACATGGAAAATTATATGTGTTGGACTTCTCACCGTTATCGCCAATCAGAATAACATTAAATGCCAAATAAAACTAATCCCCATGCCAATCCCTTCATCAATGACTAAAGCATTAACTAACAGCATCCCCATGCCACATAATAACTTATAATACTACTAGCAAATCTACATTGGCATTACAACATTGCACTAAAGAGAGATCAAATAGTCTAGAGCAACGTTAGTCTAAACTGAAATTGCCAAATAAAACTTTACCTAGAGCCTTCCTCAAGATCAGAGGTAGGTGGAGCTGGAAAGGAAAGGCAGCCCAGTCATGGAGGAAACCAAGTCCACTCCACTGATACCATTGGCCGCGGCCCCTCCGCTCTTCCTGCTGCGCTTCGCCCTCGAGAGCTTCAGATGTGCATCGACGAAGTTCTCCATGCGCTTCACCTCCAGCTGCTTCAGGAAATCAAGCCGCTCGCGCTCTATCTCCAGCGAATTCTTCTGTTTGGCACGCTCGACGCGCTCGTACATCTCTGCAAACGACTCGATCGCCCTGGCCAGCTCTCTGACGCCGGCATCGCTACCACCTCTGCCAGTCTCGCTAGCGCGGCGGCGCTTGTTGTTGTAACCACCGGAGAGGGATGAGACGGAGCGAGACGGTGACTGCTGCGGGCTGTTGCCGTCTTCGTCGTCGTTGTTATTATCAGCAGGATCAGCAGAGTCATCGTAATCAGACACCGCGGCAGCCGCAGCTTTAAATTGGTGGATCCATCCGGCGGACGGCAGGCTGGCTGTTGGGAGCGGTGCCCCACGGCGGTAGCTGTCGATCGGCAGAGCGTCGCGCGGCGGGGAGGACTGGGACGGCGAGGAGGAAGGCGAGGGGTGCTTCCTGGCGGCGGCGGAAGCAGGGTGGATGGGCAGCCCGAAGTGCGGGGCCGGCGCGTGGGAGTTCCTGGCCTTGGCGGCGATGGCGGAGAGGGTGGGCCCGACGAGGCGGTCGAGCTCGCCGTAGAAGCTCCAGGAGGACTCGCGCCCGCCGCCGCGCGCGCGCTCGGCCTTGTACTTCTTCTTGAGGGTGTCGACGCGGTTCTTGCACTGGACGTCGGTGCGCGGCGGGCGGCGGCGCGCGGCGGCGGTGTGGCGCCCGTTGACGGCGGCGGCCACCTCCTGCCACTGCTTCTGGCGCAGGTTGCCGCGGTTGAGTTCCTCGTAGCGGGTGCCCCAGGCGCGGACGAGCGCCTCCGTCTCGCCCTCGCTCCAGCAGTCCTCGCGGTAGGGCAGGTTGGGGTTGGGCGGCGGAAGCCTGCCCCCGCCCCCTCCACCCCCTCCCCTCGACGAGGCCGCCGCAGCCGCGGCCGCAGCCGCCGCCATCTCCCTCAGCTCCATCGCGGCTCAGATCTCGAGGCGAACCCTAACCCTAGGAGGAGGAGAGGACGAGGTCGTCGGTGGGCGCGTGACGGTAAGGGGCCGGTGTGGATTGGGGGGCGGTGAGGGGTGGAGCTGGAATAAAAGGGCACGGCGAGGGGAGGGGTGGCCGGCCGAGGGCACGCGTGGGGCACGTGAGGAGATGAGCGGCGAGGTGTCATGGTGGCGACCGGACCGGACCGGATCGGAGTCGTGCCGCCCGCCGTTGGATGGGTTTGACCGGGTAACCGGCGATTACTTCCGTGTCTGTGACGGACGGACGGACGGAGAGAGGCTGCTCTGTGTGTGTGATAATGACAGCCAGGCAGGCAAGCGCGGCGACCGACAGCCCAGCCAGCCAGCCGGGGTCCGGAGACCGGACGGAATACGGTGGCGGCCCGAAATTACGTCGCTGCCCCTGGGGAGCTGGCGGACGGCAGGGGTAAGGAGGAGATTTGGCGCGGGGTGGGCGGGCGGCAGGCGTGGTGAGGTGAGGTGAGGTGAGGTGGTCGCCATTGGTCGGCTCTTTCGTCTGGGCGCCGAAAACGCGCCGAGCAGGGGAGAGAAGACACAGCACAGCACGGCCGAGGAGGGGGTGGGTGAGACCGTGAGAGGGCTATGGGTGGGCCCGTGCGGGGAGGCGGGCATTCATTTGTCGCCTCTGCTGCTGGTGGACCACCTGCCCGGGAAAGAGGACGGGCGGCCGGACGTCTACGGCATGGCTAATTTTTTTAAAATAATACTCCGTGCGTCTACGGCATGGCCCGTGCGGGGAGTATATTTTTTTAATGAAATTCGAGAAATATTACGCGTTTTTGAACATTTTCAAAAATATTACGCCCACGTGGACGATTAGTACATGTCGTCGGCGCCGTGGACGAGCAGGTTTATCGTCTGCGGCGCAGACGATCAGGCCTTGGCTGGGCCAGCCCACGCGGTCGACAGGCCACTCGTGTAATCGTCCACGTCGCCGCCGATTAGCCTATCGTCCACGGCGCGGACGATAAGGCGTTGTCGACTAGTCGCGCCCGTTCCTTTCTTCCTCCTCACGTTCTCTGTCTTGTTCGTCCTCCTCCGTGCGGCTCCGGCGATTCTCGCCCGATTTGCTCCAATCAACCACAGAAACTCCATCTTAGACCATCCTAGAGGTGCTAGGGAGCAAGGGAAACATCGATCTCCTCATGGGATAGTTAGGGGAGGCGATTTGGTGGTGCTATTTTGGAGGAATGGTGGAGATGCGGTGCTCATGGTGGTGGTGCTCGTGGTGGTTGTGCTGGTGAGGTGGTGCTTGTTCTGCTGGTGAGGTGGTGGTGCTGCTGCTCCGGTGAATCGAGGCACGTTTCAAGGGTAAGTGGTGTTCGGCTAATTAGGGTGTTATATAGATAATTATGGTTTAGATTAATTAGATTTGCGTTAATAGTTAGGTTGTCGTGCGATAATATGTAGTAGGTCGTGCCGTCGAGAATCTCATAGTTGCTATTATTTAGTGGTTTGTAATTTAGTGGTGCTCGGCTGTTATTTTTTCGGAGTCGGTATCAATTTTATCGTGCGTTATTAAGTAGTTGTTCGGGTTATAATTATTAATCGATGGTACTTAATATTTTATAGGCGAGCAGAGATGTCTGATGTAGTGAAGTGTCGGTTCTACTACGGTGATGGTACCGTCTTAACAAATGAGTTCGGGGCATATTTGAGTCAGTTTCAGCAGTCGGAGCTGGAACTTAATTCTCCGCACACATGGTCGATCAGTCAGGTGAAAGAGTGGTTGGCCGGATGTTTAGGGCTTAGTCCTGAATCATACACCGTTTGTGTGCATGCATTGTGGATGAAGTCAATGTCAAACACAGACGTATTCTTCTATTTGAGGCCGATAGATCGGACCTCTCAGTGGGTGCGCTGGCTACAAGCCTGTGAAAGCGGGGGCATTAACCCAGCCACCCTACTGCTTCATGTGGCGAAGGAGGTGAATTCATATGAAGGCGAGGGTGGGCACGATCCTGGCCAGAGCAGTCAAAAGATGCATACAGAAGAACATGATTATAGTCAGTCAACAGATGTTGGAGGTGGCGGTTACGAGTTAGGCGAAAGCAGTCAGGCAGATGCTGATCATGATTATACTGGTGAGGCAGATGCAGACGATCGATTTGGTCGTATGCAGAACCAGATGGAAGAGGAAGATACGGATGGTGATAGTGCTGACGCCGATGATTCCGACGAGTCGGATGACGAGCAGGTGGTGCCTAATCCAGCGTCATGGAATAATGACTTTTTTTCTGCAATGACCGTGAACGACGGTCATGATTCTGCGTGGCACTATCACGAGAATAATATTGCCGTCGGTGCTCTCTATCCTGACAAGCAACATTTGCAAGACGCAATCATTAAGTGGGCAATGTCGACGTGGAGGGTTTTCAGAACCAAGGTGTCAAGTAAGAAATATCTGACAATGGAATGCCAGGTACCGAGCTGTCCAGGGAGGGTGCATGGCTATCTCCCTATGTTTGGCCTAAACTGGAAGGTCAGTGACGTAGTACAACACACATATGTAATTGATACCATCCCTAAAGATTATGCCAATATTTCGTCCACGCTTCTTGCTCGGTTGCTTTACTCGAAGTTAGTGCAGGGCAACGATGTGGATGTGAAGGCCATTGTGCAAAAAGTGTTGAGCAGGTTTAAGTATACAATTTCTTATAGCAAAGCTTGGAGTCCCTGATTCCTGCACGTGACGTTCGGCCACCGCACAGGTTGGGTTGGATGACGCCAAATCCACCACCTCCGCGTCGTGGCAGACGGCGTGGCTGACTCTTCTAGAGACATGCCTACCTATCTATGTATTAGATCTTTTTATTTACGTAAGACATATCTTTCAGATTTATTTATATATTTATATGTATGTACCACTAGACATGTCTATCTATGCACGCGAACTTCTAGTCAGTCGTACTGCTCTAGTCCAGATAATATTTTTTCGTCCATTACACAAACATTGCAAATTACACAGACAACAAGAACTTAAGATACATTGCAAATGAAGTTACATCGGTACTAGGAACAACACAACATAAATTGAAGATACATGGTACTCTGGATATTAGAAACAACAAAAGTCATCTACCATCGACGCAGCCTCCCGCATCACTCTTGCCGTTCGATGGCGCAGCACCCTTGTCCTTTGACGACGCATCACTCTTCCCCTTCGACGATGCTTCACTCTTGACTTTTGACGATGCAGCACCCTTGCCCTTCGACGACGCAGCACCTTTGGCCTTCGTCGCCGCTGCAGCTCTCTTGCTCGTTTCACTCGGCATGAAGGTATCATCTTCATCCTCGCTCTCCTCGACCCATGAATAAGGATTACTTTCTGCCCACCTCAACATTGCTTCACTCCTATATGTTGGCTGCTTCTTCTTCCACCTAGCATGCAACCTGAGAAGTTCTTCCCGTATTTCCTTCCAAGTCCTCGATGGCCACCCATGCTTTTATGGCATCGCTGAAAGCTCATCCAGATGAGGTGGATAACTAATAAGTTCCTCCCACGACACTAACTTATTGTCTACCTTGAAGTCGGCCGCACACCATAAAAGGCGTTCGGACATTTTAGGATGGAAACTACGATCTAAAGGAAAGCTCGACATGTTCGAGTAAATGAACTCGACTGCTTACCCACCTCAGTGAGAAGGGGTTATTATAGTCCGAGAAGATAAGAATTGGCGGGAGAAACAGGCGGGAGACACGATGGCGGGAAAAAAGGCGGGAACGAATTTGGCGGGAGATAGTATTGCGGGAAAAAAGAGCGGGAACAAATTTGGCGACAAATAACGCGGGAATGAATTTGGCGGGACAAACGATGGATGGAGAAAAAATGGTGGCAAAAAAATACCCGGAAGTGACGGTGGCGGCAGCGAAATTTCAGCGCATGCAGCTGTCGGCGTGCATGCGGACGATGAGCACCTGTCGTCCACGGCGCAGACGAGCAGACCTGTCGTCCACGGCGCAGACGAGCAGGTGCTGTCCCCCGTGCAGCCGACGGACGACCAGCTTGCCGTCCACGGCGCCAACGATAGGGTCCTATCGTCCACGGCGTGAATTAGGCCGCAATATTTTTGAAAATGTTCCAAGACGTGTAATATTTCTCGAATTTCTTAAAGAAAATGTATTATTTAAAAAAAAGTTAGCTACGGCATGGCCAGAGATGGCCGATCAGTTGCTGCTGCAGGCCGGCACCTCTGGCTTGGATCCAAAGTTATCACAATCTGTTTTGCTCTACAGAAGTGGAAGTAATCTTACTGGCCTACACCTGGCTGGCAGCCTAGGCATAATCTGCTCGATTTGCACCTGCAAGCTTGCTCATTGAACTTGAGAAACGCTTTACACAAACGAACAACAAAATCTGGATGTATGGATCTGATTGCAGAGAGTTATATATCAAGAGAATGTATCTCACCATAAAAAAAGGAGAATGTACCTATAATTCTATATCAGTTCATGAAAACAAAAGAGAGAATGAATTTATATGAATATATGATTGAGGAGTGCACAATGAAGTAATTGGGCGGATGCAAACTCATGTTGTTGTCGTTGTAAATGTGGAAGAAAGACCTAAAGGCCGGATATCAGCTTTATTTCAATACATAGCTCATAGTTGACAACATATTACTGCAAATATGAAATACATTTGCGGTGTAACAATAGAAAATTTGCAATGAAGCGAGTTACCAAGCTTAACATGTAGCTCGTTACTTTGCTTGTTTAGCTTATTCGAGCTGAGTATTCGTGACATTAAGTTTTTATGTCCACCTTATTGGGCATACAGGGTTGATCATCATCTTTTTTTTCAATTATTATTTTGTCCACACATATGTCAAGTGGTTCGATTTGGGATCTAATTTTAAATTTTTCTATGGAGATACCTCACAACGTCGATTTGGACCCTAGCCAATATCAACGACTTATGCGGCATTTCGTTTCGTTTTTGTTGGTTCCTTGTGCGACGGTATTTCTCTTACAAAAAATGAGGCAGAGTGTCGTCTAGAGTAAATACGGTTGTGCTAGTTTTCTATCGATTCAAAATTAAGTTAGAGCTCAATCTACTCTAAGAACCTTGAATTTGCATGTCATGAGAATTATAAATGCGTTGCGACTAGAAATGGATGATGTCATCTAACTAAGAATTAAGTTTATTTGCGTCCGAATAAATAACGATATAACTACATGTAATATGCAACCTCGCATAGAGAAGAAAATGAAGGGCAATATGGGGAAGGTCTCTCTCTCTCTCTCGGCTTTCGATTGAGAGTCGAGCTCGTCTTCCTGACCCCTCTCCTATTCACCTCCGCTGGCCTCGCCGGCCAGAGTGGGGAGGGGAGAGGCTGTAGTGTAGGGTACAGGTTGACGTTATGTCGCTTCATCGGCGCCAGGGAGCATGTCGTTGTGAAGCTCCCTTCTAGCGATTTTTCGTGGTGGCAGACGCGAAGAGGTAGCGGATTTAAACACACATCGACGGTGACGTAGCTACGTGTAATGAGTGGGGTCAATTGACATCAATGGCCATTGTAAAACCTTTGGTGATTCAGTGATGACTCAAGTAATTTTGCAGAGTATGACACCGGTGACATGGAGATGACCCCAATGCTCTTCTAAGTTCGCTTTACCCCTGCACTCGATTTCATTGATGCTGCTCTTGCCGCAGAGATTGCAGGGCCACAAAGGCAGGGCTTCCTCTTCCTGCCCGCCAATGGCACAAGAGGAGGCGTAGCCATGTTCTGGGATCAATCCATCGTTGCAGTTTCAAACGCAGCGGTGAACCAATTCACCAACTCGGCCGATGTCACAATCATCAACTCCGGTGTCTCTTTTCGCCTCTCCACGGCATACGGCCCGGCCGAAGACGCACAAAATCCTCTCTTCCTTCAAGAGATGAAGGACATAGCGCCGCCAGCTACCTCTCCGTGGCTCATCAATGGAGATTTCAACCTAATCTACGAGGCCCGCGACAAGAACAACTCCAATCTCTGCCGTAGGCTAATGGGCCAATTTCGAGCTGTGCTTGACCACGCAGAGCTGTTCGAACTTCGATGCTCAAATCGCCGCTTTTCCTGGAGCAACGAACGCGCGCAGCCAACCCTCGTCACGCTGGATCGTTTCTTTTGCAATGTGGCCTGGGAGGCGCTGTTCTCCCCCTGCGCCGTGCTGGCGCAATCATCTTCGCATTCAGACCACTGTCCCCTCCTGTTAGCAAGTCTCTCCTCGCCGCCGCGCAAAGCTCGCTTCAGATTTGAAAACTTCTGGTGCAAGCACCCGGGTTTCCACGACACGGTGGCAGCAGCCTGGAACGAAGCAATCCCCTCCCCAAACCCACTGTCTCGCCTTCGAATCAAGCTCGGCAAGACGGCTAGAGCGCTGCGATCATGGAGCAAAGGCCTATTCAGCGAAACGCGACTCCAGCTCCACATTGCCACCGAGATTGTCCTCCGCCTCGATGTGGCGCAAGAGAGGAGGGGCCTCTCTGACTTGGAATTCGAGTTGCGCAAGACGCTCAAAAGCCGCATCCTCGGTCTTGCAGCGATTGAGCGCAGCCGTCGCCGTCAAGCCTCTCGCTAGACTTGGCTCAAAGAAGGGGACGCGAACACGCGTTTCTTTCACATCAAGATCAACGCGCGCCGTCGAAAAAACTTCATTCACCAACTGACAACCCAATCCGGCGTCCACGTCAAGCATGAAGAAAAGGAGAAGGTTCTTTTCGACCACTTCTCGCAGATCATGGGCACGCCCTCCCCGCGGACCCGATCGCTGCGCTGGCAAAATTTGAATTTGCCTTCCCTCCCGCCGCTTGGGCTCGACAACCCTTTCTCCATGGCGGAAATCTGGGAGGCAGTCAAGGCATCGCCGGCGGAAAAGGCACCGGGACCCGACGGTTTCACCGGCACCTTCTACAGACGGTGTTGGAGCATTATCAAATTTGATGTGCTTGCCGCGTTCAACCATCTCTTCAACCTCGCCGGGGGAAACATGCCAGCCATCAACGCAGCTTTCATTTGCTTGCTGCCGAAAAAAAGACACAGTCCAAACTGCCAGCGATTACCGGCCAATCAGTTTGATTCACTCCTTTTCCAAGCTGTTCGCCAAAGTTCTGGCCAGACGGATCACGCCGCACATGGGCAGCCTCATCTCTCCAGCCCAAAGTGCGTTCCTCAAGTCGAGATGCATCCATAAGAATTTTCTCTATGTCCGAAACATCGCCAGGTCTCTCCAGCAAAAAAGAAGCCGTCGCTACTCCTCAAATTAGATTTCGCCAAAGCATTCGATTCCATATCTTGGGAGTACCTGCTTGAGCTACTTCAGAAGCTAGGCTTCCCCGCCCGATGGCGCGACTGGATCGCGCTGCTCCTCTCATCCTCTTCATCGGCCGTCCTACTCAATGGAGTCGCCGGCAAGCCCTTCGCACATCGACGCGGTCTACGACAGGGGGACCCTCTGTCCCCCCTCCTCTTCATCCTTGCAATCGACCCATTGCATCGACTCCTTCAACGTGCAACAGAGCTGGGCGGGCTATCTCCACTGCACGTCAGTGAAGCCAAACTGAGGGCAAGCCTCTACGCGGACGACGCCATACTGTTCGTTAACCCAATCCGACAGGAGCTCCAAACCCTCTTCGACATCCTCCACGCCTTCGGCGACGCGACAGGCCTCAGAATCAACATGGCCAAGTGCTCTGTGACCCCAATCAGATGTGAAGGGCTCGATCTGGACGAAATCCTTGCCCCGTTTGGCGGCGAGCGGCAAGCCTTCCCGATCCGCTACCTCGGCCTTCCCCTCGACACCGGTAGGCTGAAAATCGGCCACATCCAACACATATTGGATCGAGCCAAGGCCAAACTTGCGGGATGGCGAGGGAGATGGATCAACATCGGCGGCAGACGGGCCCTCGTCACCTCCGTCCTAAGCACACTCCCAATATTTGCAATGACAGTGCTCAAACTTCCGAAGAAATTCAACACTTCGTTCAACAGGGCGCGGCGCCGTTTCCTCTGGAACGTGGAGGAGAACACCGCTGCAGGAGGAAAGTGCAAAGTCGCGTGGACCAAGGTTTGCTCTCCGTTGGTGCATGGAGGCTTGGGCATCACGAACCTCGGTCAGTTCGGTCGCGCGCTTCGGCTTCGATGGCTATGGCTATCCTGGTCTGTACCAGACAGGCCTTGGGTCGGAACCCCGATCCCGTGCGATGAGATCGACCGCGACATCTTCGGCATGGCCACAAGGGTAACGGTCGGCGACGGCCAAACAACACTCTTCTAGGAATCAAACTGGATAGGAGGCGCTCCACTTCGACAGCAGTTTCCGAGCCTCTACAAGCATGCAAGACGCAAATGCAGAACATTAGCAAATGCGCTCGAAAACCACAAATGGGTGTCAGACCTGCGACATCATCTGAGCCACAACATCATCGTGGAGTTCATGTCAGCTTGGCGCATGATCCAGCAGCACGGCATCCTTCTTCAAACAGGCGTACGGGACGAGATCAAATGCCTCCTGACGGCGGACGGCGAGTATTCCGCCAAATCTGCATACATGCTCCAATTCGAAGGTCGCACTCGAACAACCCTGGAGCAACAAGTATGGAAGGTTTGGGCTCCCCCCAAACAACGCTTCTTCGCATGGTTGCTCTTCCAGAACCGCCTCTGGTGCGCGGACAGGCTGCAGCGACGTGGATGGCCCAATGAATACTTCTGCCCACTATGCAGAAGAAACTTGGAAACAAGTCTACACCTGTTCGTCGAGTGCCCATGGTCATTGCGACTATGGAACATGATCGCCACCTGGACGAACTGCGGCGGCATCGCAACGGCCATCCGCGACGCTCCAACGGCCATGGATCAACTCCAGGAAGCAATCCAACAAGCAACACTACCGAAGCACCGCAAGGGAATCAACTCCCTGTTCTTGCTCGCCCTGTCTAGCATTTGGAGGGAAAGAAACGACAGAATCTTCAGACTCAAAGAGAAGTCGGTGCAACAAACATTTAGCCACATTAGAGAGGAAGCCCAAGAATGGGCATTCGCAGGGGCAAAGGCCCTACACAGCCTGTTGTGGGAACCACCTTGAACACCTGTAGTAGACTAGAACGTGGAGTTTTTTCCTTTCTTTCTTTTTTACTCTTTGCCTTAGGGCACGTCCCGGAAAAAAATCCTATGCGACCATGCCCTCAGCGGCCCACCGGTGGACCAGATTTAGCACCGTCCGATTTGGTTAACAGGGGAAAAGGCAGCGCGTGCGGGGGCAGCAGGCGGCCACGCGTCGGCCATGCGGCCGGGTCCAGCCCGGCGACCCGGTCGCATAAGATTTTTTTCGCCAGCTTTTTGTGTGTGTTCTACCTGCTTATATATAAGAGCCAGCAATTGCTGGACCTTTCGAAAAAAAAGACTATGGTGTTGGTGCATGGACCTTGAGGTCGTCTAAATGCAGCGATGAAGACGACGACTCGATCGTGTTCCTATTTATCTTTACAGGGTCCTGTTTGCAAAGTTGGATGATTGTGTTGTGATTTCTCTTACGTGCTTACGTGCTCGCGTCGAATCCACGATCGACGGAACCGAACGCCCGGTGGGTGGAACGGAACCATAATTAATAAATCTCTCCCGCGGCGGCCGTGGATGTCAGTCAGCGCAACCGCGCGCGTGCTCCGGCTTTCACGACGTAGTACGTGGTCCTCGCGCACCAACTCTCCCGTAGTCCCGCTGCGGCTCTGCGTCGTGCGACGGGCATCCAGCTGCCCAGCCCGGCCGGAGCCATCCACATTGGACTGACGACGTGGTGGTATTGGCTGCGTCAGGCTGTCACGCACTCATCGGCCGGCCGGACTTTGGAGCCACCGGCGTCCCGGTTCCGTCCGTAGCAGCATCGGACCGCGTCCACCGCTCGCGTGTAACCTGCCCGACTGGTTGTGGCCTCGTGGGGTACGAGCCGAGCAATCAATTCCTGCCCGGCCGGACGGCCGGCCGGCACCGATGACGCGTCGCCCGCCGGATCGCCGTGGCGTTTTCCTCCGCCGGCCTTTACCCGCGCTTCACGCCTGCCTCGTGTTGTACACCTGTACCTCGTGCATCGGTTCAAACTGGTTGCTGAATGCTGAACTAGCCGTGTCCCACGGCCGGTCACACGGGCAGCGTGAGGAAGACGATCAACCATGTAGGTTCCGCTGTTCACTCGCTCGATCTTGTAACGTGCAGGAGCTTCACGCGGCCGACGTTGCGTCTCCTCCGGGCCAGCCGTTCGCCCTTTTTCCGGCCGGAGGAGCCGCAGCGATTTCCGGCGGCCTAGGTGGTTAGCCGGCTGGTACGCACGCCGTGAGCAACCACCCCGACATGGAGTGGTGCTTGCTCCGGTAAGTAGGTTGGGTACGATTACGAAAGCCAGTAGTCCTGCGCCGCACGGCATCCGGCCGGCCAGCTCGATCTCCTCCTCCTAACTCGGCGGGTGGGCCGGTGGTGGAGAGCAGATCAACGTCGACGGTCACGGCCGGGACACGTACTGGCTTACGTCTTGCGGAGCACGGTCACGGAACGCAAGCGTGCAGCTAGCCGCGGTGCGCATGCTTCATCTTGTTGCACAAGGAAGACGAGCGACAGACGAAAAATTATCAGACTCGTGCATGCCTCTGCTAGTTGACTACATCTACAGCGTTCTGTTTCGAAGTTCTTGTAAATCTTGGCAAGGGGACCAGCCCAACTCACCGTGTCTGACATTTAGGCTGGGATCGGGCCGGCCAGGCTCGGCTTTTCCTGTTAGGCCTGGGCTCGGGCCCAATTTATAAGGTTGGGTCTAGTGGAGCACAGGTCTAAAGTTTCAGCGTCGGACTTTTTTGGACTGGCTCGTAGCCCGGCCCGGCCCAAGGTTTGGTCGAAGCTCTGTACTACTACTCTCTAACGGCGCATTTTTTGCGTCTTTACACTCTGCAGAGTTTCAGTTTCTTCTTTGGCGATCATGTGCTACTTCCTCCGTTTCCAATTATATGACTTTCAGTTGGTCATATGTGTATGTGTCTAGACATGTTAGTCAATTTGAAGTCATCTAATTTGAAACGGAAGACGTAGATCCATAGAGGTGGCATCCTCATCTGGCTCGATTACTTCACAACTGCTAAAGAATATGCTAACTAGGGTTCTGCCTTTTCGTCACGTCTATACCCGGTTACCTACCCACGAACTGAAAGTTCGGCCAATGAGCGTGATCATGTGGGCATACATGCTTGGAGTCAAACACTTTCCCTTTCACTGCAGTGGCTCGGTAACTAAATAATATAAATGTCTCCACTATTTTTAGTAGGATACTAGCCGTGGTCCTATATATAGTATCATTATATGTAAAAAAAAAACACCTCAGACGCTATAAATTTCATTATAAAATGGAATTTTGAGCCTATTCTATGTCCTTCATTGGGATCGACCATGTAAAAATTGCATTTACATATAGGGTACATTAGCCGACGTCCAATACATGGCGTGAGAATTACCAGTTGTGAACCCATATATAACAAAAAAGCCAGAACACAAATAGCTAGTTAAATACTTTCTTCGCGTACAATCTATATTTTATTTTTTAATTCAAATGTTATCCATGCTAATCAAAATCGTGTTATTTAAATATACTCAGTTCACTTTGCTAAAAAAACATTTCACCTTGTGTCAGCCTTTACTTTTCTGCCTCCACGATGTTGTGTGTCAATTTAGCTTACTTTTAGCATAAGCTTGTGGTTTTACGGTATCGACTTTGTAGCGGGATTCTACAGGTACCACGATATGTATCACGGTAATAGATTGAAAACCATGAGTTGATGCGATATGCATCTTTATACTGACGACCTTGCTATCATAGGGTTGCCTGCGAATCAGCCCCTACGGATCATCTTTTCCTGACCCGTATGTGCGTCCCTATGTTGCATTGTGAAGAGGCATACATATGTTTGTAGACGTCATGGGGCCTCTCGACATAGCCCTGCCTCCACCGGGGGGCTGGCTTTGACACTTGAGAAGGATGTCCTAGACTCAAGCACGCCAGATGAGCTTACAATACCAGCTGTAAAGTGATGCATGGATGGATACATACATATTGTAACTCGTAAGTGTGTGCCGCCACCCCGCTTGGTCCCATGGCCGATACATATGGCGGGTAAACATGCGAAAAAAGGCTCAGTTTGTATAAGCAAGTCCACACCAAAGACCAATGGCATAAACCATATAAAAACAAACAATCTGAACGATGGACACTCGGCTTACTTAGGATGTCAGTATCTTTGTGATAGACATTTTAAGATTTGTATTATTATCTATTTTAGCTAGCATCCCATGATAAATTTTGTAGACTAGCACCTATATGCACCAGATGAACCTAACACTTTCAAGATGAGCATACCAATTAATCGTATGTATGCAGTGAAGTTTTGTTCATCGATTACTATAAGAGATGTTATTTCAACAACAAGTGCAGAGCATACACATGTGTTGTAAACCTATTACCGGACAACGGTTCATGTACTCTAGAAGCTTCTGTATTTATATTTACCTAAAAATTGGATAGCACTGTGATATATTCGTTAGATTGTACATCTTAGAAATCTCTGTCATTGTATTCAGATATACTGAAATATATACATGAAACACAAACATAAATGCAATATAATTTATGCAACTATGAAAAAATTGTTCAAGAAGAAATTTGTAAACAACATTCATGTAAAATTTTGCTCTGTCAAACTTTGCACTCATATATCACAATTGTATTATGAAGAACATTATACTTATATATTGGGGACATTGTAATGTGGTTAACTTTCTCATCTAAGTCATCTAGAAAAAAACTTACCATCTAAATCGTAGATATCAAATTCATTATGATTATAGTTTGATAAAGACAATTTTAACACAATTATAAAAATTTGGTGTAAATATGGCTCTATGTCCCAAATTTGTTTCGACTGGCCTTACTTGATGCTAGCAGACATGGATAAGGTAAAGACCACGTAAGGCTAACTGAATCTGGAAGAACTCCACTATCTGTTATATCTATTTTGGTATCAAATGTAACTACTATTACCACATAATGAATTAGTTTAGAATTGCTTAAAAAACCTTTGAGATTGTTTCGTTTGTGAGTCTGTGTGAAAAAACCAAGCAAGTGAGGGTATATCTTCTTGACTAGTTAGTTTCTGAGTAGATGTTGAAAGCTATCGTTGTTTTGAGTTTTCGGCGGCAAGTTGGAGACGACTCCTTTGCCTTTTCTGGTTCTTCAACAGTTGTCAATGTGCTTCTCACCAAGACATATGTGTTGTTGTAATGGTATCGTTCCAGCTAGATCACGAGCAGACGTAACATGAGGATTTCTGACCCATCAACCTTATTCATTCCATTGCAAGGTTAGCCTTTGAGGTGTTGACTACTCGTCTTTCTTCGTTCATGAATGCATTAATCTTTGCTCGTCAAGGCGCATTATGAAAACAAAGGCATTTATGACAATGTTCTCTATGTGATAAATATGGCAAGAAAAATGCAGCGTGCTAATAAGCCTACTCTTTCCTTTCAAATTGGAAATAAGAAAAGCTTGACTCGGTTACGTGGAAATATGTACTGGATATTTTTCATAGGCGTGGATTCTCAACAAATTTACTGATTGGTTAGTGTCTGAGTTATGCATTTCCTATTACCGCGTGCTTCTCAATGCGGTTTCCGGGCAGCCGATCAAATGTCAAAATGGAATTAAGCATGGAAACCTAGTTTCTCTCCCTTGCTCTTTGACCTCACAATTGACCCGCTTAAGCAGCTTTGCATAGAGAAACTGCAAATGGCAACCTACAACATGTGGGTTGCTAGGGCCCTTGTTTGAGTCCTTCACGTTACCACTTCTATGCCACTATTTTTCTTTGGTTTCCTTTAAATGGGACATCGACACTATGATTTCAATCCTTCAGGGCTTCAGCAAGATCACATGCTTGGTAACAAATGTTGCCATGCGAAGAGCTTGGTGGTTCCAATCTATTATGGTGACATTAGCCTCGATAATGTTCTGCTAAATTGCACGATGTCAGGACCCAGATCCCTAAGAAGTTTTTGTCCTCCTACTTTCGGTGCACTATCTTAGAAAATTTGACTTCCAACATCAAGTTGAAACGATTTTTGGAATACTAACAAAAACCAAAACATCACGGTTGTGCGGCGGTGCACCTATACTTTAAATCGGTTCTCACTTCAATAGGTATATTAGTATTACGATGCTCATTCAACCGCGAAGCAGAGTCCTTACAATCATCAAGTTCTTAAGGACTACTATGTGAGGGCACTGTGCACAGAGAAGACAAGAGTGAAAGTGCAGAAATAAATGGGAGGTGGTGTGTCATCCAAGGAATTTGAGTGGCCCCCAGGAGTAATTGATCGCAAAAAAATCGTCAAGAGCGCTTCACCATTGATGTCCATGGCTTCGGCCTACAACTGTCATCATTGGAGATGGGAAGTAGACAAGTTTTTGGCATGTGTCGTGACTTTATAGCCTAAACCTGAAGGGAACTTCCCCAACTATATTCAACATCTCAATATCAAAGATAAAAGTTGTTTGCGCCTCTCTACGAGCAATGATTGTGTCCAAAAAACTGACACAACGTGGGACTTAATGTCCAACAACTAGATGAATTCATCTCGCTCTGGATGATGCTTCAAGAAAATCGACTTTAGTAAGGGACACCAGACTCCATCATTTGGAATTACACTACATCTAGCACTTATTCTGCGGCCTCGGCCTATTTGGCTCAGTTTGACCCAACATCAACAACAATTATGTGTTGCATGGTACAATTGGGCTCCTTCCAAGTGTAAAATTGGTTTGCTTGGTTGATTTGTAGAAGATCGTCTTGATCATCGTGGGTGACCAAACTACAGGCTTTGTTAGTTTGCATTTGGGGATGTCACATGAGTGGCTTGGGCTAACAGATTGAAATTTCAACCTTGGAGCACTTTTCCTCACTTGTAGAGTGGTGGATCAAGGTTGCAAATCTTCAACGTGCGGTGTAGGAGATCATTTATTGCTATGTTAAAAAGAGATCAACAGATGCAACTGCTAATGCAAGGACTTGGTGTTCAACAATGAGACAGATGATACATGGATCTGCACCCTTGGGAAGGGAATATATAAGCCTAGTGTTGCTTATAAACAGAACTTCAGCCACATTGAAAAACATGGACCATCGTGCTGGATATGGAAGAGTAAGTGTCAATCGAAGCATAAGTTTTTCGCCTGGTTACTACTCCATGATAGGTTCAATATAGAAAGAGATGCTGCTGAGAAGAAGATGGAATGTGACCAGCAATTTTGATTGCGAACTGTGCACTGAACACCAACAGGAGGACTGGAGACACTTATTTTTCAACTGCTTATTTAGCACTCGAGTGTGGAACTACCTGCAAATCACTTGGAGACCAAGGTCATCAGCTGAAACCCTGCTTGCAGCTAAAAGAGGGTTCTCTGTTCCTTGTTTCTCCGAAATAGTTATCCTAGTTTGCTGGGGTATATGGAAGCAAAGAAATGGCTGGATTTTCAAGAATATCAGACCTACTTTTAGAGGTTGGAAAGTTGTTTTCTGCCAAGAGATCACCCTGCTTAAGTATAGGGTGAAGAGTTCTGTACTGACTGATTTGTCATCATGGATTGACAACTTAAGCTTAGTTTCCTGCTTTTTGTAAATATCTTGTAAATAACTTGTAATGGTTGGCTCGGTGGTATAATAAAGGAGACTGTGGGGGGCTCCCCTACAGTAGAAAAGTTTCAAAAAAGAAATGTTAAAAAGAAGAG
Organism: Poa pratensis; assembly: GCA_947311845.1. NCBI lineage: Eukaryota > Viridiplantae > Streptophyta > Magnoliopsida > Poales > Poaceae > Poa > Poa pratensis. The sequence goes on from CAMZMU010000065.1 coordinate 8,334,541, forward strand.
ACAACCCATTGGAGCATTGTTGGAGCAAAACATCTGGTAAACATCGTGCCGGGAGAGAAGTTTCTAACTTTTATCCGGCCCTTTGTGGCTCTTGTTTGTAATATGTCTAAACCTCTCGCATAGATGACTGAAAATGAGCAAACCTTTTGCCCTTGTTTCAATTTTTTTTGTTTTCGCTTTGCAAGCTTGAGTATCAGCAGCAACGACGTAGCATCGACGGCCTGCTTCATCTTGTCAAGTGCAGACAAATGATGAATTGACCATCTGCGTGGTATTTATTATTAGTGCTTAATCTCGGAGTACGTAGATGCATTGCCATGTACTCCCTCCGTTTCAAATTAGATGAAGTCAATTTATCCACATGTGGATGTATGTAGACATGTTACATGTATAGGTACATTCACATGTGGACGAATGAAAAGTCATCTAATTTAGAACGGAGAGAGTACATAACACGGGAGTGGCAAAGTCAGAGACTCTTTCTCCTTGAGGATGATCAAAGGTCGTCGATCACGTCAGGCCAGGCGTGGCCGCTCGCCGGATCCGTTGCTCCATTATTGATGGCAGAAAGTCGATCCCTGACCTCGGGCGACACTAGCAGACGACACTATCCACATTGTCTCGACCCCAAGGATAGCGTATAAAAAACTAAACCATTTCTAGTTATAGTTTATTTATCATGTGGAAGAGCGACACCGTCATAGAAAATGCTGCGTAGAATCTTGTCCGGTGTCACTCCGTCCGCAACTCGCGGCAATCAGACGGGATCCGATCCAAAACCTGATCGCTAAAGTCTCCCCGGCGGCCCAATCGAACCATCCCAGCGGAGCGCCGGCCGGGAGCTCCGGTGATCGGCTGTCCATCCCTCATGACTCATGTTGTCGTCAGGTTGTGGTTAGACAAAATGTTGCCTGAATCGATGCGTCACCTCGCAACTGGTCCACTGGCACGCCGGTCCCGATGTCAGCCTCATCATCCAGCCGCTCTGCCCCGGCTCCTCTAGGCGTGAGCATGAAGCCGGCGCCGGTCCAGAGCCATCTGTGCATCAGGCCACCGGGGTGCCACACATGGCCTCCTGCATGCGCGCCGTGTAGCCGCACCTGATACGTCGAAGCGACCAGCGCCCGCAGCCGTCGAATCATTCCCTCTCAAACGGCTCGGATCTCGCCACCGCCCACTATAAATCCCACCGGCACGCGCGCGAGCGAGCTCTACCCCGCCTGGCCACCAGCAACGGAAAAGTTGATGGAGCTGGAGGCGGCGACCCGGCGCTTCCGCCTCTGGTTCCGCGGGCTGCGCTCCCTGCGCCGCGACCTCAGTGCGGCGCGCTGGGCGGACGACCCGGCGCAGCTGAGCAAGCTGGTGGACGGCTTCGTGTCCCACTTCTCCAACTACTGCGTCGCCCGCACCGAGCTGGACCCCGTCTGGACGCTGTCGGCGCCGTGGGCGACCCCCGTGGAGCGCGGCGCCGCGTACTGGCTGGCCGGCTGGCGCCCCACCACGCTCGTCCACATCCTCTACACCGAGTCCAGCCGCCGCTTCGAGGCGCAGCTCCCGGACCTGCTCCTGGGCGTGCGGTCGGGCAACCTCGGCGACCTCAGCCCGTCGCAGCTGGCCCAGATCGACGAGCTCCAGCGCCGTACCGTCGCCGAGGAGGACGAGCTGTCGCGGGAGATGGGGGCGGTGCAGGAGGGCCAGGGAGCCGTCGGGGATGACGGCGAGCTGGACGTGGACGGGCTCGTCCGCCGCGTCGGGGACGTGCTCGCCGGGGCGGACGCGCTGCGGCTGCGCACCATGAAGAGCGCCGTCGAGATCCTCGAGCCGACGCAGGCGGCCGAGCTGCTCGTCGCCGTCGCCGACATGGAGATCGGGTTCCGGGAGTTCGGGCTCAAGCACGACGGCGGCGGCTCGGGCCGCGGCGGGTAGAGTCGCAGGGCGCGTCCAGCTCACGCCTGACAGGCCTAGCCCGGTTTTTTTTCCAAGTGTTTTGGTTTGACCGGGACAGAAAGACCTCCCACTCTTGTAATCTTGTTGCCGTGACGATTGTCTTGCCAGACTGTCGCGCGGTTAGTGTTTCGTCGTAGCTGGGCCGTGTCAGGGCGTCGAGAGCAAGTAATAAAATGCAGCGAAATGCATCTGGTTTAGTTGGGAAGTCGACCTTGGCTTTGCTTCTCTTCAGAGAACCGACGCCTGCCAAATTCGTGTCCGACATCTCAATTGTGTCTTTTTGGTGATGGACATGTGTCTGGTCAAAATTGGAGAAGTGCTCCTGGGGCACCCAAACAGACTGGACAAATGTCGAATTATATGATTTTCATAGCCGGTATGTAGCTCGTGAAAAAACAAAAAGTATGGCCATACCTAGCCACAGAGAATCCCCTGATCGCTTGTTCGCCTCACCGCATGTTAGTGGATGACATGTGGGTTAGCCCGACCCAAAAGTGTGCCCGAACATTGTCCGGTACCCACGAGAGACCCTCCAAAGTTGGGGGTGGCTTGGGATGTCAGACATATTTGGACTAGGTCCGGGCACTTAGAAGGTACCGCTGTGGTGATTTTTGCGTCAGGGTCGTTTGACGGGTGTCGGTGAAGATGCTCTTATCATGATTAGGACATGATTTTTGCATCAGGGTCGTTTGATGGGTGTCGGTGAAGATGCTCTTATCATGATTAGGACAGTTCTTTTTCTTCGAAGAGGGGGCATGCCCTCCTATTTTAAATAATAGAACCTATTCAGTTCTTTTACAAAGCTGCTTTTACAAAGCTGCTCCAGGAGAAAAGAGCAAATTAAGAAGAAGAAAGAAAGAGCACGATTGGGGCTTGGCTTCTAGAAACAAAAACGGAGGGAAATGGTCTACCTCATCTTCTATACTATTATTAAAAGAGCAAAAATGTATTCAGTTGTGTTGATATATTAAATGGTTGGTCAAATCCTCACCTTTTTGTCCAGAAAAACGCTTCGCCGCGGGAAAAAACACCCCCACATCCGTCTCTTATCCTGTCGACGACCACCCCCCCCCACCACATCGCCTGCACGGACCGCGCTGCCGCCACCGCTCTGTCGAGGCGGGAACCAACAGCGAAGCCCACATTGCGGCTACCTTGAGCAGTCCGCCGCAATCGCACCTCCACACATCGCTCTGCCGACGACAACACTAGTAGGGAAACCCTATATAGGTAGGTTGGCATTCTGTGGCGCACCCTTAATTGGTGCGGCACAGAATTATTTTTTGTGGCGCACCAAGCCCGGTGCGCCACAGAAAGTCACATTTTTGTGGCGCACTAAACCACATGCGCCACAGAAATTAGACATTCTTTGGCGCACCAAGCCTGGTGCGCCACAGAAAGACACATTTCTGTGGCGCACATGGCCAGGTGCGCCACGGAAAGTTATCTGGGGGGCGGGTTAAATTTGAAGAAAAAAAATTCTGTGGTGCGCCACAGAAAGGTGACATTCTGTGGCGCACAGCTTGGTGCGCCATAGAATTTTTTTTCTTTCAAATCCCACCCCCCCTGTGGATCGTCTTTTTAGTCTTGCAGGAAGTAAAAGAAAATGATAAAAATTTCAATAAATAGAATCCTTTGACATGTAGTTAGGTTTGAGTGTCTAGTAGGTATAGAAATTTTGAAATATGAATTTTGACCTTTTCTGCAACAAACAGGAAAAAAACTTGTAACGGCCATAACTTTTGCATACGATGTCGAAATAATGAAAAAAAATATGTCAAAAAAACTAGAGAAAAATCCGAGTTCAAATCCACCTGGGTTTACCCGGTCCGCAATTCACAGATTACTCTAATTCCAAAAGAAAAAAAGTTATTTCAAACAGACGATTTTTCGCAGCAAAATCAAAAAAAAGGAAAAAAAATAAAAAAAATAAAAAATTCAAAAAGTCCAAAAAAAGACACAGAAATGTACAACAAAGAAGATTGTTGAATTTTTTGAAGTGTTTTGACTTTTTTGAATTTTTTGGATTTTTTAAGTTTTTTGATTTTTTGGATCTTTTGAAACTTTAGAAGTTTTTGAAAAATCTGAAATTTAAAAACACATATTTATAACACATACCACACATACAAAACTTAAGAGGGTTCATATGATATATATATCAATAAGAACTTGAGTAGCACAAGGGTAGGTGAATTGGGTGGAAATTAGAAGTTAAGCGTGCTAGGGTTAGAGCAATTTGAGGATGGGTGACCTAGCGGGAAGGTATCAGTTCAAAAAATTCAAAAAATCTGAAAATAATTCCAATAATTAGAATTTTTCATATTATTTCATATTTTGATTTTTCTAATTTTTTTTGAAACTTTTTATATTTTTTTTGCATTTTTTGAATTTTTTGAATTTTTCGAGAATTCTGTGGCGCACCACGCCAGGTGCGCCACAGAAATGTGAGAATTCTGTGGCGCACCAAGCCAGGTGCGCCACAGAAAAAAATTTAGTGGCGAGAATTCTGTGGCGCACCCAGCAAATCTGGGGGTGCGCCACAAAATCAAAAAAGGGTGCGCCACTGATAGCCTTTTCTGTACTAGTGCAATGCCAGCTCACCTAGAAATACAAATGGGACCAATATCTCCAAGACGATGCCCCAAAGGAGGTAAGCAACGTGAGAACAATGCCCATCGCCAGACCCAACTGGGTCTAGGTTTTCAGCATAATAGCCGATGCAAGATTTAAGGAGGCCGAGAAGACTCCATAGCAATCAGGGGCGAAGCCAGCCGAAAAGAGGACTGGGGTCATCTCTCTTATGTCGGTGTCATCTTGTACAAATGATCACTAGCTTTCACTGATTTATGAAAGATTTGCTTTGGGTCATAGGGGTCATTTGACCCCACTAATTGCACCTAGCTCCGCCCCTGATAGCAATGCCTTCAAAGAGGAGACCAACGCCCACGAGCAACTCTGCTGCCAGCCGGCAAAACCGGAACATACATTCACCCAAAGCTTGATTGCCACCAACCCCACGCAACCGGCCAGAGCCAGCCCACGCCTCCGATGGCCATACACCCCCGACGCCGCGACCATGCCATCGCCATGGAGGGACCTCCATTTGCCTCGCCGACGGCCAACAGTGAAATATGGAATAAGAAACAATATTAAACACGAAAAATAAGAAATATGGAGCAAAACTAAAAAGATAAAACCAAAGCAGAAAACCGTGAAATCAATTTCGCCATAAAAAACATGTACGACCAGTGTCATGCGCGAGGGAACAAACCAGCAGAATAAGGGTGTGTTTGGTTGAGCTGTAGATTCCTAAAAATCAGCTGTGGGAAATCTGCTGTGAAAAATCTGCTGCGAGCTGATAACTGTATGAAAGCTGGAAGTTGTTTGGTTAGAACAGCTGTGAACTGTGGATTCGACTTCTCTGATAAATTTGTCCATTTCTATTTCATCTTTTTATCATTTTGTATTGTACTAAGAAATTACTATTTTGACACAAATAAATCCAACACGAAAATTTAAAATGGAGAAATTTAATTTAGAAAATATTACACAAATTTCACGCACAAATTTGATCGAATCTAGGCCGGAAAACTTGATCAAACTAACTTGAGAGATTCAAGTCTGAATACACAAGCATCACCGGCACGCATCACACGCGCATTACACAAGCATCACACTAGCCGGAATACACAAGCATCACTGGCAGCGGGCAGGACGCGCACAGTGCCGCCAACGCTCACGGCGCTTCCACCCGCGATGGCGGCATGGCGCACACTCACGGACATGAGACCGCCGTAGGAGGGAAAGGGAGCGACGGGCACTACAGCGTCCAGCAGCTTGCGGATCTCGGCGGTCTCGTCCAGCAGCGTCCAGATGCCGACGGCGGCGGGGATCTCCATGGACGCAGCGGCCTAGATTCCCTGCTGGCACGCCGCCGGAATAGGCTAGCGAGGAGAACCCAACCTGCCATTTTCGCTTCATGGTGCGAGTCGTGGGGGTAAGAAGGAGATGCGGGAAGACAAAGGAGGGTTGGTGGAGAAAAGAAGAGAGAGTGAACCGGTCAGTTTCATTTATTAGTGGCATGGTGGGTAATTTCCATGTTTTTGGCCCAACGCAACGCAGTGAAATGTGGGAACGTGGGGTCAGACCAACTTTAGCTTTGCACTACGAAAATCTGCTGCGTTTTGAGAATCTGCTTCGGCCCTGTACCCCTTTGGTTTAGATTCTAGCTTCATGGCAGTGAATCTGCGCAAACCCTATTCATCGCCTTCTGCGAGTCAGAGTTACGACTCGCCTGCGTTGGTTTTCTTAGCGGGCCGGCCCATTAGTACGTCAAAGTTGTGAAAAGATAAGAAAATAGGAAACGCTAGCTGCGTAAGGTGGAATTCGAACCTGGCATCTCCTCTACACGAATAGAGCGCAACGCCACTGAGCTACGATCATGTTCGTGTTGGTTTCTCTTTATTTTACCTTCTATAGTTTTCCGTATCTTTTTTCTTTTTTGTTTCTTTTTCTTCTTTTCTGTTTTCGTTTTTTTATTCTTTTATGTTTTTTTCTGTTTTCGTTTCTTTTTCATTTCTTTTTTGTTTTTGTTTTTTCTTTTCCGTTTTCTTTTTTTGTTTTCTTTTCCCGTTTTGTTTTTATGTTTTCTTTTCCGTTTTATTTTTCGGTTTAATTTTTTTGTTTCACCTTTTCCTTTTTATGCTTTTATTTTCGCTTAGTTTGAAAATGGTTCATATTTTGGAAAATAATTATTTTAAAAAATGGTTACGATTTTCGAAAATGGTTCTTTTTTGAAAATGGTTACTTTTTGAAAATGGTTCCGAACTAAAAAAATGGCTCCTTTTTGAAAATGGTTCCGAATGAAAAAATGGTTCCTTTTTGAAAATGGTTCCGATTTTTCGAAAATGGTTTCTTTTTAAAAATGTTTCCTTTTTTAAAAATGGTTTCGAACCGAAAAAATGGTTCTGATTTTTTAAAATGGTTCCGTATGAAAAAAAGGTTCCTTTTTGAAAATGGTTCTGAACCGAAAAAATGGTTCCTTTTTGAAAATGTTTCCGAACCGAAAAAATGGTTCCGATTTTTGAAAATGGTTCCGAATGAAAAAAATGGTTCCTTTTTTAAAACGGTTCCGATTTTTCGAAAACGGTTCCTTTTTGAAAAATAGTTCCGAACCGAAAAAATGGTTCCGAATGAAAAAATGGTTCCTTTTTGAAAATGGTTCCGATTTTTCAAAAATGGTTCCTTTTTAGAAAATGGTTCCGAACTGAAAAAATGGTTCCTTTTTGAAAATGGTTCCGAACCGAAAAAATGGTTCCGATTTTTGAAAATGGTTCCGAATGAAAAAAATGGTTCTAAACCAAAAAAATGGTTCCGATTTTTCAAAAACGGTTCCTTTTTGAAAAATGGTTCCGAAGCGAAAAAATGGTTCCGATTTTTGAAAATGGTTCTGAATGAAAAAAATGGTTCCTTTTTGAAAATGTTCTGCTTTTTTGAAAATGGTTCGATTTAAAAACGGTTCTGCTTTTTAAAAATGGTTCCAATTTTTGAAAATGGTTCCTATTTAAAAAATGGTTTCGATTTAAAAATGGTTCCGATTTTTTGAAAATAGTTCCTTTTTTTAAAATGGGTTCTTTTTAAAAATGTTCATTTTCAAAAATAATGAAAACATTTACGGAAAATTGAATAAAGGACACGCAAAAATGTGTGGAGCAAGGCGTTGTCCGTGCACGCAAAAATAGATTAAAGGACTGCGCTCGTCCGTGCACGTTGTACTTGTGAGCGAGGCGTTGGGCCGGACGCCAGGCCATTTAGCGATCGAACGAGGGTAGGTTGTTCCTCGTGCAGGCGAGCGCTCCTTCCCACTCGCTGAAGGCGACGTATAGGGCCACCCGTGAATCTGGTTCCAGAATCCCAACCAAACACACCCTAAACGGGCTGGCCCAAATAGAACTTTCCCACAAAAGTAACAAGCCTAGAGCCCACTGTACCGATCAGTCGTACTCCTATTTATTTTTCGTTTAACCCTCCCCTAAAAAAAAAACGTTTAACCCTAAAAAATAAATCTTTCGTTCACAAATCGTTGGGATTATAGTGAACTAGCAAAATGCCCGTGCGTTGCAACGGGCTTATGAGATAATTTAATAATTTATGTTTTGAACCGAATAACTATCTAGGTTTATCCACGGTAACATCCCATAGTAGTATGTCCTAGCTAAGAAAGGAAGCAAATAGAGTTAATTTCTAACAAAAGAAATAAATCCCAAATAACGCCCCTCGTCACCAAATGATGTTCTCGTTCTCTCGGTCTCTCCACATAAACTCCACCTGCGGGGCCCACTCTTTCTCTCCCTCGTATTTTCCCCATAGTCATGTTTCACTTTCCCAAACAGCCAAGCCTTCCAGGCTCATCCATGAACGCATCAACGCATCAACCACAAAAGACTGCAAGAACGCATCAACGCATCGACGAAGGTGCTGAAGTACGCAAGCAGCGATGGCTCAGCTACGCACTCAGCTCTGTTCCTCTGCAATTGAGTTGCACATCTTCTTCCCAAATCCTCTGATTTAGTCTCTATTCCTTACCCAAAATTCCAAATTAGTCTACAAATCCGGTCGCAAATCAAGCTAATCTTCGATTCGTAAACACAAATACAGCACCCCATTCCCTTCTGTTTCCATTTATTTTCATCAGAGGCTTGAGATCTAGTACCAGATCGGGCCATGGGGATGGGAAGAGCCCGTGCTGAGGATTTTGGGCCGTTGCAACGGGAGGAGTAGGACGGCTGCCGGACAGTGGTGGGAAGGAGTATGCCGCATGAGGCCGGGGAGGGCCGGCCGGCCGATGGCAATGGGAATGACGGGGCAGACGGCGGTGGAAGGAGGCAAGGAGCATGCGGCGGTGGATCAGCGTGAGGTTGCGATTGTACGGGTCGAGCTCGAGTCTAACGCAGGGAAATACGTTTCGTCGCTGGCTTATGGAGTGCGGGTTGAGATCCTAATCTTCCAGGGCGTCAAATGCAAATATCCACGACGTACCACGGTCACCGCCACGGACGGACGAAATTTTTGGAGGAAGAAACGTTACTGATATTATATACTCCATCCGTCCTGTAATAAGTGTCTCAAGTTTGCAAAAAAATGGATGTATCTATACGTGAAACATGTCTACATACATCCACTTTTGATCAAAATTGAGACACTTATTACGGGACGGAGGGAGTAGTAGAAGAGAAGAGATTAGTCATCATTTGTCTTTCGTTCCGTGTATAGCGATCAGACGGCGGGACTGCTCGGGAGTCGTGTTAGGCGTCTCTGCTCACGCGATCGTTCTTCTCCTAGGCCGCAGGCGCTGCCTCCCACAGGTCGGCCGGTTCGATCACCTCTAGTCGACGCGCCGCCGCCGTTCTGCTCCAGTACAGCCCCGTACGTTTCCTGCCATCTTCCCTAGTTCGTTGGTCTGATTACGCATCTAGCGACAATTGCATTTTTCATGACCTAGGCAGTGCACATCTAGCAACAATCGATTTGCTCCACCAAGCTTGTTGCTCCCACTGCCGCCGCAGCCGTCCTCCTCCAGAGAAGACAGGTGATCCGAGATGCTCCACGAGAAGCCCGTTCAGTACAATCTTCCCGACGGCACGGCCATCGGCGCTGACGCTGGCTCCGGGGACTGGACGGGAGAGAACAGGCGCAAGCACCTCGGCTCATCTCTTCACAGCGAGGTCTGTTCCAGCTCATCGGACTCTCCCCCTGTCCAATGGGGTCAAGAAGACCCTTTCTTCACGGCGGCCGATCTGGAAGACTTTATCATCAGCCTTGACGAAGAGTTGGAATTCTCGAGATTTAATAGAAAGAAGGCTTTTGTCTGCGTCGATAAAAGATGCATCCTCGACGACGAGTCACAGCGCCATGTCTACGAGCGTCTTGTGCTCTATCGCCTCAAAGCTCATAAGGTTGTCCCACTTTCTCATCTCTTCTGTACATTATTCATGCTGTGTACCATGTTTGATGCTCCTATTTATTACTATTCCATGGTGTATTACGAACTGATGGAGCCATACATCCATGTGCATGTCAATTTGTAATCCTCATATGCATTCAATTTATCTCTACTTTATTGATGTACATGTATTTTTCGTTTATTTTGTGTAGTTGTCAAAGGGGGAGTCCATAGATAAGCTGGATGATGAGACACTGAAAACGGAGTTACCTGATTTTCCTGGAAAAGAAACTGAAGGCATCTTTCAACTTCATTGTGACGTTGACAATTACTTTAAATCTCTCGAGGAAAAGGAAGGTGGCTCTGTTGGTTGGTACTTCGACCCTGAATTCTCCAAGCTTAAAGACTTGGCTGACTACCAGCGGCTTGTTCTTAAAAATAATGTAAGTATGTCTACTGATACTACTACGAATTGCTAGTTCAGCGGTTGCTATGTTAAAATTATTTATGCATCCGGGAATCAAACATTTGATTAGAGTGCCATGCCTGTTTGCTTATATGCTTCGGTTATGCTTAAGTCGGGTCATCACCAGTAACATACTTTCTTAGATCTTTCTGTCTCTGTGCCATGTGGTCCTAGTTGGTAACAGGAAGTACATGCTATCGTTCGAGTTCAAAAGTTTTGCAAGATATAGATATACAATCTAGATCTGTTTACCATGGTTAGATTTGGGTTCTACTTGAGTTTCTTCTCATTCGAACTTTAATTGAAGGAAGGCTCAAGTCCTAAGTTTGTCACACGTTTACCGGGTTCTCCATGAAATTCTTTGGTTCTTTACAATTTCATCTGTTAAGCGGGCTGTTTTTTATGTCGGTTTCAGACAAGAAGAATGATCCATTAAGGATCCAAGTAATGATATTTTGGACTGAGTTAGTTCAACATGCTCTGTTGGTGTGATCAGTATCTCCTTCACATAGCATTCCAAAACAATTTTTGGGATAACAGGGAGTATGTAATCCAGTTTACACCGATGGGTTGTTACAATATATGTGGATTGCGCTATCCCTTGAAATAGTGGTCAGCGCATGAAACTTGACATGGTATCAGAGCCCAGCATCTCGAGTTCGAGTCCTGACTTAGCCCCCCTTTGTGTCCACGTATATGTATCTTGAGCCATAACTCTGAGTCCACGTATAGACCTCTTGAGTCATACCTCTGAATCCACGTATTGGCCGAGGCGTAAAACCTCTGAGATTTGTATGCACATGTAGGCCTCTACGAGTCACACGTGAGAGGGGGTGTTACAGTATATGTGGATTGCGCTAGCCCTTTTCATCAGATCGGTCTCTTAGAATCAGATCGATCTCTTAGAATAGTGGTCAGCGCATGAAACTTGACAAGTGTGACCTAGGACATAGTGTATATAACCTGTTGGCATTTAACGGTTGTGTTGATATAGGTGACAGACAAATAATAGTTTGTTTCAATTCTTTGTCACTATAATGACTTGAAACTTAACAATGGTTTTGAAGATTCGTACTTGTCTACTCGTATTTGTTGTAGGTTTTAGTGAAGTATTGATCTGAATGCGATTTGGCCAAACTATATGATCAAATGAATTGTTACATTAGAACTACACATTTTTGCTTATTCTGCAACACATTATAGTTTGGCTTGGTTTAATTCTGCCAGCCCCTGCAAGATGTCAAGCAAATGATCCAACATTTTATATTGTGGGGCTTCACTTGAAGTAATATCTGTCGTACAAGTTCAGTTTTGTCCGAGTCATTCAAAGTCTATTAAATGCATGTCTAATTATTGTGCAAATCTTGTCATGGCTATCGTGTTATCATCTTTATTCTCGTAAAAGCAGTAGAATGTTTCGGATTGCCCCTGCAAGAGGTCAAGCAAAAGGTCCAACATTTTGTATTGTGGGGAAGTAATATCTGTCATAAAAACTTCTGTTTTCTCCAAGCCATTCAAATTCTATTGACTGTATGTCTTATTTCGTGTCCAATCTTGTCATGGGAATCATGTATCAACTTTTTTCTAGTCTTAATTCACATTGTTTGAACTGATCATGAGAAAGTGACATGATAGTTTTTGTGACACAATACTTAACTTTTGTAATTGTGTTTTGTAAAAAGAATATTTTAGTAAGCCAATGGTTGATGTTGCATCCTGTGGAGACATGATAAATAGAAGAAAAAATCCAGACATGTCTCGAGGGACTTGTATATTCGACACCAGTACTGTTATTTTAAGTTTGTTCGTTTCACACCTATAACTATTCAATGGCAGAGATTGCACTCCCACATTTACTTCATGTCTCTAAGGATAGGCTTGGCGCAGTGGTGAAGTACTCCCCACTGTGCCAAGAGGTCCTGGGTTCGATTCAGCCTTTCAGCCTTGCACTTTGCAGGGGTAAGGCTTGACTCGTGTAATTCTTCCCCAGACCCCACCTGGTGTGGGAGCATCTAGCACTGGGTCTGTCCTAGTAGCGTGTTTTAACCTTGATAGCATCAAATCACTTCACTAACTTGCTCCTAGTTTGGTTGTATATTTCTTATATTTCTTCCCCCCCTTGGGATGCAGGGTGGCGTGGAATACTTAAATTGGCAGGGTTATCGCCTCAGTTTTTCTACCTACAATATGGATAAAGAGTATGTCAAGTTCTGTACTGAAATGTCAGAAAAACTCATGGTATGTATCATCAATACTAATCTACTGACAGTTCCAAAATATGCTGGTATCTTTATCTTTTTTATACAAATCCATTTTATCGTTTGGGCAGTGGCTAAAAAAGTATATTGGGAATAAAGATACATGTGAGGTACGTCTATTCCTGTAACTCCTGCGAAAACTATGGACTGACTGTACATGTTTGTAAGCTACCATTTTAAACATCTGCTCTTTAGTGGCTAGAGACCGAAACTAGAGGATGTAAGCATGCACTGAAGCTTGCAACAAGATATCCGGGCGTGACTACTGATTTAGTTATTATTGCCTATGGGGTATACCCTATCTTCTTTCTTTTAAAATTACTATTATTAGCACGGGTTCTTACTGTATCTGCCAGCTAAATTATTTTGTTCCAGGAGCACATTTCGAGCTTGCATAATGATTACTTGTACTGTGAAGACTGGGATATTATCTTTCTTCAGATTTGGAAACTTGTCATTAAGAAACAGGTTTGTATCGTACCTCGGCAACATATGCCACACATGGTCACCACTTGGGGTGTACTCTGGCAGTCAGCTTGGTAGTGGTATAATATGCTGGATATGGTTGGCGATATACATTTTCATTGCGTTTAACATTCTTCAGTGGGATTTCACACGTGCTTTGATGCAAGTCAAGAAGAAGAAGTATGTTCCTCGACATGATTTGACATTGGCGCGCTTCCTGAGTTATGAAACTGCTGATTTGAAATCAAAAGTAATGTCTTATTCTGGGAAGATGTTTCTGTTGTTTCCTGATTAGTAACCCTACATTATCTTGCTAATGTGTTTCGTCTGCTTTCTTGTCTAGTTTGATTTTTGCGTGAGAAGCATCCCTCATGATGTAAGTAATATATCCAGCATGCCTTGTATGTACAATTGAATTATTATGTTAATGATCATTTGTCTCCCATAGGCTAAGGATGTGGCTGCTAAGAATTTCATTAAAAAGAGGATTTTGAAGGCACGTATGATTTTTGTTGTATATTCTGCCATTTCTTGTCCTGAACCACTGTTAACTCTTGATTTCATTTTCAGCTTCCTAGGAAGAAGACTATGCACCAGTATAAGGTGAAGAAGATGGAGATTGCAGAAACTATTGGCTTGCACAAGGAGGAATGTGGCCAGCCAACGATGATGATTTGTGATCGTATTGACTTTATGATGGAAGCAGAGCTACGGCAGCAGGCCTAAAAGGCCGACCCAGGGTCGCCCTCGTCTCTCTACCTAGTCAAGTATGCATAATGTAATAGTCTATAAACTTCCAGTGGCTGCACATGTTGGTTGATCTAACGGAAAGCCATTGTGTAAATTACCGTTAGATCAACCATTGTGTAGCATAATACTTTTGGCTATTCAGCTATGTATGTAGTACAACCAATCCTACGGGAGGTGTCCTATGTAGCAGTTGGTGAGTGTTAAGATTTGTCCTGTTTAATATCTTGGTTTAAACTAATAATTTATGTACTTACTACATGTTTGCGGCTCTACCCAGATAACGACCGTGGCAAGGCAAAGGTGGTGGCCCCTCTCCTTCCTTCCCTCTTGCCGTCTCTGGCCGATGTGGCAAGGCAAATGCGGTGGCCAATGTGGCAAGCCTATCCCGTGTCCCATCTCGCTAGCCTAAGGGCATCTCCAGCCGTTGTGCCCCCTAGGCCGAAAAACGGCGCTATTTTGGGCCGCGGGGGGGGGGGGGGGGGGGGGGGGGCAATGGCGCTATTTCACGCCCTGGGGGCGGCGTTTTCCCAGCCGTGACCAAACCCAGGAAAGAAGCCCAGAAATTTAAAAAACGAGTTTAGGCGAATTTCATTCATTTATGGGCGAAATTCACAATTCTTGCCGATTTTACATAGTAGAAACTTAAAATAAAAACTTAAATAACTTAAACTAGATAATTTGGCGATCTACGCCGTTCTACATGCCGAGCTGGCTGTAGATAATTTGGCTGTAATCGTCGTCGTCGGAGTCGCTCGGGTCTCCGGCGCGGCGGCTGGGGCCTTGGCCGTCGTCTCCTCCGCCGTGCCACCTGCTCGGCCCGGGCGCGCTGGGGGCGTCCTCCTCGTCGCTGGGGTCGAGGATGATGTAGGGCGGGGGCGGTGGGGGAGATGACATGCAACGACGAGCTGGCTGGGGGGCCGAACGACGAACTGCCTCCGCGCGCTGGCGCTCCACCTCCTCGAGGATGCGCTGCTGGCGCTGGACCTCATCCTGCACGTGCATCCTCGCTGACCAGGATTCGGCGAAGTCGTCACGGGGACGCCGCCCGCGCTTAGCCGCCACGCGGCTTGGCCGCCGGAGGCGCCAGGGACGCGCATATCCGGCGGCGCGGGGTAGCCCGCCTGGTAGAGCATCCGCGCCTCCTCTGGGTGGAGGAAGCGGCGGCCGAAGCCGTTCGCGGTGGCGTCGTCGCCGGGGAACCTTTCCGCCATTGTTGCTGGTGTGCTATGTGGGGAGAAGAGAAGGCGAGAGAGATAGAGAGAGCGGTGTGCGCTGCCACGGCGGGGATGTGGGATTTTATAGGCGCAGGGGAGGCGAACGGTGGCGTGCCATAACTCCGGCGTGTGGCAACGGATTGGACGCGTCGGCGGTGGCTTTTGACCAGCGTGGGAGCCGAGGGGATGACAACGCCGCGTTTTTGCTCCATTTCCCCGCCATTTTCGCCCAAGTCGCTGACAGCGCTGGCCCGCTGTGTTTTCGCGCCATTTCGCCCCCCAGGCGGAACCCAATGGGCTGGGTCTAGCCTGGGAGCGACGGCGCTATTTTAGGCCGAAACGGCGCTATTTGGGGTCCTAGGGGGCGACTGGGAGAAAAACGGCGCTAACACGGCGAAACAACGCTATTTTTCGCCCCGGGGGGCACGGTTGGAGATGCCCTAATCCCCTTTATCCCGCTACACTTCCCATACATCGGCCACCACATTTGCCTTGCCACATCGACCATCCTAAGGATTTAAGTGGGATGGGTACGGGAAGCTTCACTTCCCTCTTGCCATTGTGGCAGGGCTTTGCTCTCCCATTGAGTTTGGTGTTTCGGCACCGTGGTGCCCATGAAGGCAAATCTCGTGACCTTGACCAAGCCGCAGCTCCTGGTGTTGGCTGAGAACTTCAGGTCATTGGACGTGGTGGTGACTGGAGGCTTCTCGCCGGGCGGAGTTAGGTTTGGCTGCGGTGATTTTGGCCGCGATATTCTGGAGGATTCTCACGAGGCTGTCGGCGACCCATCCGTCCGACGCGTGGAAGTGAAGCTTTGCAGGTCTGGAGCGAATATAAGGTGATTCGAGGATGACTCTAGTGGTCTTTTCCGCACAAATGTGCCAATCTACCTGCCGCCGGTTGTACTCGATCTCGCCGTCGACGAGTTTTCAGTGATTTGGTCGTGCACTTAGAAATTTAAATCCATGGGGCTTTGGGTGAGCGTGCCATGAAGCTCAATTTTCGGTTGACACCATGGGACATGTTTTCATGATGTCACACCGAAGCGGGGGGATGTTAAGAGGGCTATGATTGGATGACAATTGTTGGCGGGTGTGGTATATCGGATGCGACGAAGACTGTGCTTCACACTATGTTGTGTGGGCATGGCTAGAGAGTGATGTTCATTTCCGTACTACACATGTGCATGTGAGCCTAGTGATTGATATTTTTCAGTGGTGGCTTTAGTGGAGGCGGCAACATTCAGGCACTTCAGTTCAGGTGGTGATCTTTGAGTGTTAAAACCCGATATCTAGGGCGAAAACCCAATGTCCAGGCTTCATTGTTGTACCAGGCAGTGGTATTTTACTTATAGAAGGCATTGTGTGCAGAGGTCGGATCTTCTCCTGCATGAGAACCTACAAAATATAATTGGCGAGGACAGCGTTTGCGTACTATTCTCTTTTTTTTAAAGTGTCGCTTTTGGAAAACCTCTTATGTAGTCATGGATGTTGTATTGATAGTTTGCGTTCTGCTTGTGCCCGATATCTCGGCAACATTCTGAAGCCTGGGGTTCCCAGAAGAAGCAGGAGCTGCAGTAGCTGCCGAATCTTCTAGTAGTATATGGACAACTGTTTGGACTGATGGACTTACCACTCTTGGTCAGTGCAAAAGTGATCGATTAGTGTAGCGGACTGTTTTATTTCCTTTCTTCCTTTTCCTTTTTGGCTATATGCATTTGTGATTGGCAGAATATAGTGGATGTATTATTGATTCTCATGGGCGAGTATATATAGGCGTACAAGAGACCGACTTGGAGTACAAGACAAGTTAGTATTGTATGGAACAGATCCTATTTCTATCATAAACTATCGTAGCAATCATACCCTGTTAGCATTCTTTATGTCCGGACTAGTGTTTGACATCATATTGGTGCGAAGTCGGTAAGCAATCCATATTTTTTATATATTAATATATATTCCGTTTGTCGAAAAAGCCTAATGTACACAAGCGCTCAACCTTCTCTACGTAAATGCAAAATTGGTGCAGAAACTACATCGGAGGCCGAGCTCCATGGAGCTCGGTATTTCCAAAAAAGTTGAAATCAACAATTTTAAGTTTCAAAAAAAAAGATAACAAATTCTAAGTGAAAATAAGGTCGAGACCACTCCGCATTTTTCAAGGCAAAATTCGTATTAGTTTAGTGTACACAAAATGAAAAATGTGGCAACGTGTCAATATTTTGAATCTGGGCATTGCTAACATATCCAGATCAAAACATTTGTATTTTTTGACCAGATCAAATTACGACGAGGTTTTCATTAAGATTTTGCACAGCGGTAGGTGTTAACATTATCTATACCTACGATTTTTCCTAAATTGATCGAAACATAAAAGAGGATGTTTTCGAAAAAAAATTAAATGAGCTCGGTGTTTAGCTTGACGGAAGGGTAACCTGTCACGCAATCTCCACCTCGAGAAAAAAGAGGAGCGAACATCGAACCCTAGCAGCCTCTAGACCTGGTTGTTGGTGGTATGGCGCTGCGCTATCTCGCCGGGAAGTTGAGGATCCCAGCCGGCGCCGCTCTCCGGCGGGGGGAGGGCTCTCGCGGCATCGCCTTCCGCTCTTCGCAGGTTCGCCTCTCCTGCTCATGCCGTAGCACCGCGAACGCGCATATATACCTACCATTAAAAAACCACGCATTTGAAATTTTCTAATACCATGTGCACCTCGACAAATCTTCTAGTTGTATCACCGCCGATCTGCTCAAATTCATTAACCTACTTTATCCAATTCGTTGTCTACTGCAAGAAAACACAAAAGTTTATATGGCGCACTGTAGTTAGCCGTTTCCTACCTTGGCCCTTGGAGATGGATGAACTCGGAAGTGAGGGTTGATATTATAGGGGTATATATATTTGGTCCTAGTTGAAAAAAAATCCTTTTGTTCTGTACCTACACCTTCAGAGGCTACAACCTTTCTTAGGGAGGACTCAAATGAATTAACTGATCCCTAGGGATTTTAGAGAACAGGAGCCCAGTATGATCCCTCTTTGTGTCAGTTGACTTACTTTCCACAACTTCTTTATGGATGAGTAGAAAATAGACGGTTTTCTCTGGTTTCTCTGCTCGGATAGGGGTAACTTAGCCGATCATGGCCAGGCTAGTCCATTTTATCTTAGCCATCTTTGCATTGGCTTATGTTAGGCATGCTTACTTCGGAACTCTATCCAGATATATAAGGTGCAGATGTTCTGTTTGATTTATTCCTAACCAATAATCAGCTCAAAACGTTCATACTGTTGAAATTGTATCTGTATCCCATAGTCCAGCTATTGCCGAACCAATTGTTAGTCCCAGGTAAATGTTGGAAAATGGCTCCGCCTGAAGTCTCCGGAGGCAAAGTTTTTTGGTTTTTGTAGTGACCAGTTGGTTTTGTAAGCATAAAAAGGAACATATTTCTATTTGTGCACAGAAGCTGTAGCTAACTGTTTTTTTTTATTTTGAACAAGAATATATATCATATATATCTGAAAGCCTTTGCTATATTAGACTATATATACATCCGTGCTTATGAGACAAATAATCTGCATGGTTAGAAAGAGGCTCTAAACTAAAACTGCAAGCCCATTTCCGAGTAAGCAGAATGTAAGGGTAACATTACATGTGTTATATTCTGTTTTATCAAAGGCCTGATAAGTATATGAGTAAATTCAGATTACTGGTTTATACTTACACATTGCCATCTCAGGTGCGATATGCTAAAGAAGGCCCTGCAGCTTTGATGGAGGGTAAAGTCCGACCTGCCACGGAAGAAGAAATTCAGAAGAGACAGCTAGATGAAAATGCAGCTTTGATGTAAACATGATAAAAGTTTATTCCTATTCCATTCGAATCCAATCATTATTGATCGACCCTAACACATTTGCTTGACTTCTCCGTGTTGCTTAAACAGTCGCGAGATATGTCAGGCGGCATCTTACAGGCAAAGTTACGATAGACAGGTGGCTCTGTATCTCTCCGCCGGGAGTATTCTCGGGGTCTTCATGGTATCTCTCATCTCCGATATGAGAATCGCAGTGGTGGGAAGATTGGCAAGCTGATGTGTGGGAAGCTGTGAAGACAAATGAGAAGCCTATTCCTGGGTTGCAAGCTTCTGATGAAAGCCTGTTGAGTATCTAAGTTATTGAGTATGTGGGTCAATTCCGTGGCTTTGAAGAGAACCTATGCTTTTATGTTTGATTGTCGTGGTTGCAAGTGTGCAAAACATTTGCTGGCATGTAAGTTATCATGTTTTGAAGTCTTGACATAAGATAAGCTGGTTATGTTAGTTTGGCGCTTTGATTGTGAGTGCTATGTAGCATCACGAATGGCTGAGATATTAGAAGCAATTTTTTTTTTTGATAGTGGATCAACCCAGCGTGCGATCAACGCAAAATACAGAGAAAAGAACAGACGCACACCGAAGAACAAAGAGGAAAGAAACTCAGAACAACAGCGCCAACACCAAGAAGAACCTAGAGCCTTGACCGCTGAACCGCCGCACCACCTGCTAGCAGCCTCTTCGTCGCCGGAGAGGAAGCCCAGGCCGCCGCCACGCCTCGGAGAGAGAGCACCCCCACTCTTGTAGAAGACCGCATGAGCCGTCCGCCGCAGGCGACGAAACCGAGCACTTTGAACACGCACGGCCATGGCGCTTCCTCCCCGCATCCACCCAGCTTCCAGCAACCCTGCACTGAGCACGATCTCCTCTTTGCCGGAACCGTCACTACTAGGAAACATGCTATCTGTGGCGCACCCTTTTGTCTTTCTGTGGCGCATGGCGGGTGCGCCACAGTTACACGCCACTAAAATATATTTTTATGGCGCATCCCTGGGTGCGCCACAGAAAGCTCAAAGCTCAGGTTTCTGTGGCGCACCACTCAGGGTGCGCCACAGAATTATTTCAGTGGCGCATCCCTCTGGAGTGCGCCACAGAAATGCATGCGCCACAGAAAAAAAATAACATGCGCCACAGAATAATTTACAGGTATTCTGGAATTGCTGCTGCCTGCTGTATAAATACAGGTATATTACAGGAAATACAGGTATATATACATGATTTATACAGATATAATAGAAACAATAATATATTTGACACGGTATATGAAAACAGACACATTACTATGTCATCACATTACTTAGAGCCCGAGATACATAAATATAGTGACAAGTGCCAAATATTTACACAAGTTATGATACAAAAGTTCATAGATCATGTCACACGTTACAAATGAAGTTCACCGCCTAAACTAGGATCAAATAGAGTACATCGGCGATTATGGTGAGCAATAGCGGGACCACGATCATGGAGTCTTCTTCTTGAGCGGCGCCGGGAACGGTTTATACATCTCCTTCGTCGTCCACGTCCTGGTGTCCTGTTGAGCCTCTAGGCGTTCTTCGATATCCCTCTGGCACAACCTGGAGATGGATTGGGATATATATTGGTTAGT
Organism: Poa pratensis; assembly: GCA_947311845.1. Classification (NCBI taxonomy): domain Eukaryota; kingdom Viridiplantae; phylum Streptophyta; class Magnoliopsida; order Poales; family Poaceae; genus Poa; species Poa pratensis. The sequence goes on from CAMZMU010000065.1 coordinate 8,355,055, forward strand.
AATACAAATAGAGTATGATTTATTCATCGCAGTGGATAAGTCTATAATAAAGAAAATAAAAAAGCACTTCTTGCGAGTGAGGCAAGTCTTTCTTTTATAATACATCGTCCTACCTCTGGCGTTGTGGAAGAACCCCCTTTGGTGTTGACATCTTCGACGATGATTTGCGATAGCTGCATCTGGATGCGATGGAAGTCTTCTCTAAGCTCATCATCGGTGATATCCCCCGCAGATTTGGTCCATTCTGAGAGACTAGATGACATCCTCGTTTTTTCTGCATCCCGGACCAACCCTTTAATGTGGTGGAGGATGTAGAAAGTATCCTTCATGCTGCCAGGCTGCTGCTTGATGCAATGGAACTCGGTCCCATGCCTGGACCGGTGTTTCTTGTCATTTGTGAGAGATTCCCCCTTCTTTTCTAATGGGCCTCCCTTTTGGGCGTAGCCCTCGAGAGCCTCATCTAGAACACCCTTTATTCTGGTGTAGTCTTTCTTCCTATCCAAACTCCCCGAGTTGAAATAAGTGGCAATGGACCACCTCGGGCTTAGAACAATGAGTATGCAGTACTTGTCCCTGGTCAACACACAATTGAAACGGAATGTTGGAAAGGATCAGCAATGGAAGAAATCGAATAAGATACGATGGCGGCGAGCGGATATGTACTTACTCGGGAAAGAAAGGCAAAAGAAGGTTGTTCTTCCTCTTGTTGGTCAGCATGAACCTCTGGAGGTACTCCTTCGCCATGGTCCGTGTCCTTGATCCTTCCACCAGCTGGCTGTCACGCATGTAGTAGGGATCCACTACCGCGACGTAAGGGGTATTATCTCTCCTGATCTTCATCACGAAATTGAGCGCGTATAGGCGGACCATGTTATAGTCCAGCCGTCTTAAGTGAAACAGCTTGAAGACGTCCCCGTACGCAATGAAGAACACATCCGCGGGGGCTTCTTGGACAAAGTCCAAGTCCTTTGGCACCTGGTCCATGAACACCGGGTAATTTGGATTCTTGTCTTGAAGAAGGAGGCCCTCTAGCGTCAAGATAATTCCATGCAAAGTGTGCATGGGTCCTCCTGCGAGGTGGAGCAGATCCGGAGGCAGTATCGGTTTACCAGCTTCATGAAGTCGGGTCAAGCCATCCGCACGGGGTGGTACCATGTCTTCATGACCCCGGATAGTCTTAGGAGCTTGCTGGCTCGCAGAGGCGCCTGGCCTACTTCTCTTCCTGTGCTGCTTCTTCTTCATCTCTGGGGATTGCACTCCCTCCTGAACGGACTTGAAGATTGTGCCAGGGCTGAAAACGTTAGCCGGTTGAGACTGAATTCCGGCCTCCGGAGGCATGTCTTGAGATAAACCATGGAAGGTCAGGCGTTGCGTGCATGTACTGGGACGAGCAGGTTGACCGTGGTGAGCGCGGAATGGTTCCTCATCCATATGTACATCTGGCATGAACAAATCTTTGCTGGCGCCAGTGTTGATGAAGCCATCGATGTCGACATTATCGTCATCATCGTCGTTGTTGCCACCAAGTTGAGGTGCAACGGCTTTGTCTTTAGACAGTTGCGGTTCAGACGTCCCCAACTGTTGTTTGTGGCGGTTGGTGGCGGCGACGACCGGCGGCTCCTTCCAGGTGGTGGCGACGACCGGTGTTTCCTTCTGCGTGGTGGCGACGGCTGCTTCTGGTGCCGGTTCCTTCACAACAAGTTTTCGTGGCGGCTTCATCGAGGGCCGAACGATCGGGGGACGGAGCTTCGAGGTGGCGCCGGTGGTGCGCCTGACCCCCCCAAGACGAATCTGGGTCTTCGGCCATTCGAGGACCCACTTGGGGCATTCTCCAAGGACCAAGTGTTCATCGGCTCCCGGAGGTTGCATGGGGGGGTCGATGTCACGAAACTCAGGCACTACCATAGTCAACCTGACCTTCATCACAGCCTCGCTCATTCTAACGTTGTGCATATCGCGGGTCAAAGGTTGTATGAGAGTGCCCTCTGCGACTTCCTTCAACTCGCCGCCGGCCCCCACCGTATGCAGGAGTATGCAAGGCATGTCCTGGGAGTCAACACATGTTGGGCATCATGAGACATGGCAGTCATCAAAGGCGCATAGTTATAGAAGATGTCGCGGACTAACTAATTAGTTACCTTGGTGATGGCGTTGAGCTCGGCAATTGTCGAGACAAGGGCGCCGGTGCCGGTGGCCGGCCTATCATTCTCTGGCCGCTCGTGTGCATTATCATTGATCACCGCCACCGCCGCCACCGGCAGCGCCTCGGTATCTTCCGCGGTAGGGGGCGCCGGTGGGACCAAATGGAGCGGCTGCTGCGCCGCGGTGTTGGGCGGCGGGGTCACCAGGTCCGGCGACACGTTATGGCTGGAGGTGCTGCCGGCGAAGCTGGGCACGTGTATCGGCCCCTGTCGACCTCCCGCATTCCAGGCAGCTAACCCCTCCATCAACCCTGGGGGTAAGATCGCCCGGAGCTTCTCCTCCACTAACTGGTCCACCGTGGTGGAGTCCACTTTCTCCTGCTGATGGAGGGATAATAACCCGGTAGGCCCATGAAGAGGGAAACGTGACCCGCCAGGAAGGAGGCCCGGTCAGGGCAGTTAGCCCTCAGCACGGGCCGGGTTATGTTTCTGGGCCGGCATCTTGGCGGTGACCCGGCTAAGGAAGGTGATATTCTGGAAGGTACAAGAGGCGGTTCAAGACTTGGAATACACGAAGAGCAAAGGAGCTAAGATAGGACTTGGAGTTCGGGTAGAACCCGGCTCTATTGTGTACGCGGTCAGAGGGCCCGGTATCTATATAAACCGGCCCCTGAGCCATAGCTAGCAAGACTTTTCACCCCAAGCTTTAGGCGAGAGAACCATCGAGACATACAAGCTTTGTAACCTAGATCGAGATCCGGCTCTGTTGTCGTAGCCGGGTTATCGAGATCGAGACCAAGATTAATAATAAGATAGCAGGAAGTAGGTCTTTATCTCCAATGGAGAGGCCGAACCTGGGTAAACCTGTGTCCCCTGCAATGCTAAACAATCTCCCAGACGCCAGTGTCGCCTTGCCCAAAAACTCAAGCTACCCCAAAGTAGCATCTGCCGTGTTATCTACCCCACGACAGTTGGCGCCGTCTGTGGGAATCGCGGCCAAAGGTGTCACCATCATGGGAGAAGCAAGGAGAGGGGCCGAAAACTTTGTTTTTGGCCAGATCACAGTCAATGAGCAAGGAGAATCCATCGTCGATGATTTTGGCTGGGGGCCGGAATCTGATCTACTTGAATCAGGTGATGTTATTCCAATTGGCAAATTTAATGTTTTTGTGGGCATGATTACAACTAGATCTGCTAGTGATGGAGATTATGAATCTGTGTCAGGAGCCGCCACAATTGTTCAATCTGATGGAGAGGAATCAGTTGGCACAGCTGAAGTTGAGAAGGTCCTGAACACGCTGGAGGAACGGCTGGATGACCCGGCAGAATCCCGGGTGACGCGGTGGAACAAGCCGGGTCGGAATCAATCTTGCCCCTGTTTGAAGGCCGGTTTGGGTATGATGCAGAAGAAGAAGATGATGAGGAACAAGAGTCAAGTCCAAGCCCGGTTCGTAGGGTAGCGGTGTACACCGCGCCTTCGTCCAGCATGCAACCATCACCATCAGCTGTTGTTCCACCGGCCTTTACCCCGGGTCAACAGCAGCTGCCCCCAATTCTGGAGTTGGCAGAACAGAGAGTTGATGGAGAGCCGGCTTCGGTCTCAGAGGAAAGCGAGGGTACGGCAAGATACAGAAACAGTTTTGGGTTCCTGCATAACCGGGCCCAAGGAGAGGAAAGAAGTAACACAGCAGCTGCCCCGGCCTTGTTTAACAATGGCCTGGTCTTAGATCCATCAGCACTTACAAGGTTGGTTACTCCAGAAAACGCAGCAGTTAGAGCAATGGAATTGGATACAGCACGCCGAGCGTTGGAGCAGATGCGCAGGGACGCCGAGGCAGAGAGGCAAGAAATAGAAGCAAGAAAGAGGCAAATAGAGGATGAGGAAAATCGTCTCAATGAGATGACCAGGGCGCACCGGAGGAGGCACCAGAGCCGGCTGGCCCCTGGAGAAAACGCTATAAACCCAGCAGTACTGTTTAGGACCCCAGAAGATCAACCAGTTGGTGTCACCCAGGTGGCTCCAGTTGTAAGGGCAGATGTAGAACCAGATAGAGGAACAGGAGCAGCTGGGGTTGCAGTGGCAACGGCGCCGGGTCTTCTCGCTGGGGTAGCCAGGGGAAATCCGGGTCTGCCGCCCAGGACACCAAGGTTTCACACGCCGGCGGGTCACTATTCAAATCCGGCGGATAACGTGTATGCAGCAACTTTGGCGCTTGATCGTATTCCATTGGGAGACACGCCAGCGGAGATTGAAGCCCGGCGTGCCATTGACATGTTACGCACTGCAGTTGTCCAGCAAACTCAGTATTCAAGGGAGAAAAGTGCATTGCATTCCACAACGTATCGTAGCAAGAGTCGCAATGGAGGTAACCCGCCATTGGCCGGGCCTGTAGCGGCACAGCAGCAAAACCCGCCCCAGCAAAATCAAAATCAAAACAATCAGCAGCATCAACCCGCCCCAGCAATTTCCATAGCTCAGCAGATAGTCAATAGATCACGCGCGGGGAGAAGTGCGGGCAATGCAAACCCGGTAGTACCTGCAGCAGGAGTACCACAAGGAGGACCGGGTCCTGCACCAGCCGCGTCTGCAAGCTCACCCGGTAATATCAATATTTCGGCAAGTTCTTCTAGTTTAGCCGGGCCAAAATGTCTTTCAGATTCCATTAGAGCAGAGCCTTTCCCTGAGAAGTTCAAGGAGCCAAGCAAGATATCCAATTATGAGCCCAGCATGGACCCGGCCAGCTGGTTGAGCAGTTATGAGATGGCAATGTGTATACGCAATGCCACAGAGAATGTTTGTGCCAAGTACATGTATTTGATGATGAGCGATGGAGCAGCGAAGTTGTGGTTTAAAAATCTACCAGAGAAGTCCATTAATTCTGGGATGAGTTGAAGGCGGTTTTCACCAAGCACTTTCAGGGTACGTGCAAGCGTTTGTTTTCCATTGAGGATCTTGATCGTTGTATACAGAAAAAAGGCGAGTCAGCACGTCATTGGATGGGCCGGGTCACGGAGATCCTGCACTCTTCATCTGGTATTGAGCCCAAGGATGCAATTTCATCAATGGAGAAAACTTGTAAGTATGCACCACTTGTCCAGAAGCTGGGTCGCATGAAGGAAGGGCACCGGGTTAAGCCGGTCACCATGGCAGAGTTGATGGATGCTTGCAATAGGCACGCAGCCACGACAAACTCAGGATGAGCCTGAGGAGGAAAGGGGAAAGCACGGCAAATAATGGTGGAAGGAACAATAATGGCTCGGAAACAACAATAACAACAATCAGAATCAGCATAAGCGAGGTCATAATGATGGAAGTTCAGAGTTAGTAGCAAACACCAATACCGGGTTTCAGAGGCAAAGGATGGACGGGAACTACCAGGAAAACAGAGGTTATCAGGAAAATAGAGGTTACCAGGACAACAGGGGTTATCAGGGGAACAGTGGAAATCACAATAGTGGAGGTAGTTACCAGGGAACACGCCCAATGAGTACTGAGGAAGCTTTTAGGATGCCGTGTCCTCGCCATAGCAAGATGGGCAGACCATCCAATCATTCATTGGCACAGTGTGTGGATTTGAATAGGTGGAAAAATAATGAGGTGCAGAGAGCTCTGCAGGGAGCAAACAGAAGTGGAGGACCCGGCCAGGGTGGTAACCCGGCTGCGGGGCCTCTAACAGGAGCAAATGCGGTACCCACTGGAAACCCGGGTCAGGGTCAGAACCAGAACACGAGTAACCAAGGAGGATTTTCACAGCAGCCAAGGCAACTTGGTCAGTATCACATTTATACCAGTGGCACAACAAAAAGAGAGAGAAAGATAGTCAAAAGGGCGGTTAATACAGTGGCTGCTGGAATTCCAAGGTATTTGAGGTGGTCAGAGCATGCAATTACTTGGAGCAGAGCAGATCATCCAGAGGTGGTGGAGCACCCGGGCCTGCTTGCGCTAGTTGTTGCTCCTCAAGTTCATGGCTTCGAGTTGAAAAAGGTTTTGATGGACGGTGGCAGTAGCATCAATATTTTGTACTGGGACACGTTTGTGCGCATGGGTCTGAAGGAGTCACAGTTGCAGAAAACGTCAACAATTTTTCACGGTATAGTTCCGGGAAAATCAGCCACACCAGAGGGTAAAATTTCATTGGAGGTAGCTTTTGGCGAGTCTATCCATAACTTCAGATCAGAGTGGCTCACGTTTGAGGTGGTAAAGTTTCCAAGTCCATATCATGCATTGTTGGGAAGGCCGGCTTATGCCAAGTTCATGGCAAGGCCGTGTTATGTGTATCTCCAGTTGAAAATGCCGGGTCCCAATGGGATCATCACTGTTCATGGTAACAGGGAAATAGCAGCAGAGTGTGATGAAGGGGATGCAGCCCTGGCAGAACAAACGTGTGCAAGAGAGGAGTTGAAAGCTTACAGATCAAATGTTGACCCACAGGATAACACGGCGCTCAAGAAGCCAATGACAGAAGATGATAGGGCAAAGTTTAAAGCAGCAAAGGACACAAAGATGGTGGATTTTGTGCCTGGGGATTCCTCCAAGCAGTTCGCCATAGGGACAAACTTAACTGACAAATAGGAAAGCGCGCTCATCGAGTTCATCCGTGAGAATCGGGATGTTTTTGCGTGGACACCTAGTGACATGCCAGGCATTCCAACTGAACTCGCTGAGCACCGTTTACATGTTGATCCCAAGGCTAGGCCGGTAAAACAAGGTTTGAGAAAAATGAATGCAGAAAGGAGAAAAGCAATTGGAGAGGAGATAGCCCGGCTTTATCATGGAAGTGTTTCATCCAGAGTGGTTAGCTAACCCGGTTTTGGTTCTGAAAAAGAATAATGAGTGGAGGATGTGTATTGATTTCACGAGCTTGAACAAGCATTGTCCCAAGGATCCGTTCGCACTGCCGCGCATTGATCAAATTGTGGATGCTGTTGCAGGTAGCGAGCTCTTGTGTTTTCTGGATGCGTATTCAGGTTATCATCAGATCAAACTTAACAAGGAAGATTGGGAGAAGACGTCGTTTATCACCCCCTTTGGTGCTTTTTGTTACAAGACCATGACTTTTGGGTTGAAGAATGCAGGAGCAACTTATCAGAGGTGTATCCAGAATTGTTTTCATGATCAGATTGGGCGCAATGTGCACGCTTATGTTGATGATGTGGTTATCAAGTCAGAAAAAGCCGGGTCATTTATTAATGACCTTGCAGAGACATTCAAGAATCTGAGAGAGTACAAGATGAAGCTTAATCCTACGAAGTGTGTGTTTGGGGTTCCAGCGGGCAAGTTACTTGGTTTCATTGTGTCAGAGCGTGGAATTGAGGCAAACCCGGAAAAAATTCGTGCAATCCAGAGTTTGAAAAGGCCAGAGGAGTTGGCTGATGTTCAGAAGCTGACAGGCTGTGTGGCTGCGTTGAGCCGGTTTATTTCCCGGCTTGGAGAAAAAGCTATTCCGTTGTATAAGCTGTTGAAGAAGACAGATAACTTTGTGTGGAATCAAGAGGCAGATGAGGCCTTTGAGGCCTTGAAGAAGCAGTTGTCAAAGCGCCAGTTTTAGCGGCGCCGGGTCCCAAGGAACCCATGCTTTTGTATGTTGCAGCCGGGCCTCAAGCTGTGAGTGCCGTGGTGGTGGTTGAGCGAAAAGAGGAAGGAAAAGAGAACCCGGTACAAAGGCCGGTCTATTATGTCAGCGAGGTCCTATCAGAAGCAAAGCAGAGATACCCACATTGGCAGAAGCTAGTGTTTGGTGTTTTCATGGCTAGTAGAAAGTTGAAGCCGTATTTTCAGGAGCATCCAATTACGGTGGTCAGTTCTATTCCCTTAGCAGATATCATCAGAAACTCCGAAGCTACAGGAAGAATTGCCAAGTGGGCAATTGAAATGGGGGATTATCACATTGATTATGTGCCTCGCACAGCTATCAAGTCTCAGGCGTTGGCAGATTTTCTTAATGATTGGACACAGTTGAATGCACCACCTCTCACCCCGAGTCTCAAATCTTGGGTTATGCATTTTGACGGGTCTAAACAAGAGCAAGGTTCAGGAGCTGGAGTGGTGTTAACTTCTCCCAAAGGTGACAAGTTGAGTTATGTTTTGCAAATTCACTTTGATTGTACCAATAATGTGGCAGAGTATGAGGCCTTGTTACATGGTTTGCGTATGGCAAAGGAGATGAACATCAAGCGTATTAAGTGCTATGGGGATTCAGATCTTGTGGCGCAGCAAGTTTCAGGAACTTGGGACAGAAAAGATGCAACTATGGCGGCTTACAGGCGAGAGGTGGATAGAGTAGCTGGGTTCTTCTCAGGCTATCAGGTGGATCACATTGACCGCAGGAAAAACGATGCTGCAGATGCTTTGTCAAGACTCGGCTCACGCAGAGAGCCGGTTCCACCTAACGTTTTCTTGGACGAGCTATGGGCTCCATCAGTCAAGTCCCAGGATGAGGAAGAGTTGGTAGACCCGGATTCGCAGCTGGTGGCTGTAACCCGGGAAATTCCAGAGTGGACAGAACCGTATCTTGCATATCTTTTGAGAGGGGTGTTGCCCCAGCAGGAAGTCATAGCCCGGCAGATCGTGCGCCGGTGCAAGGCCTATGTGGTCATAGATGGTGAGTTATATAAGAGAAGTGTTTCAGGGGTATATCAGAGATGTGTGTCTGGAAAGGAGGGCCGGCAAATTTGAAGGAAATTCACGAGGGAGATTGTGGTCATCATGCTTCAACTAGGTCCTTGGTTGCAAAAGCTTTCAGGCACGGTTTCTTTTGGCTCACAGCCCAGGCAGATGCAGAGCGCTTGGTGAATAGATGTGATGGATGTCAAAGGTATGCAAGACAGATTCATGTGCCGGCTCAGGAGTTGAGAACAATACCTTTGACTTGGCCCTTTGCAGTTTGGGGGCTTGATATGGTGGGTCCTTTCAGCATGTCTCCTTGTAAGAAAACCCACCTCCTCGTTGCCATTGACAAGTTTACCAAGTGGGTTGAGGTCATGCCTGTTACAAATTGTGAGGCGGCAACAGCAGTGAAGTTTCTGAAGCAGATCATACACAGGTTTGGGTATCCCCATAGTATTATCACAGACAATGGTACTAATATGTCCTTGGGAGAGATGGCAAAGTTTTGTGGAAACAATGGTATACGTTTGGATGTTGCTTCTGTGGCTCATCCTCAGGCCAATGGGCAAGTTGAACGAGCTAACCAGGAGTTACTCAGAGGATTGAAACCACGTCTCCGGGTCCCGTGTCTCAGAGCCGCCGGAGCGTGGGTGGAGGAATTGCCATCAGTTGTTTGGGGAATCAATACAACACCAAACAGATCCACAAAGATGACCCCTTTCTTCATGGTGTATGGGGCAGAGGCAGTTTTGCCAAGTGATATTATTCATGACTCGCCTCGCGTGGCGGCTTACGTGGAGACAGAAAATGAGAAGACCCGGCAGGATTCTGTTGACCTGCTGGAGGAGAATAGAGAGCAAGCATTGGAAAGATCAGCAATTTATCAGCAAGATTTGAGGCGGTATCACAGCCGCCGGGTTAAAACTCGCACCTTCCAGGAAGGTGATCTAGTGTTGCGATGGGTGCAGTCCAAGGAAGGGATGCACAAGTTATCTCCTCCTTGGGAAGGGCCCTTCATCATAAGCAAGAAATTGAACAATGGTTCATACTATTTGGTGGACGCTAGAGAGAAATCAGAGACAGTCAATGACTCAACACACTCTACCTTTTCTATGGAAGAGCGTGAGAGGCCGTGGAACATTGCGCAGCTGCGCCCATATTATACTTAGCATGAAAAAGATGTATCAGATGTAACACACGATGTAACAGGCAGCAGGTTTCAGACGCGCTCTTTTCCTTACCAGGGTACCTAAGGGGACTGGAAGGTTTTTAATGAGGCGGCTTGCTGACCTAACCTTTTCTATCAATAAAGTGAAGGTTGAAACAGAAATTTGTCTTGTCTCAGTTATGTTTCAGTTTTATAAGCCGGTTATTTTTCTTTGTTCTATATGTATTGTGGCAGTTCTGGGTCAAGCTTGGTCCTGGGGGCTTGTCATTGAGATAGCTAAAGTTATTTCCCCAGGACCCGGCTCATAAGTATCCCCGGGTTTCAGTTTTGGTTGCAGTTGTTTAAGTTTTTTATTTTTGAGGATGCCCAGAGAGTGCGTCCCACCAGTATTTTGGATCAATGGGGTACTGAGGCATAAGCCCTTTACTTTATAAACATTGATCCAGGTCTTGGGGGCTCTTACTGCAAAAAGTCTGTAGCTGCAATCCCAAGACCCGGCTTTTATGCCACTAGTATTCTTGGTTATCTTGCTGTGTAGCTGATGTGACTCGCACTTATATGGCCTGATTGCACACCTGGAAACTCAATCAACCATGAAGCCCATTGGGACTTGGTTTGACCCTGTTTTTCTCAGAGAAGTTGCGCCAGGATATCCATGCGAAAGCCGGCTCACAGTTAAAGAAACCAAAAGGGTCATCAAAACCACAGAAGATAAGCAATTGGATATTTCATGTCATGTGATTCCACATAGTTTCACCAAAGTTTAAAACAAGTGCAAAAGCACACATCACAGGCATGGTATCAGAATAGCTAAGTTATTACAATAAAGTGCCCAAGGGAATGATATAAGTTTTCTAGCAGAGACACAGCATCTGCATAAGTTAAGAGCCGGCTTCTGGAGCCGGGTTAGTGGAAGGAGTTGTAGCTGGGGTGCCGTCTTTGGCGCTTGCGAGTCATCCTTGGCCGTCTCTGCTTCTGCTTCCCGGGTCTTGGGGGCTCCATCAGTGCGCCAGGTGACAAGTTGAAGGGACTGGAAGTAGTGTTCATCTTCATCTTCCACTGGTGCACGCGCTGGAGGTGGCACAGTGGGAGTTGAGGAGCTTGGCGCAGCGGAAGTACTTGGAGCAGTTTTATCACCAGCAACAGATTCCTTGTAGCTCTGTAGCAGGTCGATGCGTTGAGGCTCGTCGTCCACAATTTCTTTATTCGCCTCGTTGTAGCCATACTGGATGGTGTTAAGCTTCAGATTGTTGGCAATTTGGGTAGCCACGAACCGGGTCTGCTTCATAACCCGGCTGTAGGTCTTCCTGTCAAAAGGAGTGCCATCTGCATTGTACTCAGGAAAACCCGATGCCAGAGGAGCCGGGTCAAGTTGGGGATAGTAAGCTTTAGCCAAAGCTAGGCTGCGCATGGCCCCGGCCCTGCATGCAGATTTCTTCAGCAGGTGAATCCAGCCAGGCATTGTGGACAAATGGCCCAGCACTTCAGTGTAAGTGCTGGGCGGGTTTTCCCAGTTTCTTGCAGCTTGATGACCTCGCAACTCCCAAAGTATAATTGGCGGACCAGTGTATACATGCATTTGATTTTCTCAGTTGCGGTCTTGCGGATGTTGCCATCACGTGCACCTGCAAAAGGGAAACCAGTGTCAGGCATAGTTTACATGCCGAGCTTGGAACAGACGAAAAATTTACCGGGTTTTGAGAGTATTGTGCTTACCAACAAGGGAGGCAACCATGGCAGTAATCATCTTCTTCAGGCGGGTCAGCTCGCTGGTAGCTGTATTCAATTTCTGTTGGAGGCTGGTCAGCTGCTCTTGAAAGTTTTCTTCATGCTCTTGCATGTCCCGCTTCAAGTCTGAGTTCTCCTGAGTCAAGGCAGTTATTTTTTCTTCCAGGGCTTGAAGTTTGTTTGCCCCTTCAGCCCGGGTCTCAGTCTCAGCTTTTAAGGCTCCTTGTAGCCGGGCCACTTCTTCATCGGCTTGGTTCACATGTTCCTGTTAAAAAAAAAGTGCACAGTTTAGCCTCAAGTTACTAAGGAATTATTAGCCTGGAACTTGGGGGCTACAAAGTTTCAAAAGTTTGCAACAGACAAGTAAAGCCCCAGGTTGCCGCAAGCGTGCTAACCCGGTGCTTGGGGGCTACACGGGTGAAAATTTTAAAATTGTTCAAGTGATTAGTCCCAGGTTGCTGTGGACAGCTAACCCGGCACTTGGGGGCTACAGTGTTGAAAAGTTTTTGTAAAGGATGTTGGCGTTTCAAGCACCAAGTTTTTCAACAAGTGATAAATTTGGAGCTTGGGGGCTAGGCAGAGTATGGTTATGCAAGAAGTAAGAAGGTAAGTAAAGTTAAAAGCACACCTGGTACCGTTTCTGAAGCAGAGAGACAAGCTCAGTCTCCAAGTTCTTATGATGAGCAAGGCGAGAAAAGTATTCCTCGCACAGAGCCGGTGTGGACATGGAGTTCAGAGTCGCCAGATCCAAAGAAGCAACCGGGTCCTTGCCCTTTGCAGAGGGATCCACCTTGATTTCTGGTGCTGTGACCTTGGCAATAGCAGTGGACACGCCAGGAGCCGGGCCTTGCTTAGACCCGGTGATCTGGACTTCTGGGTCAACTTCTTTGGTTCCAGACCCATGCCCGGGTGATTGCGCGTCTGGGCTTGGTTTTGGAGCAGCTGGCGGACTTGGTGGTGAGGTTACCACGTTTTCGGCGCCAGATTCTTCTTTTTGACCCGCTCCTCAACTTGTACTTCCATTGGGAGGTTCAGTTCTGGCAGGTGGAGGAGATGCGGTGGAGAAGATTCCGGGTCTTCCTCCACAATAGCTTTGGCACTGAAGCGAAAAGAGGTGAATTTAGTTACAGAAAAGATTAAAGTGTTGAAAAATGAAAAGAAAGGAGAGTAATCCTAACCCGGTATTGATGAGGAAATCCTCGGGCGTGCTAGCCGCGTCCGAGGAAGAATCTGATAACGAGAACGTTTAGGAACCCGGATTTTGCCAGCCAAAGGTACTTTTTGCTGGGCGTCTTCTGGATCGATTTGGCCCAGCTTGATAAAGAACATGGAGGGATACCTGTGCTCAAGTGACATGGCTTGCAGAGGACCGGGTCCGCGGTTTCTTGTTGGCTTCAGCTTCTTTCTCAAGTTCCTTTTCCTGTGTTGGTTTGAGTTTGAGATGAGTTCATCATGCAAGTTGAGGAACGAGAAAATGGCACCTTTGCAATTGCAGCCCGGGTCCTCTTTTGAGGAGTGGGTGCAGCAGTTTGTGGACCCGGCAATACGTCCGGAGCCGGGTCATTGGGGCCTGGAATGAGAAGAGCCGGGTTATCAGTAGAAGTGTCCTTTTTGGGGACTTCGTTGTTAATCAGCTCGAGGAAGAGCCGGCCTATGGAGTCTGGCTCACCTTCTTCTTCTTCTTCTTCTTGGTCGTCACTTTCTGTGTCCTCTTCAGCAGAGGATGTAGGGGTGTAATCTGCACTCCACCATTTGGAGTCCTGACAAAAAGAAGAATATCAGTAAGATAGTTTGCAAGAAATACCGGGTTACAGAAAAAGTGAGTAGATGACAAGTTGTACCGTAGGAGGTTTGTTCTTGGTGCTGAAAGGGGCGAGCCCGTTCATAGCAATATCAGTCTTCTTTTCGCCAAGGAGCCTCTTGGCGTTCTTCACGATCTGATCTCTAACAGTGTGATTTCTGAGTAACGCATGTCGTCAGTGGTCTCTTCTGTGTATTCATGGAAGAGCCGGGTCCTGATGCTGAGAGGTTGGATGAACCAACCAACCCAGCACTTCACCAGATCAGTTCCACGAAGGCCGTGGGCTAGTAGGGCTCTGGCCGGTAGTGGATGCCTTCAAGTGCTTCCCGCTTCTCGGGCTAGCATAGCTGTTCATCTTTGAATTGTACACAAGAGGGGAATTTCTGAAGGCCGGGAATTTGGCCTCATCAGCCTCAGGAGAGGTATCCTTGCAGTAGAAGTAAGTGTTCTGCCACCCCTTAGGGTGGCTGGCCAAAGCAAGAGCCGGGAAAGTGCATTCTTTGCGGCGTTGAATAGACACGCCCCCGTACGGTCCAAGAGGTTGATTTTTTCGAGATGGGTTGCAATAGAAGATTTCAAGGAAAAATTCGAGAGACGGAGTTGCTAATGTTCAAAATGGAATTGGGCGCCACATCCATGGGAGTGAGCCCGTAGTATTTAAAGACTTGGCGGAAAAAGAGGGAACCCGGGGGGCGGAGACCTCGGGTCACGTGATCTAAGAGCACAACGACCTCACCTTTTTCTGGTGTGGGCCGGGTCTCCTCCCCAGGTGCACGCCACTGGATCTCGTTTTGAGCCGGGAGTTCGCCCCGGTTCACGAAAGACTGAAGGGTGGTCTTGGTCGCACTGGACCTTGTCCAGTTTACTGGAGCAGCAGCGGCCGCGGCCCCAGATCCACCAGCAGAGGACCCAATGGGTTTCTTCGCAAGTTTCTTTGCGGCCTTGGGTCCTCCAGCAAGCTTCTTTTCCTTCACCATGGCCAAGGTGCCTAAACAGTAACAATGGCGAAGAACAGCAAAAATGCTAAAAATCCAAGTTCCAGATGCGATGCGGAGAAAGAAATACGGGTTGAATCTAGGTGAAATAAAGGCTGGAATCGGAGGAGCGGAATGGATAAAAGTAAGAATCGAGGTTACCTTGGAGATTGAACGAGATTGGAGGGCGCGATTGAAGATCGGAGTTCCGGCGGCTACGGTGGCAGTGACGCGAGCGTGAGGTAGGGGATGAACGTGAGAATGGGGAAATTTACTCTGGGGGTTGTGGCCAGATATTTATAGCCACGGTGAAAACCCTAGGGGTATTGCGGTAAAATTGAGCGGATAAGATAAGCATCTTTTCCAGGAAGCCAGCGACAAACAGACAGGACAAAAGGAATATTCTTTGACTCCAGTTATGACTAGCAAGTGGTCCAGTTGAGTTGAGATTTTCGCCAAGTGTTGGGTGAGAGACCCGGAGACATATGACCTGGTATGAGAAAGCCGGGTTACGGTATGACCCGCCAAGAAGAGCTGGCCCAGTTGAGCAGAAAGATAAAATAGTGCATTATGTGTATTTGTTGTTTTTGTATTTCAGGTGGTTAACCCGGCAAGCCAGGGCACCAGCATTGATCAAGGAAGCGCCACAAAGTTGGAAGCAAAGCATGGCGACCTGGTTACCAGGTTAACCTGGGGGCTACTGATGGAGGGATAATAACCCGGTAGGCCCATGAAGAGGGAAACGTGACCCGCCGGGAAGGAGGCCCGGTCAGGGCAGTTAGCCCTCAGCACGGGCCGGGTTATGTTTCTGGGCTGGCACCTTGGCGGTGACCCGGCGAAGGAAGGTGGTGTTCTGGAAGGTACAAGAGGCGGTTCAAGAGGCGGTTCAAGACTTGGAATACACGAAGAGCAAAGGAGCTAAGATAGGACTTGGAGTTCGGGTAGAACCCGGCTCTATTGTGTACGCGGTCAGAGGGCTCGGTATCTATATAAACCGGCCCCTGAGCCATAGCTAGCAAGACTTTTGCCACCCCCAAGCTGTAAACGAGAGAACCATCGAGACATACAATCCCTGTAACCTAGATCGAGATCCGGCTCTGTTGTCGTAGCCGGGTTATCGAGATCGAGACCAAGATTAATAATAAGATAGCAGGAGGTAGGTCTTTATCTCCAATGGAGAGGCCGAACCTGGGTAAACCTGTGTCCCCTGCAATGCTAAACAATCTCCCAGACGCCAGTGTCGCCTTACCCAAAAACTCAAGCTACCCCAAAGTAGCATCTGCCGTGTTATCTACCCCACGACACCTGCTGTAGTGACTCCACCTTCTTCTTTAGCTCCACCACCTCTTTATCCTTACTCGACTTCCTCCTCTCCTTTCTCGTCTCGGTGTCCGTGCTGTAATACTGGAGGAACTTCATGCTCGTACCAAAGCCGGACACACGGCCAGCTGACGTCGGCGACGCCGACTTGTCCCTTTCCTTGTAAACGTTCATCGCCCTGTTGAAGGTCGTGTCCCACGGCTCCGTCGACCCCTGGGACGACGGGCTGGCCTCATCGTCAGCCTTCAACTCGTCCTCCTGTGCAGACAAAATAAATTTAGGTGAACCCATTTAGAAATATGACTTCGTTATCTAATTAGATCAACGCAATGGACTTTGAGATATCCGCGGTAATTAAATTCCTTACCAGCACTTTCTCGAATACCCTCACATCGTCATCGTCGGTGACGAATTCCCCCGTCTCCTTCTTCAGATAGTAGCGGGACCGCACAAAGTTCCTAACCTGCTCGTCCGTGATTTTGTGTCACGGGTTCTCTTTTCCCATCTTTGCAACCTCGGCATCCTCCTTGTCCCAAATGGGCTGTTTTCCTCGGTAACCGCCGCTTCCCAAATGGTGGTTACCTATGTTCAGGTCTCGCATATCCTTCCCCCACTTGGTCCATTTTTTAGCCTCCTCAGATTTCAAGGACAACTTGAATGCCTCAAAATCTTCTTCGTCGAGCATCGGCTCTTTGGCACTTATCTTCTCCCAGCTCTCACCCTTATCGATCTTCTTCTTCACCCGGGATTTCCAGCTGCTCAAGGCGGTGCTCATCTTCGTGATGGCTAAACTGTCCACCTTTTTGTTGAACGGCTCCGGGAACGTGTATCGTTGGTGAAGCTTCTGGAGGAGGTTTGCGACCAAAGCCTCATTGTCCTTGCTTCTGAGGTCCTTCGTGTTGATCGACACGCTTTCCCGGAGGATGCACCCAAGTTGCATGCCGTACCCTTTGGCAAGGTGCTTAGGCTCCACTGGTAGGCCACTTGGCGTGACCTCAGTGAACACGTCCGTGACGTTGGCGAGCGCTTGCGGTGTCCGATCCCTCCTTGGCTTCTTCTGCTTCGGAGCGGTCGGGTTACTGCCACCACCGCCATCCGTGTGGTCATCGCCATCGGTGGTAGTGTCATCCTCATGGCCGCCACTAGCAGCTCCATCGGTGGCTTCGGCGTCATCCTCTTGCTCATTGTCGGCACGGTCGCCACCACTAGCAGCTCTGGCGGCCTCCGCCTCCTCCATCTCTTGGGACAGCTGCCAGAACGACTTGTTGGCCTCTCTAGCTTCTTCTTGGACGCTCATGTGCTTAGAAGGGCCAGGTCCCGACATGTTTGCACTGCATTAATAAAAAGAGGCAAAAGGTTAGTACAACAAATATAAAAATAAAGGGACTATTACTCCTGTGCCCCTGGATCCTTAGTTGTGCTCACTTTTCCCACCGATGTTAACTTTTGCTCACTTTTCCCCACTGCGTTAGTTGAAACTCTCATGAATGCCACAGACGGACGTATCCGTCGAGTCCGTTAACTCTGACTAGTGGGGCCGCGTGGGGCTCATTCTGACTGACGCTCGTTTGACCTGACAGGTGGGGCTGCGTTTCTATGGCTTTGCTTGTTGGACCGTGGTGGGCTTTTTACGTTGTAGAACGGGCCCATTTCTTGATAAGTAAATTAGCGAGGCCAGCCTTTATGCATGCGCCCGACTCAGCCTACTAGGGTGGCATCGATTCAGCCTGCTATGCATGGGAAGAGCAGCGTTGACGCCACGGGTCGGCACGCATGCCAGCGTTGTAGAACGTGCTCGCATGCCAGCGTTGACGCCACGGATCGGCACGCCAGCGTTGTGGAACGGCTCGCATGCATGCGCGCCGCCACGCACGCAACCAGACGCTCGATTCAGTCGCGACGCACGCAACTATGGACGTGTAACCTAGGCAGGGCGGCACGGCAGGCTCGATTGAAGCATCGGTTCAGTCGATCATCGGTTCACGGGACGGTGGAGGCATCTATTCATGCATTTGATTCAATGTGAAAACGGTCGAAAGAAGGCCTAGCCTAGGCCACGGATCGGCACCACGCCTCCTAGATCCAATTTAAAAACCAGCCGTTCCGTCTACACGGTTTACCACCCATCTCTTCCTCTTCGTCTCCCCGGCTCCTATTTAAACCAACCCATCTCTTCGTGTACATGCACTTCCATCTGTGCCTCGCCCCTTCTCTCCACCGAAATCCAAAGCAAACTCCTCGACGCGAAGATGCAGTACAACGCCCCCACGTTCCACATGCCGCCAACCGTACCGGAGGAACGCTACCCTGCCGGCGTCGTCGTCGAGAACGCGCTCCGCGTGTGGGCGTTCTCACGCTGGAGGGGTGCTCGGGACCTTGCGTATGGGTTCCTCCGTGCGGGCTTTGCCCACCTCCCGGCGGGCTCGCCGGTCATGTTCCGCCTCGACGAACATTGTCCCCACGCCAACGCTCCGGTGATAGGGCTCGTCGCCCACTTCACCAACAGGTTCGATGCGTACTACCTGCCCGGCCAGGTGTTTTGGTGTGGGTGCGAGTTCATCGCATTCACCACACTACAACATCTTCACCGACATGGAAAGCATCTTCCCCACCCCCAACCGCATGCACAGCCTCCCGTACTACCTCGGCGAGAACGGCCAGGTCGAGGAGCAGTGAAGATGTTGGTGAAGACGGCGGTGAAGCCAAGCCAAGCAGTGAAGACGGTGCCCTAGCTAGGCCCTACCTATTGTGTTAGGGCATCTTTTATCTATGTTGCGTTTGTGTGCGTTGTATGTGTGTGTGTTGCCCTTCTATGTAGGGTTATCTATCTAGGGATCCAATGTATCCCATCTATCTATCTAGTGTTATATGTAAGAAATTGTATGTCGCTTGATTTATCTAAGTTATGAGTGTTATAATGGTGTGTTATATTTGTTTTATTTTAGTCATGTATTTGATTGGTGTCAAAAATGAGATTAAGGTGTCAAAAGTAGTTAGGGAACTGTTGGTGATTGTTGAGATAAGCAAACATAATCAAAACCAAAAACATGAAAAAGAAAAGAGAAAAAGCACATACGGTTAAGTGAAATCAAATAAATTCAAATTTTGTTTCAAATTTTGAATTCTGCCTCAAATATGGTACATTATTACAACTTATTTGGTGAGCAACCGAACCAAAATATTTGTTTGCCCGTGCACGGCAACTAGTTATTTTGTGCATTTTGTAAACCCTTGTATTTTACTATCAGAAAATATAAGAGCTTGGGCAATCAAATTGAATCGTAGAAAGAAAATAAATTAAAAGGAAAAAAAGAAACAAAGGTTTTCAAAAAAAAAGACAGAGACATCGCGTGTTTGTGGACCTATCAGACAAAGTCATGGCACGGCCCAACCAAAGCTTGATTCTGTTTGCGCCCAACACGACTTTTTTTTCAGCACTGTCTGTAACTGATGAACTCAACTAAGCTGACTGTCCATTGCATTAAGCTTCCATGACATGTTACCATCAACCACATTAAAATGTTTTCAACTACTAGTACAACAACCATACTGAAATACAACCACTACTTGTTCAGATAAGCAATAACTGTTACAACACATGATGAAGCCAATGATTCTACTCATCACATATATCTTTGATCTTCTGCAACTTAGCCCCCAAGTTGGATTTCTGTTTCAGAAGATCGGCAACCATACACTCCAACTTCCTCTTCTCTTGCTTAATCAAATCCCTGTCCTTCTCTGCCTTCTGCCTCATAAACTTGTGCATGTTGGAAGTTGATGCATCCAGTTTGTTCTTCTCCTCTAGTTCAGCTCTTGCATCAACAAGTGCTTGTTCTGCTTTGGCCTTCAGGTCTAGTGCAACCTGCTTTTCCTCAACCTCCTTCTTGAGCTCATCCTGGGAATTCTTCAAGTCAAGGTGAAGCTTTGTAATCTCATCTTGGTACTTCCACCTTATTTGAAGAACGTCTAAGGCGTCACGAACTCTAGCATCTTTGATTTCCCCATGCATTTCCCACAGTTTTGTCAGGGATTTGGAGAACGTAGGTGGCCACACGTCATCAACCCAGTGCACAAAGTCACAAGTTTCTCCAGACTACATACATGTATCAAACAAGTTTATGTTACTAATTTACACAAAAGAAAACATCTCAAGTTGTACTCCAAAAAAAAGTTTAGTTTTTTCACGTACCATCCCTGCGCAGGCCAAGAACCTCCTGCCAGTCCAACATCCTTCGAAAGCAACACATTTCTGGACCGTGGAATTGCAATGACAACGGATCTTGGTCTCGTCTTCATCGTCTAATCCGCAATAATCGGAATCGTACATGGTATTTGGGCCCTAAGAAATTTTCAGCGCAAGACCTCGGATTCGTGCTCAGATAAGAAATCCCCAAATCCTAACCCTAAACCTAAATCCTAGAATCCAAATACACGAGATTGGAACACTTACGTTGGTGCCAAGCAAGCTCAGATTGGAGGAATCTTTGTCGCCGTCGCTCCACGAAACCATGGCATCGTTGGGCGGCGATCTACAGCTCTGCGGCGGCGGGAGTCGAGAACGAACCAGAGCGAGCAATGGGGCCAGCAATGGGGCGGGGCCAGCAATGGGGGAGCAAATGGGGCCAGCAACGGCTACTTCGACCTGGATGCGTGAACGGCCAATCAGGATGCAGAACCAGCATCACGCGGATCGCCAAGGCGAGGAACCGTCCATACGATCCAACGGCGCGGAGATGCGCGCATGCCTGCCCGCGGGAATCCTTCTAGAAGGCCATATCCGACGGGTGGAGTTTGTCGCTAGAGTCTGATCGGACGGCTGACGTTCGACACTAGGGTTTGGCGAGATGCTGCGGGGTTTAGACTCAGTCAACGGGGTTATTGGGGGTTTGACCAGAACTTCAAATGGCCATAAACAATTCAAAAAAATCAAAAAATGAAAAAACTTGCGTAGTTCGTCGGTTTATAAGACATAGTTACCAAAAAAACCTGGGTTTAGGGTTAAGGGTCATTTTCATGAAAATCCATTTTCCGAAGTGAGGCATCGAAATCAAGTTGAAATGAGCATAAGTAATTCAAAAAAAAAATCAAAAAATAACAAAACCAGTGCACATTGCCGTCATATGTGACATGGTTATGAGAAAAAAATATAAACTTGGTGTAGGTACATTTTCATGAAAAAAGCTTCACACAAATGAGCTATCACGTATGAAGCTGTTCAGAGTTCGAAGGAGAGGGAGAGAGGGTTTAGGTTTTGATAAAATTCAAAAAAATCAAAAAAATACCAATGATTCATTTTGGAGTGATTAAGAAGGTTCTGAACTTACTTTTTTATTTTCATATTCCAAACGTTTTTTTTATGTTTTTAGTTAAAAGCATTTATGTTTAAAAAAATATAGTAATATGAAGATTAATTCAATAAATAGTGAAACTACTACTAGACACCATATGGATTGAATATGTGTTAATACAAAAATATTTGGCTCATTTGGACAAGGTCGAAAAAAAACTGCTTACAAATGGGGGTGTTTACCCTAGCTTTGGAGCTCGTTTGTAGCACTTTTCTCATGGGGATTGATCACCTTTGCTCATTCGGATTCAGATGTTGGTTCAGATACATACCACATAGCAATGGACTTCATATGTTTGAACAACTCCAGCTTTGCATCAAATTAAATTTTATTTCAAATTCAAATGTTGCTTCAAATTCAAATGTTGCTTCAAATTCAAATTTTGCTTCAAATTCAACTTTTGCTTCAAATTCAACTTTTGTTTGCAATTTGAATTCTGCCACAAATATGATACCAAAGTACAAACATCATTATTACAACTTATAAGTTTTCACAGTACCTCTAATTGAAAACACAAACACAAGCATCATTATTACAACTCATCAAGTTCTAAGCGGTCAAAGTGCAAATTCAAATCTTGGACCTACTCCTTGTGTTCGCAGATGGCTTCACCGTCCTGCTCCGGGATTCCCTAGCTGGGATACTCTTTGGCTTCAAATTCAACTTGTTCCTTTTGATCTTCACTTGGGGTTGTGGCCGTGCAGGTGCTGACAGAGTACTTCCACTCGCCGAGCCCTTGACGACAACCTAACGGTCATCTGTGGGTTCAATGATCATTAAAGGAACAACTGGAACAATTACCCCTTCTTCCTCTCTTATAGCTTGAAAACCATCATAAGCCATGGCTTCAAATTCTAAGGTATCGGATGATGGTTGAACTTCAGTTTCTTGGGTTTCTTCCTCTCTAGGCCTTTTCTGCCCTCTGCCTCCATTTATCCTAGAGCTGACAAATAAAATTATAAGCCATCGGTATAAAAGAGTACAAATGCATAAAAAAAGGTAGGGAGACATACGAAGGTGCCGGTACTGCCTCATTTGTTGCATTCTCCAGCTCTGCTGCATCTTCAATTGCCATTGCTGCTGCATTCTCCTCTGCATTTGCTGCTGTCCATCGTTGCTCTTCTCCAAATGCTGCATCGACTGGATTGGTACAGGCCTAGCAATGTGCCCCAGAATTCCACATTTTTTTCACGCACGCTTTCTTGGTACACGACCCTCTTCACCTGCCCTGTACCTGTTTTTCTTTGGTCTTCCTGGTGGTCTAGTCAGTACAGGAGAGCAGAGTTTGAACCCTGGATCAACTATGTTCCATTGGTCTTTTCCCAAGAGTGCAGGCACATTGTCAGCATAAGCAGCCATAAATTTGGCAACAGAGAAATAGTCAGAGCAATATTGATCAACTTCACCATCTACACCCCCAATGACAGTCATCAGATGTAGGGCATGTATGCATGGCTTCCCACGGATCTGCCATTGTCTACAACTGCATACCCTAGTTGCTAGGTTCATTGGATACCTCCATAACCTATTTTTACTGTCAGTATAGGCTACCTCACCCTCAAGTGTATCAGATCGAATGCATCTCATCTTCAGTCCTCTTGCCTTCAAATGCAATGCCTTAATCAGTGATGGGAGCATAAGATGACCAACATATTGTGTTTCTGCAATTCTTTTGCGAAGAGCCATCTTTATCATGATCATCTGCCTCATCTTGTCAAATGCTTGCCACAACAAAAGACCTTTCACTGACTTGAACTTTGCATTGAAGCATTCTGCAAGGTTGTTGGTCACATAGTCTACTTTGCAGACTTCGTTGAATTTGCTTCTTGACCACACCTTTCCATGATGTTCATCCATGTAATCCTTCACCAAAGGATTTTGAGCATACAACACTCTCAAATGGTGCTCATGCTTCCTTTCGCTGCATGTGTATGATGCTAGCCATAAGTTCTCATCATAAACTTTACCTTTGAACTTCTTTTTAAAATTCTGCGCTAGGTGTCGCATACATTCCCTATGCTCCACTCCAGGGAACACAATTTCTACTGCACTCTCTAAACCCTTGCAAGCATCTGTGTGTATAGCTAAACCTGGGGGTGTGCCTATAATGTTGCGCAACTACTGCAGAAACCAGACCCAACTTTCCTCGGACTCTACCTCCAACACACCAAATGCAACTGGGAATAGCCAGTTGTGTCCATCAACTGCAGAAGCTGATACTAGTTGTCCTCTCCATCTTCCAGTCAAATGGGTAGCATCTACAGACAAATAAGGCCTGCAGCCATCAAGAAACCCCTGCCAGCAAGCCTTGAAACAAACAAAAGCCCTCCTGAAGCACTCCTTCTCAAATGACTTCCCTTTTATTTTGAAGGGAACCGTATGCTTGTCAATCTCTACAACACTCCCTGGACTAGCCATCTCCACTTCAGCTTTAAAGGTGTAAAGCAGCTGAAAACTCTCATTCCATTGACCATTAATCTGTCAAGAGCCATTTCCCTAGCATTGAAAACTCTCATGTAAGGAATTTTGATCTTGTACTTCTCGAAAAGCTTCCCATGGAGTGCTGTAGGACCAAGATTAGGATCTTCCCTCAGCCAATCCAATACTGCAACTGCTACCCACCTAGTTTTTGCTAGCTTGGCTTTGGCCTTCCCCGCTCCCCCTCCAGGTGGACAAGTGTGCTTCCGTTTGTTTTTCTTTATCTGAAACAAAATAAAAAGGGTCAAAACAATTAAGAAACATTACTCACTGATCTGAAACTAAAATACTCAATGAACTTGGATTACCTGAATAATGCTGCTATTTTTTACCATACGGGATGCATGCAACCTCCACCTACACCTAGGATATGGACAAAACACTGTGAACCTTCCTGGCTCACTCCTTTTGATCTTGTAGGTATTTTCAGTTAGAATGCAATATGTAGTCACTGCATTCCGACAGTCCACCATGGATTCGAAAATGGTGCCTTCAGTAAGCTGAGGATTTTCCCTGTTCCACTCAATTGTTGGCATGTCCTCACCATCGTATTCATCTTCAATTAAGCTGTCAATGTTCTCCTCCTTCTCTTCATCGTCAGTGTCATCAAACCTAGCTCGGCTGATGGGCTCCTCTGGATATTCATCATCCACTGCTTGCTGACTACGTCTATCTACCAGTTCAGGGTACAATATCTCGTCTTCATCATCATTTCGAGGCACCTCCTCGTCAGGTTGTGCATCTTCTTCTACACCGACTGCAGAAGGTTCAGGAGAAGCTGCAGCAGAATGAGCAGCAGAATCGGCAGAAGGCATGTTGTGGCTTTCAGAACCACTCGCTTTACTTGGTCTCGACCTACAAGGAGTGCCGGGGTGCTGGATATTAGCAGAGACAGATGATGTCCGAACACCCTTCCCTTTGTCGACCCGTTCTGCCCGTGGCTGAAGAACATCGATACCGACTTTACCGAAACGGCTGCCAGCATTCAGAGTAAATAGCAACCTCAGATGCTCGTCGCATGTTAGTGGGACAAATGTTTGCTCGGTACTGTTGAAATAGCTCAGTTCAACAGCATCGGCATCGCTCCAGGGATATGACGCACGGAGTGCATCGCGGAAATCTTTCAAGGAATTGCTGGTTTCTACCACTTTGGGATAGAAAAACGTTGTAAGCAACTGGGATTTAGTACCACGCAGAATACTAGTTTCATTCTAACCGCCAGCCGGAAAGCCAGTGAAGGATCAATCCTACGTTGTTCAAATAAAGGTGCGGTTAGGCCGGCAACATTTCAGCAAAATTGGAACGATTTAAGCTACCAGAAGTCAAATACTGCCTAATTTACGAGTCAGAACATCAATCTAAGGAGAAACATTGCTTACCCAGGTGTAATCCATGAATTATCTGCCGCTGATTCGATCCAATCCTCTCCACTGTTGAGGGCATTCGTCGCGGCCGCACTCAACATCGCTTCCTAATCCCAGATGGGGAGGTGGGGGAGGTGGGGGGGAGATGTGGCGGAGACGCGGCGTTGCCGACGAGCGGAATAGGGGGTATAGGGGTGGAGGGCACTACGGCGGCGGACGCCGCACGACGGCGGCAGAGAGCGGCGCGGTGCGGCACTGTCTCGATTCAGTTTCAGGTTCAGACATAGCTGCTGCCCTTACGTGTCTCCTTGCGGTCCCACCCGTCAGCACGCACCGCTCAAAGGTCAACCCCACACTTGTTAGCACGCAACGGACAAACACAAAGACACGGCCCCACTTGTCAGCAGTTAACGGTCAATGCATTGACCCGACGGCAAACGTCCGCTATGAACATTTGTGAGCGTGGCAGCTAACCAGATGGAGAAAAGAGAGCACAAGTTTACAGAGTGGGGAAAAGTGAGCACAACTAAGGATCCAGGGGCACAGAATTAAATATCCCAAAAATAAATCACTTAATTTAGTACTAAGATACCCCGACCCATGCATTAGTCGCAATACCCCATATGTCCCTTTTTTAGCAAAGTCATGCCAAAATTCACGAAAAATTTCGGCATGACCTTTGCTAAAAAAGGGACATATGGAGTACCCGAATTTGCCGGAACGGAAGTTAATCGACGTTCTGGCAATCTCAAGGGCCTCTCGGGGTACATGCAAGCAATTCACAAAAAATCCACATCTCCGGCCGGCATCTCCGGCTGGCATCTCCACGACACGATGGTCGGAGCACAACCACGACACGATGGTCGTGGACACATATATATCCATCAACACCATTCACAGCACATCCATAGTTTCTCACCACTTGTCGACAAGCTCCGGAACAGCAGCGTCGAGGTCCTCTTCAAACTACATAGTACATAAAAAAGTCAAAACTTGTGAATAAATTAATTTGCTTCTAACTTAATATAGATTTGGCATCTAGAAAAAAACCACATGGATAAAAGCAACTAGCTGAAGCTAGTCCACAAGTTGAAATGGTTGATTAGTTCTAGCACTTAGCCAAATTACTCCACTAAAATTCACATTTGGCAGATTAAAAGGAGCTAATCATCTGTCATCACCATGAATCAATGGGATGATGCAGAGGCACCATCATCTTGCTCGCCCAAACACAGACAAGATTGGAAATTTCACATGTGAGCCTGGACTGGACGGACTGGAGCATGCTATGCTAGCAAAATGAAATTTCACATGTTTCTACTGTCTTTTGACTTGACACTGCTTGCTTTCATCTAGCTAGGCTAGGAACCCTGCACTGCATTACTAGTTCGCTACAGAGAGTGTTGCAAGCAAAGCAAAATAGAGAGTGTGGAGGTGTGGCATTTGAGCAAACAGGTTGTGGGCGGTGTGCAAGGGAGGGAGAGGGGATGGAAGAGGAGCAGCACCTCGGGGAGGGGATGGAGAGGGCGGCGTGTCGAGGGCGGCGGCGGCGTCGTCGTTGAGGTGGCAGGACGGTGGGCGCGGACGAGCACGGACGCGGTGGTGGTGGGCGCGCGTCGAGCACGGGCGCGGAGCACGGACGCGGTGGGCGCGGAGCACGGACGCGGTGGGCGTCGAGCACGGGCGCGGTGGCGCGGCGAGGTGGTGGTGGGCGTCGAGCACGGACGCGGTGGCGCGGTGGGCGTCGAGCACGGTTGCGAGTTTGGGAAGAAGAAGAAAAGAGAGCACGACCGTTTCCTTCTGCGAGCACGGGCCCACATGTAAGTGGGTGAAACCACATTCTGTGGCGCATCCACGGCGCGGTGCGCCACAGAATTCTCATATTCTGTGGCACATCCCGTTGGGGGTGCGCCACGCGCATCCACTGGGGGATGCGACACAGAATTCTCCATATTCTGTGGCGCATCTAGTGGGGGATGCGGCACAAAATTCTTTGGCCTGACAGTTTAAAAAGTTGTGCTGCTCTACTTGGACAACAACACGCAAATAGCCTAGTGGTTTGCTTCAGATCCTTGTACTAGAGCAGCCAGGTTCGAATCCTGGCTGTCCCACATTTTTTTTCTTTAATTTTTTTTGGTTAAATTTAAATAAAGAACACAAACACATTTGTTATTCTTAAAAAAAACATTTTTGGTTATATTTAAAAAAAGAACATACACACATTTTAAAGAAAAGAATATACACACAATTGTTAGTATACCACACATATTTTATTCATGATATACATATATATATGCTTGTCTCACACACACACACACAAATTAATACACCAAAAAAGTCTTCTTCGTCCCGGCCGGTTCCGAGAGCTAGCTTCTCTTCTTTCCCTTCTTCGCGGTTGAATACATTAGGCCGGGCACCTTGAGATTTCTTCGCGTGAACGGACAACCTTTAGTAGGTAGGGAGGTCTTCCTTGTGTGTTTGCTAGTAGTCGGCTTGTCAAAGTACTTGTCGAATTCCTCCTCGATATTCGGATCGCCGTTCTTGTCCAAGTCTTCCTTGTTGGCATCTCCTTCCATTCCGATGATGCTCCTTTTGCCCCTCCTCACGACAACACGGCTAGGCTTTGAGGGGTCGATAATGAAGAAGCATTGCTCAACTTGGCTAGCGAGTACCCATGGCTCATTTTTCGCGGAGGCGTTCTTCGATTTGGCATCGGGTATTACCATGGTGGTGAAATACCGGCCTTCTTTGACGACGTCCTTGGCCCATCTCACACGGAACATTGGCACCGACTCTCCACAGTAGTTGAGCTCCATATCTACTCGATCCTTCCGAAGAATCTTTCCTTGACAGTAGCCTCATCATCACCGTAGGATAGCATAGTTACTCCTGAGTGCTGAATCTGAAACCGCTGATGTCGTACGACTGATAGGTCCTTACGTTGTGCCCGGGGCCCTGTGATAAGGAGAATATGAGTTTTTCATCTTCCGTAGATGGCGTTTTGCTCTTTGCTTCAAGAAGTTGCCTTTTCTTGAACCAACGCGTGAAGGTGGAGTTGTGCTCTCTGGTTACGTTTCCCTTCTTCCTCGGTCAGCCCAGGTCGACGTAATTCTGCTCGATTAAGACTTTGTGCTCTTCCACCCAAGGTTCGATCAATTGTAAGTGTTGTAGCGCGACCCGGTGAGCCCTGTCGAAGTCGTCTTTTCAACCATGAACGCCGACAAAGAGTGAGCGGTAGCCCTCGCGGTGACCATATCCATCGAGCCTGCCGAGGTGCTTCCTGGTGGGCAGAACAACATCCTGGTTCTCGGTGCTTAGATAATTCTGGCAAAAGGAGATGCACTCGTAGGTTAGAAAGCCCTTGGCCATGCTTGCGTTTGGACGGGCCTTGTTGCGAACGTATCCTTTCATGACACCGTTCTGCCTTTCGAATGGCATCATGTAGTGCAGGAACATCGGCCCGAGCTGCCTGATGTCATCAACGACATGGAGAAGGAGATGCATGCAGATATCAAAGAATGCGGGCGGGAAGTAAATCTCGAGCTCGCATAGTATCAGCACGATCTCTTCCTGTAGCCTATCGAGCTGCTTCACGCCGATCGACTTCCTGTTGATGACGTCGAAAAAGTTGCAAAGGGCAAGCAGCGTATCTCGGACGTGCTCGTCCATTATCCCTCGGATCGCAATGGGAAGTATCTGCGTCATCAGCACGTGACAATCGTGAGACTTCATCCCGCTGAACCTCTTCTTCGTTGCGTCCAGATATCTGCTGATCTTCCCCGCGTAACCGTGAGGAAATTTGACTCCTAGGAGGCACCTGTAAAACTGCTCGAGCTCCTCCGGACTCATAGTGAAGCAGGCAGCGGGAAGCACCACCGTGTTCTTTTTTACCCTTTTGCGGCGACCTTGAGTCCCTACGTCTGATCATCATCATCATCATCATCGTCGTCATCACTATCGGGTGCCTGAAGATCTTTCCTGACGCCAAGCCATTTCAGATCGTATCTTGCTCTCGTCCCATCCTTGGCCTTTTCCGGCATGTTGGAAAGAGTGCCAAGCAGACTCTCGGTGACATTCTTCGTGATGTGCATCATATCGAGGCTATGTGGCGTCTTGAGGACCTTCCAGTACTCCAAGTCCTGGAAAACAGACCTCGCTTTCCATACACCCAGCAGCGGATCTACCCTCGGTCGCTTCTTTCCCGGCGCAGGGCACTCCTCCCAATTTTTCAAAAGCTCGTCGATTTCTGTGCCGCTCCTCGGGCGCGGGGCTCTTTCGGGCTCGTGTTCACCATTGAACAGGTCACCGCGTTTCCTCCACGGGTGATCCATGCGAAGCCACCTTCGAGCCCCTAGGTACACGGTTTTCGAAGACTCGAGATCCCTTGGTAGCTGGAGATGCGGGGTCTCATCCATGCACCTGACACATGCGCAGAATCCGTGGCCTACCTGGGCCGATACATATGAGCAACCAGGATAGTCCTGCACCGTCGTGAACAACGCGGCTCTCATGTCGAAATAATCTCCAGTGTATGCATCCCACGTACGGGCTGGCGTCTCCCATAACGTGGCTAACTCCTCTTTCAACAGCGCGAGATACAGATGTATGTCGACACCTGGTTGTTTTGGCCCCTGAATGAGAATACTCATGTGTATGTACCTTTGCTTCGTGCACAGCCACGGGGGAAGGTTGTAAGGCCATACAAACACGGGCCAGGTGTTGTGCGTGCTACTCTGGTTGCCGAACAGATTGAGTCCATCGGTGCTCATACCCAGCCTGACGTTCCTTGCGTCGCCCCCAAAATTTTCGAAGGCGCTGTCCAATGCTTCCCACTGGCTAGTACCGTCCTTGGCCGCACACGGACATGTGGCTATGTCCTTGTACTCGCCCCGATAAATTGCGCAATCATTGATGCAGGTGTGGTATTTAACGTGCGGCAGGTCAAGAGGGCACACGACTTTCTTGGCATCCTCGATACTAGTTGGCAATGTGTTCCCCTCGGGAAGACGATCGTGCATGAATTTCAAGTTCTTGGTGAAGCTCACGTCGGTCCATCTGTTTTCCGCCTTCATCTCCAGAGCATCAAGCGTTACTTGCAAGCGCGTATCCTGTAGTCGGCACCCAGGATACAACGGAGTCTTCCCGTCTATCTCCATTTGTGCCAGCTTGGCTTTCTCTCTGGCTGCAGTTCTGGCGTTGCTCGTCTCCTTGAGGAGCAGTTCTTGAACATGAGAGTCCTGCAAGGCCGACATTAGCGGGTTCTGCGTCACGTCTTCTCCACCACCATCTACTCCTTCATCATGACCATCTTGTCTGCCGACATCTCCTTCGTCATGATCATCTTATCCGCCGACATCTCCTTCGTCCTGATAACCATGTCCGGGAGACTCTTCGTCTTCTCGCCGGCCGCCCTCGTCTTCATGCGCACCATTTGCTGTCGGCGCCTCATTGAAGCCTAGCATGAAACCGCGCCTGAGCAGGTGATCCTCCAATTGTCCGGAATCAGGGTCGATCCAGCTCTCGAGTTTGCATTTTCGACACGGACATCTTATCTAGCGCCTGTTGCACCGAATCATTTCCGCCTTCGCTTCTTACTTGTATCTACTGATTCGACCGGAGCTCATTTGATGACCATGGTTGCCTACGCGGTATACATAGAGCAGAAACGAGAAACGAATCACACATGCATGTTCGACGGAAAAATTCGGCATGACTTTGATACGTCCAAAACGTATCTATAATTTTTGATTGTTTCATGCCATTTTTATGCTTTTAGCACTTGTTTTATATTAAGTTTATTATTTATTTGGACTAACCTACTAATAGTTGCAAAAGTGCACAATGTTCTTGTTTTACTCTTTGATGTGTAGAAATTATCAAGAATACAAGAGGAAACCTTGTTGGAGTCGAATTGGGACTTTCCTGAAATCTGTCTGAGAACTTTTTACGAAGATTGCCAGTTTGACCCTCGAAGATGACGTTATATGGAGACCTGGCTGTTACAAAGTTGTCACAATTTTCCATACGAAGATTTTAAGCCCGAGATCAGCCCAATCGGAGTTCGGACGCGGCCTGGAGGCCCGTTTTGGTGGAACCCTAAAAGGGGGTGACGGAAATCCGAGAAGATATATAAAGGGAGGAAACCTAACTCGTGGAGGACTCCTCCACCCACGAATTTCAGCCACCAAAGCCACGTTTTTGCCTCCCCCATGGATCCCATCTCCATGGGGGAGGGCTCCCAAGAAGCCATGAAGGAAGGGGGCTAAGGGGCGGTGCTCCCCCATGGAACCGGCGGCGCAGGAGGAGCCCCCTGCGCCACCGCCGGTGCCGGCGCCGCCCTGCGCCTCTCGCTGCCCTCTCCGCCGTCTTCACCGCCATCTCCATCACCATCTCCTCCTTGTATTCAGTGGTTCATCCTCCCACAAACCTCTGTACCGTCCTATGTAAACATGGTGTTTGATGCTATAATATTTATCCTATGATCTATGACATGTTTATGTAGTTTATTTGTCTTTTGATTGCTTTGTTGAATGTCTATGGTTCATTAGAGTTGTATGTTGATATGGTACTGTCCTTTGGTGTCCATTATACTTGTGCGCGCATGGATCAACACCATAGGGTTAGTAGTATGTGCAAAGGAAGGGGGTAGTTCTGCCGGAGTGACAGAAACCTGAGGACTCAAACCGGTTAGTTGCATGTATGGGAGTAAGAGGACCATAAACTTAAGGCTATGGTTGGGGAAACCTTAATGCATTGTTAGTATTTACGGATGTTTGCTAACAATCCAATCATATAGTACTTGTAATCCCAAGTAGTGGAGTGCATGTATATTTAGCCTCTCCCACATTGAAAACTGCATCAAAGACAATGAACTAATGTCTTCACTAATTAATCTTGGACAAAGCCACCACAATTACCACCACTTTTCCACACTCATGGTACTGTTAGTATATGGTTACTTAGTGTACTTTATTGCTGCAGCACTAACATTTACTTTCTTGTATTTATTATCTTGCAAAACTATCTCTCATACCCGTATTGCTACCGTAGTTTTATTTCCTAGATAATGCAAACGTTTAGTGTGCGTAGAGTTGTATCAGTGGTTGATAGAACTTGAGAGAATACTTATCCTACCTTTAGCTCCTCGTTGGGTTCGACACTCTTACTTATCGAAAAGGCTACACGCGATCCCCTATACTTGTGGGTTATCAAGACCTTTTCTGGCGCCGTTGCCGGGGAGCCATAGCGTAGGTTAATGTTCTTGTGTGCACTTGTTTGCTTTATCTCTAAGTAGTTTTTATTTTCAGTATTAAGTTGTTCTTTATCTTACTATGGATAGGGAATGCGAATTACAAAAAAAATTAGGTGTAGTTGTTATCTAAAAACGTTTTCAAAAAGAAAAGTGATTGGAAAGATGAGTAATGGTTAAATGGGGGTCGACCTTGAACACTTGTGTTCATGCCTATGAAACCAAAACAAATCTTTCCATGGAAGCTTTTCATTAAAAACATGTAAATATTGTAAATATTGTGTATATACCTCTGTACATAAAAATAAAATGCTAATTATAGTCTTTAGTTAATTGAAAGTTGATAGTTTTACTTTGCTGTCCAGAAACAGATTTTCTGTGCTCCACCGTATTAAATGTTTAAAATCACCAGAACGTGATCTTGATCTGAAATTTCTTGAGTGCAAAGTGATGCTTATTAGCTTTCTTTCATTAGACTAACTTTTTCTGATTTAAGGTACGTAGATAGGTCGAAAAATTCGATCTTTACTGACTGTTCTGTTTAGACAGATTTTGTGCTTCTCTGTAAATAAAATCGTGATAAATCTCAGAATAGTATTTTGACTTGAAAATTTTTGTGCATAAACCTGAGATTATTATCTTTCTTTCATTAGACTAAAGTTTTTCGATTTGAGCTACTTAACTATCTCGTTGAATGCCATCTTTACGGACTGTTCAGTTTTGACAGATTTCTTTGTTTATTCAATATTGTACTTGGTGTTGTTAGTTTCATTAGTTTTTCGACGGACAACGGAAATCATGAACACCTTAGTATATACAGTGGCTAATGTTGAGTAAAAATTATAAAACTTGTCAATGCTTGAACATGAGTGGATTTTATTTAATGAGTACTAACCCTACTAATGAGTTTTGTGAAGTTTTATGTGGATGTAGCTTATAAGATCTAATCAATATGGTGATATGAGATGAATAAGAAGACGCAAGAGCTCAAGCTTGGGGATGTGTAGGTGCATCCCAAGAACATATTCAAGAAGATACAATCATCTAAGCTTGGGGATGCCCGAGTCATCCCCCTATTCATCAACTAACATGAGGTTGTCTCGTTCATACTCTATATTACCCGTCCACATGATATGTATTGTCTTAACTTGTATTATAATTGTTTTATATGTCTTGGTTTTACCTTCTTTAGTTTTATTAGGCTCTTATTTGGTTTCGATTGCTTCTTTACTTTCACTTATAAATTCAAAATAACAAAAATATTTTCTTTTGTTTTGCTTCTTTGTTTGGTTCTTTATTTTAATTTTATTTGGGTTTTACTTTTGATTTTTATTTAGAGTTTTCCTTGCTGTAGCTAGCATGTTTAGGTCTTGCTTAGCCTCTGGTTTCTTAGTTTATCAAAAATAAAGTACCAAGTTTTATCCATTTAGCTTAGTTGATACATATGTAAAAAGTGATTTTCTGTTTTCGGTATCTACTGCTTATTGCGCGATTTTTCATATTTTACTGGAAGCTCTAAAAATCACGAAAAAATTACTGATGTTGTAGCACCTAATCCTCTGCATGTACAAAAATTGGCTAAAATTTCGGGCATGTTTAAGTGCACCTAAAAATTGCGTTTTCCAGCTGCTGTTTTTCTGGACAGATTCTGACTTTTGTTGCAAGAGTGGCCTCTTTTCGTTTTCATTTGATTTTTAATGGTTCTTACCTTTCATTTATAAGTTGGCCATTTAAGCAACCTTTCTGTAACTTAAAAACAAAATTTTATTTGGTTTAATAGTAGCACTTGGGAAATATTATCTATTGTACTAATGTCTAACCGCAGAAAAGAATGGGAAAGTTTTTGTGTTGAAGTTTTTTCACAGAGAATGAAGGAACACCAAACTATGGAATATTGAAGAATTACCAAAGTCATAAGCTTGGGGATGTCCCCGCATCCCTCTTCATCAATAACCCCACGGTTTGCAAACCTTTAAACTTTGTTTTTTGAGCAACATAGGAACTTAACTAAACTTGAAGCGGCTGTATTTTATTATCTATTTATCTTAGCATCAAACACCAGTTACATTAATAAGTGGATCGTCACATATTTTATTTATCCTCTGTTTTCAATGTTTACTTGGTTAATGGATTACTTGTTGAAACTTAAAAATGATGTGTGAATAATACTGTTTAGTAGTTTATGTTTTCTTATGGTTAGTCTCAACTAGCTAATAGTGCATATTATGTTATTTTGATATCAACATGCATTGTCCTGTTCATAAGATGGTATGGTATTGTGGTATCCTCCTCTGAATAATTCACTTGAATCGACTTGGCACATGCTCACACATGTTATGACTGAAAAATAAAAGTCAATTAAGCCTTGATGATCTATTTTGCCTCAGAGTTTTGTATCTTTTATGCCTCCGTTAATTTTATTTTGTCGCAAGCATGATTATGACGTTATCGCTCTCGTGGTTGTCGCTTCCCAGTCTATTGCTAGCCTTCACTTGTACTGAGCGGGAATGCTGCTCGTGCATCCAAATCCTTAAAACCAAGTTATCCAAAGAGTCCACCAAAAATTCCTATGCATGGCATTTCAACCATTCAAGTAAATTTTCATGTGCTACCTTTAAAACCTTCAAAATACTTCTCTTTTGTGTCAATGTTTATAGCTCATGAGGAAGTATGTGGTTATTCTTTATTCTATTTGTCAAATGGACTTTTCACCTGGACTAGTGGCATATACATCCGCTTATCCAATAATTTGCAAAAAGAGCTGGCAACGGGGTGCCCAGCCCCAATTAATTACAACTTTCATTAATAATTCTCTTCACATGTTTTGCCCTGATTTATCAGTAAGCAACTTAATTTGCAAATAGACACTCCTCCATGGTATGTGAATGTTGGAAGGCACCCGAGGATTCGGTTAGCCATGGCTTGTGTAAGCAAAGGTTGGGAGGAGTGTCACATAATGAAACTAAAATACATGTGTAAACAAAAGAGAAGAGGGATGATCTACCTTGCTGGTAGAAATAACGTCCTTCATGGGAGCCGCTCTTGAAAGTCTGGTTGACAAGGGGGTTAGTACCCACTACCATTCGTTGACAACAACAAACACTTCCCAAAACATTTTTTCTGTTTTAAAAAAAAAACTCTAGCACATGATAATCCCTGCTTCCCTCTGCGAAGGGCCAATCTTTTATTTTTTATGTTGAGTCACCATCCTTTCTTTGAGCACTTCTCGAGAGCATAGTTGTCATTCTTAGTGTAATGTGCTTGTCCCAGAATACGATTAATTGATATAACTTTGATGCTTTTATCTTTGATATCTCTATTCTAGTCTTCACTTGAACTTCAGAGGTGCCTGGCATTTATGTTTTGCTCCACAATTAAGGGCAAGCGAGATACCACTCTATCATGCTTTATTATGGTCATTACAATCTTGTTGATGTTTATAAATTTCATGTTATAAGCTCTTAGTTCGTTGATACTTTTCATTAGGTAACATGATTGCTAAGTTTTATTATCCATACATCATGCAATTGTTAAAGACCTGATCATAGCATTTACAATCAAAAATTATTTTGTTATCATTTACCTACTCGAGGACGAGCAGGAATTAAGCTTGGGGATGTTGATACGTCCAAAACGTATCTATAATTTTTGATTGTTTCATGCCATTTTTATGCTTTTAGCACTTGTTTTATATTAAGTTTATTATTTATTTGGACTAACCTACTAATAGTTGCAAAAGTGCACAATGTTCTTGTTTTACTCTTTGATGTGTAGAAATTATCAAGAATACAAGAGGAAACCTTGTTGGAGTCGAATTGGGACTTTCCTGAAATCTGTCTGAGAACTTTTTACGAAGATTGCCAGTTTGACCCTCGAAGATGACGTTATATGGAACCTGGCTGTTACGAAAGTTGTCACAATTTTCCATACGAAGATTTTAAGCCCGAGATCAGCCCAATCGGAGTTCGGACGCGGCCTGGAGGCCCGTTTTGGTGGAACCCTAAAAGGGGGTGACGGAAATCCGAGAAGATATATAAAGGGAGGAAACCTAACTCGTGGAGGACTCCTCCACCCACGAATTTCAGCCACCAAAGCCACGTTTTTGCCTCCCCCATGGATCCCATCTCCATGGGGGAGGGCTCCCAAGAAGCCATGAAGGAAGGGGGCTAAGGGGCGGTGCTCCCCCATGGAACCGGCGGCGCAGGAGGAGCCCCCTGCGCCACCGCCGGTGCCGGCGCCGCCCTGCGCCTCTCGCTGCCCTCTCCGCCGTCTTCACCGCCATCTCCATCACCATCTCCTCCTTGTATTCAGTGGTTCATCCTCCCACAAACCTCTGTACCGTCCTATGTAAACATGGTGTTTGATGCTATAATATTTATCCTATGATCTATGACATGTTTATGTAGTTTATTTGTCTTTTGATTGCTTTGTTGAATGTCTATGGTTCATTAGAGTTGTATGTTGATATGGTACTGTCCTTTGGTGTCCATTATACTTGTGCGCGCATGGATCAACACCATAGGGTTAGTAGTATGTGCAAAGGAAGGGGGTAGTTCTGCCGGAGTGACAGAAACCTGAGGACTCAAACCGGTTAGTTGCATGTATGGGAGTAAGAGGACCATAAACTTAAGGCTATGGTTGGGGAAACCTTAATGCATTGTTAGTATTTACGGATGTTTGCTAACAATCCAATCATATAGTACTTGTAATCCCAAGTAGTGGAGTGCATGTATATTTAGCCTCTCCCACATTGAAAACTGCATCAAAGAC
This sequence comes from Poa pratensis, assembly GCA_947311845.1. NCBI lineage: Eukaryota > Viridiplantae > Streptophyta > Magnoliopsida > Poales > Poaceae > Poa > Poa pratensis. The sequence continues at coordinate 8,392,006 of CAMZMU010000065.1, forward strand.
AATGAACTAGATGTCTTCACTAATTAATCTTGGACAAAGCCACCACAATTACCACCACTTTTCCACACTCATGGTACTGTTAGTATATGGTTACTTAGTGTACTTTATTGCTGCAGCACTAACTTTTACTTTCTTGTATTTATTATCCTGCAAAACTATCTCTCATACCCGTATTGCTACCGTAGTTTTATTTCCTAGATAATACAAACGTTTAGTGTGCGTAGAGTTGTATCAGTGGTTGATAGAACTTGAGAGAATACTTATCCTACCTTTAGCTCCTCGTTGGGTTCGACACTCTTACTTATCGAAAAGGCTACACGCGATCCCCTATACTTGTGGGTTATCAGACTTCTCTTGAAAGTAGGACGTATGGGTGGTGCAAAAATTTGCCGAAATGGAAATGAATCCACATTTCGGCAAACATCCATGCACCACGCCGGTGCAAGCAACAAGTTTTCGTGGCTGCCTCGTCGAGGGCCGAACGATCGGGGGACGGAGCTTCGAGGTGGCGCCGGTGGTGCGCCTGACCCCCCCAAGACGAATCTGGGTCTTCGGCCATTCGAGGACCCACTTGGGGCATTCTCCAAGGACCAAGTGTTCATCGGCTCCCGGAGGTTGCATGGGGGGGTCGATGTCACGAAACTCAGGCACTACCATAGTCAACCTGACCTTCATCACATCCTCGCTCATTCTAACGTTGTGCATATCGCGGGTCAAAGGTTGTATGAGAGTGCCCTCTGCGACTTCCTTCAACTCGCCGCCGGCCCCCACCGTATGCAGGAGTATGCAAGGCATGTCCTGGGAGTCAACACATGTTGGGCATCATGAGACATGGCAGTCATCAAAGGCGCATAGTTATAGAAGATGCCGCGGACTAACTAATTAGTTACCTTGGTGATGGCGTTGAGCTCGGCAATTGTCGAGACAAGGGCGCCGGTGCCGGTTGCCGGCCTATCATTCTATGGCCGCTCGTGTGCTTTATCATTGATCACCGCCGCCACCGGAAGCTCCTCGGTATCTTCCGCGGTAGGGGGCGCCGGTGGGACCAAATGGAGCGGCTGCTGCGCCGCGGTGTTGGGCGGCGAGGTCACCAGGTCCGGCGACACGTTATGGCTGGAGGTGCTGCCGGCGAAGCTGGGCTCGTGTATCGGCCCTGTCGACCTCCCGCATTCCAGCCAGCTAACCCCTCCATCAACCCTGGGGGTAAGATCGCCCGGAGCTTCTCCTCCACTAACTGGTCCACCGTGGTGGAGTCCACTTTCTCCTGCTGTAGTGACTCCACCTTCTTCTTTAGCTCCACCACCTCTTTATCCTTACTCGACTTCCTCCTCTCCTTTCTCGTCTCGGTGTCCGTGCTGTAGTACTGGAGGAACTTCATGCTCGTACCAAAGCCGGACACACGGCCAGCTGACGTCGGCGACGCCGACTTGTCCCTTTCCTTGTAAACGTTCATCGCACTGTTGAATGTCGTGTCCCACGGCTCCGTCGACCCCTGGGACGACGGGCCGGCCTCATCGTCAGCCTTCAACTCGTCCTCCTGTGCAGACAAAAGAAATTTAGGTGAACCCATTTAGAAATATGACTTCGTTATCTAATTAGATCAACGCAATGGACTTTGAGATATCTGCGGTAATTAAATTCCTTACCAGCACTTCCTCGAATGCCCTCACATCGTCATCGTCGGTGACGAATTCCCCCGTCTCCTTCTTCAGATAGTAGCGGGACCGCACAAAGTTCCTAACCTGCTCGTCCGTGATTTTGTGTCACGGGTTCTCTTTTCCCATCTTTGCAACCTCGGCATCCTCCTTGTCCCAAATGGGCTGTTTTCCTCGGTAACCGCCGCTTCCCAAATGGTGGTTACCTATGTTCAGGTCTCGCATATCCTTCCCCCACTTGGTCCATTTTTTAGCCTCATCAGATTTCAAGGACAACTTGAATGCCTCAAAATCTTCTTCGTCGAGCATCGGCTCTTTGGCACTTATCTTCTCCCAGCTCTCACCCTTATCGATCTTCTTCTTCACCCGGGATTTCCAGCTGCTCAAGGCGGTGCTCATCTTCGTGATGGCTAAACTGTCCACCTTTTTGTTGAACGGCTCCGGAAACGTGTATCGTTGGTGAAGCTTTTGGAGGAGGTTTGCGACCAAAGCCTCATTGTCCTTGCTTCTGAGGTCCTTCGTGTTGATCGACACGCTTTCCCGGAGGATGCACCCAAGTTGCATGCCGTACCCTTTGGCAAGGTGCTTAGGCTCCACTGGTAGGCCACTTGGCGTGACCTCAGTGAACACGTCCGTGACGTTGGCGAGCGCTTGCGGTGTCCGATCCTTCCTTGGCTTCTTCTGCTTCGGAGCGGTCGGGTTACTGCCACCACCGCCATCCGTGTGGTCGTCGCCATCGGTGGTAGTTTCATCCTCATGGCCGCCACTAGCAGCTCCATCGGTGGCTTCGGCGTCATCCTCTTGCTCATTGTCGGCACGGTCGCCACCACTAGCAGCTCTGGCGGCCTCCGCCTCCTCCATCTCCTGGGACAGCTGCCAGAACGACTTGTTGGCCTCTCTAGCTTCTTCTTGGACGCTCATGTGCTTAGAAGGGCCAGGTCCCGACATGTTTGCACTGCATTAATAAAAAGAGGCAAAAGGTTAGTACAACAAATATAAAAATAAATCACTTAATTTAGTACTAAGATACCCCGACCCATGCATTAGTCGCAATACCCCATATGTCCCTTTTTTAGCAAAGTCATGCCAAAATTCACGAAAAATTTCGGCATGACCTTTGCTAAAAAAGGGACATATGGAGTACCCGAATTTGCCGGAACGGAAGTTAATCGACGTTTCGGCAATCTCAAGGGCCTCTCGGGGTACATGCAAGCAATTCACAAAAAATCCACATCTCCGGCCGGCATCTCCGGCCGGCATCTCCACGACACGATGGTCGGAGCACAACCACGACACGATGGTCGTGGACACATATATATCCATCAACACCATTCACAGCACATCCATAATTTCTCACCACTTGTCGACGAGCTCCGGAACAGCAGCGTCGAGGTCCTCTTGAAACTACATAGTACATAAAAAAGTCAAAACTTGTGAATAAATTAATTTGCTTCTAACTTAATATAGATTTGGCATATAGAAAAAAACCACATGGATAAAAGCAACTAGCTAAAGCTAGTCCACAAGTTGAAATGGTTGATTAGTTCTAGCACTTAGCCTAATTACTCCACTAAAATTCACATTTGGCAGATTAAAAGGAGCTAATCATCTGTCATCACCATGAATCAATGGGATGATGCAGAGGCACCATCATCTTGCTCGCCCAAACACAGACAAGATTGGAAATTTCACATGTGAGCCTGGACTGGACGGACTGGAGCATGCTATGCAAGCAAAATGAAATTTCACATGTTTCTACTGTCTTTTGACTTCACACTGCTTGCTTGCATCTAGCTAGGCTAGGAACCCTGCACTGCATTACTAGTTCACACACAGAGAGTGTTGCAAGCAAAGCAAAACAGAGAGTATGGAGGTGTGGCATTTGAGCAAACAGGTTGTGGGCGGTGTGCAAGGGAGGGAGAGGGGATGGAAGAGGAGCAGCACCTCAGGGAGGGGATGGAGAGGGCGGCGTGTCGAGGGCGGTGGCGGCGTCGTCGTCGAGGTGGCAGGCTAGTGGGCGCGGACGAGCACGGACGCGGTGGTGGTGGGCACGCGTCGAGCACGGGCGCGTGGTGGGCACGGACGCGGTGGGCGCGGAGCATGGGCGCGGAGCACGGACGCGGTGGGCGTCGAGCACGGGCGCGGTGGCGCGGCGAGGTGGTGGTGGGCGTCGAGCACGGACGCGGTGGCACGGTGGGCGTCGAGCACGGTTGCGAGTTTGGGAAGAAGAAGAAAAGAGAGCACGGCCGTTTCCTTCTGCGAGCGCGGGCCCACATGTAAGTGGGTGAAACCACATTCTGTGGCGCATCTACGGCGCGGTGCGCCACATAATTCTCATATTCTGTGGCGCATCCAGTGGGGGATGCGACACAGAATTCTCCATATTCTGTGGCGCATCCAGTGGGGGATGCGGCACAGAATTCTTTGGTCTGACAGTTTAAAAAGCTGTGCTGCTCTACTTGGACAACAACACGCAAATAGCCTAGTGGTTTGCTTCAGATCCTTGTACTAGAGCAGCCAGGTTCGAATCCTGGCTGTCCCACTTTTTTTTTTCTTTATTTTTTTTTGGTTAAATTTAAATAAAGAACACAGACACATTTGTTATTCTTAAAAAAAACATTTTTGGTTATATTTAAAAAAGAACATACACACATTTTAAAGAAAAGAATATACACACAATTGTTAGTATACCACACATATTTTATTCATGATATACATATATATATGCTTGTCTCACACACACACACAAATTAATACACCAAAAAAGTCTTCTTCGTCCCGGCCGGTTCCGAGAGCTAGCTTCTCTTCTTTCCCTTCTTCGCGGTTGAATACATTAGGTCGGGCACCTTGAGATTTCTTCGCGTGAACGGACAACCTTTAGTAGGTAGGGAGGTCTTCCTTGTGTGTTTGCTAGTAGTCGGCTTGTCGAAGTACTTGTCGAATTCCTCCTCGATATTCGGATCGCCGTTCTTGTTCAAGTCTTCCTCGTTGGCGTCTCCTTCCATTCCGATGATGCTCCTTTTGCCCCTCCTCACGACAACACGGCTAGGCTTTGAGGGGTCGATAATGAAGAAGCATTACTCAACTTGGCTAGCGAGTACCCATGGCTAATTTTCGCGGAGGCGTTCTTCGATTTGGCGTTGGGTATTACCATGGTGGTGAAATACCGGCCTTCTTTGACGACGTCCTTGGCCCATCTCACACGGAACATTGGCACCGACTCTCCACAGTAGTTGAGCTCCCATATCTCCTCGATCCTTCCGAAGAATCTTTCCTTGACAGTAGCCTCGTCATCGTAGGATAGCATAGTTACTCCTGAGTTTTGAAATTCGCTATTCCTGTCCTTTTCCTCGGTGCTGAATCTGAAACCGCTGATGTCGTACGACTGATAGGTCCTTACGTTGTGCCCGGGGCCCTGTGATAAGGAGAATATGAGTTTTTCATCTTCGTAGATGGCGTTTTGCTCTTTGCTTCAAGAAGTTGCCTTTTCTTGAACCAACGCGTGAAGGTGGAGTTGTGCTCTCTGGTTACGTCTCCCTTCTTCCTCGGTCGGCCCAGGTCGACGTAATTCTGCTCGATTAAGACTTTGTGCTCTTCCACCCAAGGTTCGATCAATTGTAAGTGTTGTAGCGCGACCCGGTGAGCCCTGTCGAAGTCGTCTTTTCGACCATGAACACCGACAAAGAGTGAGCGGTAGCCCTCGCGGTGACCATATCCATCGAGCCTGCCGAGGTGCTTCCTGGTGGGCAGACCAACATCCTGGTTCTCGGTGCTTAGATAATTCTGGCAAAAGGAGATGCACTCGTAGGTTAGAAAGCCCTTGGCCATGCTTGCGTCTGGACGGGCCCTGTTGCGAACGTATCCTTTCATGACACCGTTCTGCCTTTCGAACGGCATCATGTAGTGCAGGAACGTCGGCCCGAGCTGCCTGATGTCATCAACGACATGGAGAAGGAGATGCACGCAGATATCAAAGAATGCGGGCGGGAAGTAAATCTCGAGCTCGCATAGTATCAGCACGATCTCTTCCTGTAGCCTGTCGAGCTGCTTCACGCCGATCGACTTCCTGTTGATGACGTCGAAAAAGTTGCAAAGGGCAAGCAGCGTATCTCGGACGTGCTCGTCCATTATCCCTCGGATCGCAACGGGAAGTATCTGCGTCATCAGCACGTGACAATCGTGAGACTTCATCCCGCTGAACCTCTTCTTCGTTGCGTCCAGATATCTGCTGATCTTCCCCGCGTAACCGTGAGGAAATTTGACTCCTAGGAGGCACCTGTAAAACTGCTCGAGCTCCTCCGGACTCATAGTGAAGCAGGCAGCGGGAAGCACCACCGTGTTCTTTTTTACCCTTTTGCGGCGACCTTGAGTCCCTTCGTCTGATCATCATCATCATCATCATCGTCGTCATCACTATCGGGTGCCTGAAGATCTTTCCTGACGCCAAGCCATTTCAGATCGTATCTTGCTCTCGTCCCATCCTTGGCCTTTTCCGGCATGTTGGAAAGAGTGCCAAGCAGACTCTCGGTGACATTCTTCGTGATGTGCATCATATCGAGGCTATGTGGCGTCTTGAGGACCTTCCAGTACTCCAAGTCGTGGAAAACAGACCTCGCTTTCCATACACCCAGCAGCGGATCTACCCTCGGTCGCTTCTTTCCCGGCGCAGGGCACTCCTCCCAATTTTTCAAAAGCTCGTCGATTTCTGTGCCGCTCCTCGGGCGCGGGGCTCTTTCGGGCTCGTGTTCACCATTGAACAGGTCACCGCGTTTCCTCCACGGGTGATCCATGCGAAGCCACCTTCGAGCCCCTGGGTACACGGTTTTCGAAGACCCGAGATCCCTTGGTAGCTGGAGATGCGGGGTCTCATCCATGCACCTGACACATGCGCAGAATCCGTGGCCTACCTGGGCCGATACATATGAGCAACCAGGATAGTCCTGCACCGTCGTGAACAACGCGGCTCTCATGTCGAAATAATCTCCAGTGTATGCATCCCACGTACGGGCTGGCGTCTCCCACAACGTGGCTAACTCCTCTTTCAACAGCGCGAGATACAGATGTATGTCGACACCTGGTTGTTTCGGCCCCTGAATGAGAATACTCATGTGTATGTACCTTTGCTTCGTGCACAGCCACGGGGGAAGGTTGTAAGGCCATACAAACACGGGCCAGGTGCTGTGCGTGCTACTCTGGTTGCCGAACGGATTGAGTCCATCGGTGCTCATACCCAGCCTGACGTTCCTTGCGTCGCCCCCAAAATTTTCGAAGGCGCTGTCCAATGCTTCCCACTGGCTAGCGTCTGAAGGGTGTGTCAGGATCCTGCCCTTCTCCGGATCTTCTTCGGGCTTCTCCCTTTCCGCGTGCCATTGCATGAGCTTTGCTTCCTTAGGGTCCACGAAGTACCGCTGCAGACGGGGAGTGATAGGAAAGTACCATACCACTTTTCGAGGAACTTTCTTGTTCCCAGTACTCTTGTACCGTCCTTGGCCGCACACCGGACATGTGGTTATGTCCTTGTACTCGCCCCGATAAATTGCGCAATCATTGATGCAGGCGTGGTATTTAACGTGCGGCAGGTCAAGAGGGCACACGACTTTCTTGGCATCCTCGATACTAGTTGGCAATGTGTTCCCCTCGGGAAGACGATCGTGCATGAATTTCAAGTTCTTGGTGAAGCTCACGTCGGTCCATCTGTTTTCCGCCTTCATCTCCAGAGCATCAAGCGTTACTTGCAAGCGCGTATCCTGTGGTCGGCACCCAGGATACAACGGAGTCTTCCCGTCTATCTCCATTTGCGCCAGCTTGGCTTTCTCTCTGGCTGCAGCTCTGGCGTTGCTCGTCTCCTTGAGGAGCAGTTCTTGAACATGAGAGTCCTGCAAGGCCGACATTAGCGGGTTCTGCGTGTTCGCGTCTTCTCCACCACCATCTACTCCTTCATCATGACCATCTTGTCCGCCGACATCTCCTTCGTCATGATCATCTTGTCCGCCGACATCTCCTTCGTCCTGATAACCATGTCCGGGAGACTCTTCGTCTTCTCGCCGGCCGCCCTCGTCTTCATGCGCACCATTTGCTGTCGGCGCCTCGTTGAAGCCTAGCATGAAACCGCGCCTGAGCAGGTGATCCTCCAATTGTCCGGAATCAGGGTCGATCCAGCTCTCGAGTTTGCATTTTCGACACGGACATCTTATCTGGCGCCTGTTGCACCGAATCATTTCCGCCTTCGCTTCTTCCTTGTATCTACTGATTCGACCGGAGCTCGTTGACGACCATGGTTGCCTACGCGGTATACATAGAGCAGAAACGAGAAACGAATCACACATGCATGTTCGACGGAAAAATTCGGCATGACTTCTCTTGAAAGTAGGACGTATGGGTGGTGCAAAAATTTGCCGAAATGGAAATGAATCACATTTCGGCAAACATCCATGCACCACGCCGGCGCAAGCAACAAAAAAAGCAACAACATGCAAATATTCACAAGCTTCATGTATAAACATCGTCTCGCCATCGTGCAAACCGCGACGTCAAGCGCTTCACCTAGAAGAAACATCCATACATGTACACCGCCGGCCACACACAAAACATGCATATGCATGTCCATCCAACAATACTCACCTAGTAGATTCGTTACCGAGACGTGACCGTGGTCGATGAGAGAGAGTGTGTGGTGTTGGAGAGAAAATAGGAGAAAAAAGAGATGTATTGGGAGAGGAGGAGAGTGTATATGGAGGCTCTCCCCAAGCCCTCACCAATTATCTATCAAACAAAGTAGGTTTAACTACAAGAAATGGAGAAAAGTATGGGCAAAATGGGATGGGAGGGAGGAGGAGGACGAGTTGGGTGGGGGAAGGGAGAAGGCCACAATGGGGGTGGTAGGTAGGGGAAGCTACCTTTTTGTAGATCTGGAACACCTATTCTGTGGCGCATGCATCCCCATGCGCCACAGAATGTGCCATTTCTGTGGCGCATCAGACCTGGTGCGCCACAGAAAGAAGCATTTCTGTGGCGCACCCAGGCCCATGCGCCACAGAAAGTTCATCCACCCAATCATTGGGGGCGGGGCCCACCTGAATTCTGTGCGCATGGGCCTGGGTCTGCCACAGACCCAGACCCATGCGCCACAGAAATGGGTGGTGGGCCTCGAATTCAAACGTGGGTGGTGGGGCCCACGATATTTCTGTGGCGCATGGGACTGCATGCGCCACAGAAATGCCATATTCAGTGGCGCATGGCCATCTCATGCGCCACAGATATCTGTGGCGTGGCGCACCACAGGGGATGCACCACTGATAAATTTATGTGGCGCACCGCAAAAAGGTGCGCCACAGGATGATGATCCACCTATAGCTAGTTTCCTAGTAGTGCGTCGCCAAGAAACCAAGCTCGCCATGAGCAACCCCCCTCGCAACCACGGCAGGCCAGGGCACGACGAAGCAAGGCCTTCTGAAGCAGAGCAAACTGAATGATGCACTCCTCCCCTCTCCACCACGGCCGGCCGGAGAAGGCAGATCAGCGCTCGAAAAGCCGGCCGGAGAAGCAAGAAAATTTTGAGGGGTCTGTGGAAGCATTTCAGTAAGATCTTGCACTGTTTAAATATATGTTACCTTTGATGGTTTGGAGCGAAAATAGAGTGTACAAAAATCAGGCGCAAGTTTTCCTTGTCTCATTAATGCGTCTCATTCTTCAAGACATCTCCCGATATTCCGATAAATCAGTTGATTTATCGCTTCTTGCTGTCTGACCGGTAAGATAAATCGGCCGATAAATAAGCCCATGTGCCGATAAATCAGACGATATGCCGATAAACCGGCTGATTGGGTCGACCGATAAGTTACCGATAAATAGGCTGACATGCATCTTCGGGAGGACTGGCACCTAAACCGCTGGCGCATCACGGTGACGGCCATTCCTCGCTCCGATCGGGCAAGGGAGTGCGAGATCTGGGGGTGCCGCTCCTTCGTATCGTCCGACCTCCTCCACGACCCCGCCTACGCTGTCAGCTGTCAACTCCGACCTCTGGAGCACAACCAGAGGCGCCACTCCTTCTAAGCGGCCAAGGCGTCGGAGCCGGGCGACCCCGCGTTGCATGGCCTGCTGGAGGACGACGACAACCTGGACGCAGAGGCCGTCGTGAAGGAGAAATTAGAACAAGAAAGTTCTGGGGGCAAAAGCATGCAGTGGCACGGTATCATAACCAAACTGTCACTGCGAATCTATTTATCTATGGAAGCATTTCAGTAAGATCGTGCACTGCTTAAATATATGTTGTCTCCCATCGGTAAGAGCACCTCCAACACCCCCGCAAACGACACGGTTTGTCCGTTTCTATCTAAGCGGATAGAGGGCATATTTCAGCGCCCCACTGCAAATGGATATTTGTCTAGGCGGACACTCGCCACACCTTTGGTCCATGTTTAGGGTGGACGTGGACAAGCCGGTGTGTCTGTTCGTGACCGCCTCTCGGACAGAGGGCACGTTTCAACGGACCACCGCAAATGGACATTTGTCCGGGCGGACACTCGCCACGCCCCAAATCTGGCCGCGTGATCTTCTCGGAGAGAGGGCATGTTCCAAAGGCCCATTGGAAACATTTTGTTTGGGCGGACACTCACCACGCCCCAAATCTGGCCCATATTTGGTCCGCGTTTAGGGTGGATGCGGACAAGCCGTGTGTCCGTTCGTGCCCGCCCCGGTCCCTCGAGCCAGGGACGCTTCGGCAACCTCGTCGCGACCTTTTTAATGGGGACCGACCACCGTCCCCACTCCCACTCCCGCCGCTACCACAACCAAACCCTAGCCCCGCCCGTCGCCGGCCATGAAGTCGTGGTGGAAGCCCGGCCGCATTGACAAGGAGGCAAAGTCCTCCACCATTGTAGCTTGCGTTGCCTGCCGCCGTCGCGAGCACACACGGGTCTCCGCCGAGGTGGCCCAACTCTACTGGGAGATCGCCAAACGTCTCCCATGGGAGACGTGCATCTCCTGGAGGGCTGGCACCTCAACCGTCGGCTGATGGCGTGGAACACACACCCGTTGGGAATCCCAAGAGGAAGGTTTGAATCAGCGTAGTAGCAAGTTTCTCTAAATATGAAACCAATGTTATCAAACCAGTAGGACTTGAGAGACTCCAACACGGTGTCAAATAACCCTGGCGCATGCAGGTTGATATGGACCTACACACAACACATACACTCAACTGGCTTGCTAAAATCAAAGAGATTAAACGTATGGTGTGGAAAATAATTATGAAAGCAAAAAAGGAACAACAAGAAATGATGATTGAAAGCAATGGAAACGGTGATGTAAACAATGTAAAAGAATGAACCAATTGTGAGGGCATGACAATGCTTTTATGACAAGATAAATTTCACTGTAATATTTAATTTGGGCATTACATCAAATTACATAGACCGCTATTGCAGATGACTAGGCACTCGACGGAGGAGTGGGTAACAGGGCCCGTGCCTGATGCACGCCTCTAACTGAGGAATGCCCGTCTTTTGCTGAAGAAGAACACAACATGTGGTAGTGTGCCACGCGTTGGGGTCATGCTTGATGTAGGGCTTTAAGTCAAAGTTAAGAACACGATAACTCATCATTGTGGGCCTGGACTTGGGACTGTGCACCTCGAACGGTTTGAAGGTATTGGGATCTTCTTAGTCGGGGTAAGCCCTGCACTCCCCAGCGAGGTGGCGAGCTTGGGGGTCATGCCATGGAAACCGATGGTTCGTGAAAGACCTCCATCGCCTAGGAGAGCAACTTGAGAACTGACTTTGACTATCGTGCAGAAATTGGCAGCGATTGACTCGAAGGAGTCGGGATCACGTGTCTGAGTGAAAGTTTACCGTAGCGGCCAACAATGAACTCCAGGTATCAAAAATTAAAGGACCACCTGTTTCGGAGCAAATACTAGTACAAAACAACACTATAAAATGTCAAAAAAAAAACACTATAGACACATCTCAAAACCCTCTTCGAAAATGAAGGAAGGGTTCGTTGCCAGATGCAGATAGCCGATGTGAAGGACTCAAATGCGATGGTTCTTTGCACCATTACCCATATTATATGGCCAATGATTAGAATATTCGACCCTCACCAAAAGTCTTTACATCAGATACAGAGATTAGTATTAATCATTTCCAATTAGGGCTAGAGGAAACAAAAAAACACGGTGATGCCTACTGAGCGGTCTACGGAGGCCCCCTCTCACGATTAGACGGTCGCCGGTTCGTCACTGTGTTTTTGTTCGCCATGTTGTACAATGTTTTTTGCTCCTTGAGACGTTGGTTTCAGTGCAACATGGACGGAGCCCGGTCCTACGTATTCAGGCCATCGCATCGTCTCTAGGATTCCTCCTGGCATTAAAAGATATAAGAAATTTTATAACATAAACATAATTAGTAAAGTTACTCTAAATAACAATTGAGAAAGTTGTGCAACTAAATAATGCAAATCGAGAGGATTGGAATTAAGAACAACTAGCAGACAATGATATCTACAACTAGACCATAAGTTACTCAGTGCTATACTAGAATTTGACATAAACATAGCAAAGTTATTATAAATAAAGATTTAGAAAATATCTTCATTTGCAATGATACAAAACAAAACGATTGGAGTTAATAACAACTAGCATACAATGATAGCCACGAAGTTACTCTGTGATAAATTAAATTTAGAATATAGACATAGCAAAGTTATCCTAAATAACTAAGCTATAGCTAGCAGACAAATCTAACATAATAACTAGAACTAGCAAACAAATCTAAAAAAGAATTAGCAAACAAATCTCCGATAAATTATAACCTAATTTAGGGTTTGGGTTATTACCTTAGGCGACTCGAGCTCGCTTAACGTTGCTGGTCAAGGGCCTGACGATGGAGCTAGCTTCCCCCTCTGTCAGCGCAACCACCTCTGCTCCATGGCCTCGTCGGGGAGTAAAGAGCGAGCTAGTCTGTCATGGAGGTCGGACTAGAACTGCGCCTCCTCAGAGTGTTCCACCAAGTACATGGTAGCGGAAACGAGAAGCTCAAAAGCACCCTAGCGATGCATGTCGTCTTAGCGCTCGAACTCGTCATGGGAGCTGGCACATCAGCTTCAGATCTCGCGAGGATGATGTCGAGGCTATCCCGAACCAGCCATTTGTGCCACGCCGTAATGTGTTGCGATATGTAAACGATTATTTTTTCTCTATTTCTAATATTGGGCTCATCGGTAACGGATAATTTTTGGGATCCATGTAAGGTTCTGCCACCGCTGCCTGGACTAGATTGGCGACCGGATATGCCAGCCATCTAAGGCGCATGTGTCTGTGGGTGAGGTGTCGTGGCTAGTGGGATTCTAGGTGGTAGGGGATGGTTCCTGGGTGAAATCCTTGCTAGGAGAGGTCAATGCACGTGTTGGCGACGCCCTTAAGCCGCTCCACTCCTTGGGGAGACGTCATATATAGTGGGTTGTTACTCCTTACACCTTTGCTCCGGGTGAAATCACTTGGTCCGGTCTTCAGGGTCTTGCGGTGGCATCGTTCCCTTCTTGGAGGCGCTGTCTCGCGAGCCATGTTCGCTTTCAACTAGTCGTCGTTGGTTTGCTTTGTGGATGTTAGCGATGTTGCTCTTGGCTTGGCACGCCTCTCGACGGTGGTCGTGCTCAAAGTCTCGTCTCCCTCCAATGCTCTGTCTCCAGTTACCATTAGCATCATGTCTTTGGTCAGTGCCCTTCCAGACAGGGCGAGGGAACAAAGTTTTTTTTTTGGGTGATAGAAGAATGTGCTCTAACGATGTCTGTCCGTCCCCCAAGCAGGAAAAGGTATTGGCGCCAACCGTGTCAACATACAATCCGGGGTCCGAAGTCTGCAACGTTTTGGATTGCACGTAAAAAAATTTCTTGTTGTTTGTAAGTGTGTTTTGTAATTTCTATGTAGTTCTTATCAACATTTTATACTTATTTCCTTTGGCCTTTTTTTTTTGCATGATAATACGTTTCTCATTGAATAAAGAACAATATACAAAGCAAGTACACACCGATTTACATATGTGCAAATATAGGATAAATCTATATGATAAACCAACGCCTAACCCTCTTCTTCGACACGATCAACTTTTCACCGGAGCTCGACGCCGAATTTAAAACCTGATAGTTTGTGCCTTCTACACGGCCAATTGAGGATTACAAACAGGAGCGTACATCTCCAGCACCCGTGGCTCATCAGCCACCCGATAAACCGCTCCCCGTTCTCCATGTTTGGGGCGTTCCCTTCCAAGCTGGGCAACCCACACAAAAGCGGAGACATCCACGCCCATTTCCCGCCGCGCCAGCGCTCGCGCCCGCGCCATCCACAGAGCAGAGCACCACCAACAACGCAGCGACAGCCTCCGCCTTCGCCTCCTCGCCTCCCTCCCAAAACCGCCTCCCCGAATCTAGCCACCGGACATCCCTCCTCCCCTCCCCTCTCCCGCGCGCGGGGGCGCGAGGACGGACGGACAGCTCGGCGTGCGGACGCGGTGGTAGCTAGCGGCATGCCAGCGATGAGCGCGTGATGGCGCCGCCGTTCCTGAAGACCGGGCACGGCCGCGACCTCAGGTTCTCGTTCAGGCGCCGGAAGTCGGGCAAGGCGTCGTCGACGCCGTCGTCGCCGCTCTCCGTGTCGTCCTCGGCGTCGTCGGAGGAGATCGACCCGGGGAGCCCCATGGAGTCGTCCAAGACGCAGACGCTGCCCTGCGCCAGGCGGGCGCTCTCGAGGAGCAGCTGCGGGTCCAGGGGCAAGCTGTCCGTCGACCTGATCCCGCCGCCGCTCGCCGGCGGCCCCTCCGACGCGCCCAGGCCGTCCACCTCGGCCGCGCCGCCCCCCAAGCCCGCCCCCCGGCACGAGGGCCCACCTTCAGGTACGTTTCGGATTTTTCTTGCTAGCATGATCAAATAAAATGCAGATGATCCTGCCATCGATCGTTATGATCTTGTTCGGGGAATGAATTGCTCTGGTGGTCAATTCCAGATGCTGAGATCGTGAGGGACAAGTTCTCCAAGCTGCTGCTGGGGGAGGACATGTCCGGCACCGGCAAAGGGGTGTCCTCCGCTCTCGCTCTGTCCAACGCCATCACCAACCTTGCAGGTGTTCCCCGCATTTCAATTCCTTTCTCCAATCTTCGATTTCGTGAATGGTTACTGTCTTTCAAATATTACCATTTCGTGATTGGTTTCTGATGGAAAAATCGGACCGATTGTGAATTCTTTCTCGCCCTGGCAAATGGCAGCTTCCGTGTTCGGCGAGCAGCGGCGTCTCCAGCCAATGGCCCCCGAGCAGAAGGCCCGGTGGACCAAGGAGATCGACTGGCTTCTCTCCGTCGCCGACCACATCGTCGAGTTTGTTCCGTCCCGTCAGGTATCCGACGATGGCAGCATCATGGAGGTCAGCAACGAATCCCATCTTATTTTCCATCACAGTACCTGTACTCTATGCAACATCATTATGCAAATCAAGTTACAACGGCACATTTCGACATTTCCTTTTGTCAAACAGATAATGATGACCCAGCAGCGCAAGGATCTGCAGATGAACATCCCCGCGTTGCGGAAGCTCGACATGATGCTCCTTGTAATAATCCACACCCTTCTCCGAATCGCGCTGTGAAACCGTGATACCTGAATTGCTAATTTGGTGCCGTTGCACATTTCTGTTTGTCGAGCAGGACTATCTCGACAGTTTCAGCGACAAGCAGGAGTTTGGTACGTGAAGAAAGACTCGGATGATTCCGAGAAGGGCGGCGACGCGCCGATGCAGGGTGACAAGTGGTGGCTCCCAACCGTCAAGGTCCCTCCCAATGGTCTGTCGGATTCATCGAGGCGATGGCTCCAACACCAGAAGGAGCTCGTCAACCAAGTCTTGAAGGCAACAATGGCCATCAATGCTAATGTTATTATGGAGATGGACGTCCCGGAAGCTTACATGGAGTCTCTGCCTAAGGTGATCCATAAGAACACATCAACATGATCGTACTGTACAACAATTACCTTTACTGAACTTCACTACATTGGTGAGATGTCACCTCATAATATCACCCCTTTTTTCATGATTGCTAGAATGGAAAGTCTACCCTTGGAGACTCGATGTACAAACTTATAACGGACGAGTATTTTGACCCCGAGGAACTCATCGCATCGGTAGACTTGTCGAACGAGTACAACATCGTTGATCTCAAGAACCGAATCGAGGCGTCAGTAGTCATTTGGCAGAAGAAGATGACGCAAAAGGACACGGGCAAGTTGTCGTGGGGCCACAGTGTCAGTCACGAGAAGCGGGGGCGGTTCGAAGGGAGGGCGGAGAACGTTCTTCTCCTCCTCAAGCACAGATTTCCTGGGATTTCCCAGTCAGCTCTAGATATCAGCAAAATCCAATACAACAGGGTAGGTATCTGCAATTTGCACTGCGTTTTCGGATTTGCTACAGTGCTTTTTACTCGTGCTCACTGCATACATTTTTGTTTGTGTCTTTTTTTTTAGGATGTTGGCAGTGCCATCTTGGAGAGCTACTCCAGGACACTCGAGAGTCTGGCCTTCACGGTCATGTCGCGCATCGAAGACGTGCTTCACGCCGACTACCTCGCCCAGGACCCCAAGAACGCGGACGCAATGAGAATGCCAAGCTTGCAGTCAGATGACACGGACACTGTTGTCCAGGACGCCAAGGACGAGGTGGAGAGGCTGGGAAGAATGGAGCCGCTTAACGCGACGCTGTTCGACTACGTGGGGCCCCGGGACGGCGACATCGAGAGCATGATGTCGGAATCAGAGGACCCCCGGGTTCAAAGCTGACCAAGGTTTCTCCGATTGCGACTAGGAGGTTCTCCTACCTAGATAAGCTTGAGCACTTGGGTGGAACGAGGAGCCCCATATCTAGACACTAGTTGGTTGCTGCCGTAGGGGGAATGACACATCACACATGTATGCTGCTGCTGCTGCAGAGTCTCCGGGGTGAAATGCGTGTATATATGTCAGGTGTTCAGAGCATTGTGATCAAGGTGCAGAACTGATTGAGCGTGTACCATTGTGAGCTTATGTTGTAAAATTCCATACACCTTTACCTCCACTGTGTTCCCTGTTGGATGTTTGGTGCCGTGGCCAAGATAATTTGTGGTCATGTTTTCCCCTGCTGTGCATGAACAAATCACAAGATTTTACACACTGAACCTGAAAAATGGACCTGCAGTTTTCTTAGCATAGTTCTGTACTACTGAACATTGACCTCCTATAAACTTCTTTTTCCACCCAAGGTTTCACTGGGCCTAATATTCCTATCTTCATATTCAGGAATGTGACCTATGATTATTGGTATTGATCATACGCTAAAGCTGCTATCATAATTTTCTAACAAGGGATCTGTTCAGATCATTATGTTCACACATGTATGCTGCTGCTACACAGCCTCCGGAGTGAAATGCATGCAAACATCTCAGATGTTCAGAGCATTATGCACCATTGTGAGGCTATGTAAGAATTCAGACGCCTTTATCTCCGGTGTTCCTCAATGGAAGTTTGGTGCGAAGGCCAAGACGATTTGCTTGTGATCTTCTGAACCTGAAAATATGGACCTGTAGTTTTATAGTAGCCTACTTCTGTAATACTACTACTGAACCTTGAACTCTTCTAGACCCTGTTTTCTATGCATGACGCCTAGTCTTCCTATCTTGAAGGAGTATTATCTTGTCAACTTATATTTTAGCATAATTTCCATGACCTAACGTATGATTACTGGTATCCATCAGGCACTAACCTGCTATCATAACCAGCCAACTGGTGATGTATTCTTCCTGCTGGCATCGGCAGCAGGAACTGGAAGTGTACTCTTACTTGTGCAGTTCTGCACTTGTGCACCTGGATCGAGCCATGAATAAGCCGGACAATGTGTGTTGTCTAGAGCCATAAAACAGAGGCAAAGTACTACAGATCGCCACTGTTTTTGTACTCCGCCGTATGCACTGAGCAATTAAAATCACTTGTATAAACATGGTACAACAATAGGAGTAATTAAAGAGCAAATGGTCTAGTGGTATGCATCTTTTCAATTACTGAATACTGATACGCCATAAGGGTACAACATCGAGTATCAACAGCACACGAAGATGGGGAAGAAGCGATCAGATCCATGGTACAAGCAGGAACGGGAGAAGGAAATCAGGAAGCTTCATAACTTAGATCTTGCCGCGCGGGCCCGGGGTGGGTGGCAGCTGGGGCCCCTTCTTGATGGGGAGAAGGTCCGGGGACGCGCTGGCGGAGACGTAGGCGAGCAGGGAGCCGCCGCCGAGGAGCAGGAACTTGAGCAGGAGCCCCCGCTTGGTGAACGGCGCGGCGAAGGTGTTGAAGAACTTGCTCTGCAGGCCGTTGTAGGGGGACGGCCCGTCGGAGCCGTACAGGTCCCACTGCCCCGTGGTGTTGCCGATGTCGTCCAGGTCGAAGTACACGCTCTTCTCGCCGTACTTGGCCACCACCGCCGCTCCCCGTGCCCTGCATGCACGTACAGTTAGTTACGCTCTGTTGATTAAGTCGTGTCGCGTGCACGGCGTCTGTGCACGTACCTGCGGATGGAGCGGGCGGAGGAAGGCCGGACGGCGAGCTTGCGGCCGGAGATGGAGCTGCCGGAGAGGCCCTTCACGGCGACGGGCTGGACGGCGACGAGGGACGCCATTGCTGCGAGCTCCTGTACAGTCTTTTTTTCCTTCTGAAAGACGCTAGCCGCGGGTACGTGCACAGACTTAGTTCGGTGGACGCTGTTAAGGATTTGAAACGGACGCTTTGGCCGTCGATCAGGTTTGTGTGGGAGAGCCTGCGCGCCGCCGAGGCCCATAGGGAGATCGCCACGCGGCTGGTTCTGGATAGGCTTATCCCGATCCCCTGATGATTTGGCATGCCGACGTGGCGCCAGGCTAGCTTGTTCGTGGCGAAGCGGATCGATCTCACCGTCCGTTCTTGCTTTGTCACCGACAGGATCGCTCGTAGAGATTTCGTGGGCTCCGCACGCGGACTGCACCGACCGAGCGTGCAATGCATGGTATGCAACGTACGCGGGTACAATACGGTGTATGTACTATACACGATCGATACCCATAGTTAAGATCGAGATCTCAGATTTAGTTGAGCTTTGCTTGATAATGTGTGCTAGTCTCTACGGCAAGTGTGCAATGATATACGGAGTAATAGTGTTCGCATTCATAAAGGCATTCGATCAAAATAACAATGAAGGCAAAGCACCGCCTCCCAATATATTTAGATGGCCTTCTAAATCCAAAGTCCAGATGTTTTGCATACAGAGCGATGCTATACGTATGATGTTTTCTGTACGATTTTCATACGGCGGGCTGTAACACATGCATCATACGTGCAGCGATACTCTTGGCTGTCCCAACAGAAGGGGAGTTCATCGAATCGGATTAATCCACGTTGAGTCGTACATGAATCGGGCACAATACATCGTACGTGAGGCGCTTCCGTTGCATATATTGATGATAAGCTAAAGTCGCAAATGATTCCAAAGCTTTCCTTTGTACTAGCATCCTACGGAGACAATAAACAAAAAATGTTATATTTTCAAAATTGCATGTTAAGTACTCAAACAGGAGAGAAGTATTGATAATAGAAAGTAGAAACATGTGTTTGGACTCACACTCACATTTTACAGTTCCCTTCCCCGTTGTTCACTTTCTTAAACCGATTAATATTCATTGATGAGAAGCATCTCTCAGCTAATGCCAGCGCAAACGGCAAACTTTGAAGGGGTTCGCAGCAGAAAACAATAATTTTTCTAACTAGCGTACACCAAAACTAAACCAAGGATCTATCTATTAATAATGCACACAGACATAGAGCTGCACCGTGGCATATGCAAAAAAAAAAAAAAAAGTTGAGGAACATAAATGTGTTGACGGAGAAGTGTCGTTCGTCCTCAAACTTGTCTTGGACTTCCTCACCCAACATCACGGTAAACCTTCATGCAGACGGATTCATCGAAAATAATTTTATATCAAAGTCATCAAACTATGAGATTTTTTCAAAAAACGTTTGCATGTTGGGGGTGGGGGCAAATGCCCCCCACCCCACCCATGTGCTCACAAATAAGATTGTGATTTCGAGTCCCAACTTCCCCCTCCTATCGCACTGGTTGGTGAAGTTTTACGACAGGGTATCTCGGAAAATAGTGTGTTGCGGTGCCGGGTGGGATAAAGGAGGAAGAAGGAACTCGAGAACAAAACAAAGCGCTTGATATGCGTCGTGCACGTCCCGCACAGCCTTTGGGCTTCGGCGGCTCTGGGCTTGCAGCATCCCCACTCCCTGGACCCATGCCGATATGTAAACCTGCCTGCCCACCAGAGTGCAGAACTCTCAAGAAAACAAGAGCTCCTATCTATCGCCCCACAACGGTGCTGGAGTGTTTTGCCGCATGAAGGCGGTGTTTCTTGGGCAGCTTTGGAAGCGGCCCAATAAAGAGGTAATGTTAATTTTTTCCTAAACTCTAAACTACCTGTTATCCAAAAAAAACCTAAAATTCCTAATAATAAACCAAAATCCCCTACACCATTAGTTACAAAAGCTTTTTGACAAGCACTCCCTGCGATTGGTCTTTACGTTTTAAAAGCTAAATACCTTTAAAAAGTCTGAACATTTTGAAGATCTGAACAAAATTCCAATATGAGTTAAAAAAACAATTTGAACTTTTTAAATCTGAATAATTTTCGAATGTCAACAAATTTCCAATATGATATTTTTTCAAAAATATGAACAATCTTTAAGTCTGAACACTTTTCAATTTTGAATATATTTTGAAATCCGCAATTTTTTTGAAAGAATCACTTTTCAAAGTATGAACAATTTTTAAATCTGAAAATCATAGAAAGTGAAAAAAGATAGACGAAAAAACAGAAATGAAATATGTTTTTTAAAAGTTATTGAATTTGAACATTTTTTATCTGCACATTTTTAATTCTGAATTTAAAAATCTAAAAAAATTCAATTATGAACTTTTTTAAAAAAATTGAACATTTTTTAGAGCTGAACATTATTTAAGATCCTAAAAAGTGAAAAAAAAAAACAAAATAGGAAAATTACAGGAAAACAAGGAAAGTAGCAAAAAAAATGAGAAAATATACTCCCTCCGATTACAAAAAAATTGTCGCTCGTACAGGTATGAATTTGTGCATCATAAGTATATTTCCTCCGACACTTTATACTGACCAGAGGGAGTAAAAGAAAAGGAAAAAAATGGAAGACTCGCCGATTGGGCCGGCCTATTATCGGGCGCCCTGCGCTAGTGCGAAGCGCCGCTCGAGGCGAGAAATAGGATTTGCCCATGGAAACAAAATAAATAAAAAAATCTGAAAGGAAAAAACAAACCCAGCAGTGTACAACAGGTTGGCGCGGTGACGGAGACGCGACGGGCAGCACCTTGCTCGGTTCAGGCCGAGATCCACCTGCGCGCGGGATCGCTCGCACACCGGTGAGCCATCACCGACGCGGCGCCACCAAACGGCCAGCCCGCCGAACGCACTACAGAAAACAACAACTCGCCGTCGTCCCGCGTGCGCCCCGGCCGAACCCCCCACTCCCGCCCTACATCTCCCTCTAGCGGCGGGAGCTCCCTGAAGCTCCCCCTGCTCCCGCGCCGCGCCACACTCCTACGCCTCCCCGGGCGCCGCTCTCCTCGGCCGAGCTCCGCCGATTCGGGCCGTGGGGCGCACCGGGGCCGCGGGGGGGATCAGATCCCGGTCGGCTGGGCGAGGAGTGTGTGCGGAGTGATCGGCGGGTGCGCGTGCGTCGAATCAGATCTATGCGCGAGATCTAGGCGGTCGGTGATCGGAGCCGGACTCGGGCAGGAGGTAGAGGCGGGATGGCGTGGTGGTCGGGGAAGGTGTCCCTGGGCGGGCTGCAGGACATCGCGGGCGCCGTCAACAAGATCAGCGAGAGCGTGAAGAACATCGAGAAGAACTTCGACAGCGCGCTCGGCCTCGAGGAGAAGCGCGACGACGACGAAGGTAAACCAACCGTACACGCTCCCCTGCACTTCCTCTATGTACCCGGGCTGCATTGGTGCGTACCAGTGCTGGGCTCTCTACACAAGTGTTGAGCTGAAACTGTCCGCGGTGTTGTTTTTGGTTGACACTGGGATGTGACTGTCGGTGGCAGCAATGCTATTTCTAGCTGGGTAGTTATGGAGTAGGGACTGACTGAGTGACTGCTGTTGAATGGAAGCCAAAGTTTGAATTCAGGCTATTACTTACTTCGGATGTAGATGCTTACTTAAGACAGACCCCTGTACACTGGAGAAGCAAAAGTCGGCCCCTAAATTCCGTATGCATCAGTTACTGAATTACCATGGATCATCGATTGGTTTTGGGCAGATCATATAAACTTATACCGGTAATAAAAAGTTATTACCACCTCATAGTACTGTTTGCGTTATAACCTTCTGAGAAGTATCGGAACTTGGAAGCACTGAATTCATGTTTCTTTTCATAACTATTTTGAAATGTCTTTGTTTTATGGAGCATGGATATGATGAGCATATTTACTTATTTAGATAATGTTGCTTTTTTTTCCTTCGTTTACTTACGTGGCTAATTAACTTCGTGGAACATAACGTGGTTTTTGGTAATGCAGGATCAGGATCCCGTGCATCTAACTCTGATGGAATCGGATTCTTTAATCCTGTCATGGCATTCATGGGACATAATGGCGAGGAGAGCTCTACAGAAGTATCGGAAAAGCAACAGTCGCCTCAACATTCACCAGCAGTAGAAGAGAATCATAGAGTCACCACCGAGCCACCTACATCTGAAGCAGATGCTTCTGAAGTACCAGTTACAACAGAAGCTCCAACGCAGCCTTCAGAATTAGAAGAGAACATTATCAGCTCCACGGAGTCGCCTATATCCAAGGCGGATGTTTCTGATCAATCTGTAAGACCACAGTCTCCAATACGTTCTTCAGCAGCAGAAGAAAAGCACGATGGCTCCACCGAGTCACCTACATCTAAGGGGGACACTTCAGAACTATCGGAAACAGCACAGTCCCCGACACATCCATCTACAGCCGAAGAAACTTATGGCGGATCTGTTGAGACCAGTAACTCAATTGAGAAGGAAAACCAGGGTCAGCAAGACACTGAAAATTCTTCTGACCCTAATGATGAAGCTTTACCGAGTCGGCCTGATGCGTATGTCAGGGACATACCTGGTGATAGAACATCTTCACCTAACAAATTGGATCAATCAAGTGATATGGGAACGGAAGAATCTATTCATGCTGGAAAGGGAGACACAGATGATGGAAACACCTCCCGGTCACAACCAGCAGATTCCATGGTCGCCAGTTCAGATGATGGAAATGAAGCCAATGTGAAAATGTTCAAGAATTTGATATCCAAAAGGAAATAATCAGCCCACAGGAGAGCAGTGACATCGTTGACAAAGCCAGCCATGGGGAAGTCAAAGTACATGATGGGGAAACTAATACAGCTGAGAATTGGGCAGAAAACGACCAAACAGAAGGACATATGGTATCTGTTGACGAAAATGAGGATAATACAACGACACAGCTTGAAAACCTTAGCTCAAAGTCAATAATTGTGGACAATGATCCAGACCTGCAAAATGATTTGGTACCTGCTTCCGCAAACACGCCTGTTGGCCCATTAGAAGTTGGTCTTCATGCAAATGATTTGAGAAAAGAAGAAAATATTCAGGACTCTGTTACAACCATGAATTCTCTGGAATCTGTTGGTTCTGTCGTTGAACTAGAGAAACTAAAACGTGACATGAAGATGATGGAAGCTGCATTGCAAGGTGCTGCAAGACAGTCCCAGGTATCATTTCCACACACTTTATTATCTATTGTAGCAGTTCAGTTATAGTCTTTGGTTTGAGGAACTTGACATTGAGCTGACCATCCGATTCTAGCCCACTTGTCTGGGTTGAGGAAAAGGATGGTTTGGTGAATCACCACTTCGCCCTTCCACAAAATGAGGAATTGAGTCATCCCACCAAATTTGATATAATGGAGTAACCCATCTAGGATGAGATGATGCCTCAAATCCTTAATACTTTATGCGATCCTATGTGTAACACTATGGAAGTTACTGCTACATGATTTTCCAGTTGGAAGCAAACCTTTTTAGTTTCATAAATTCATATTTATTTGTTGGACAAAAGAAGATAAACATTAGCAAATTTTAAAAGTGCCAGCCATAAAGTACACTTGTTGGAGCATAGTGCCTTACTGCATCTATTTTCATATTGTGCACTATTTGGATGTACTAAACCATTGCGTTCTTGCTAATTTGTTCGTATAAACTTTTGTTCTCTTTAAATTTATTTGACTGGTGAAAGGTTCATCTTGTATTTCCCTTTTAGGGATCATGCTTCATAAAAGATAACTCAGTTATTTAACATGTCAAATAGCGTTTTAGTGTCAAGGAGGATTAGCATGCAATTTTCTTTTCTTAACACCGTATCCTGTGAACGCATCAAAACAGTGGGAGCTATTTTTACTATTCAGCTTTATGTTAGCCCAGGGCTTAATTATCCGGAGGATTAGCATGCAATTTTCTTTTCTTAACACCGTATCCTGTGAACGCATCAAAACAGTGGGAGCTGTTTTAACTATTCAGCTTTATGTTAGCCCAGGGCTTAATTATCAGGAGGCATTGTGTGCTGCACATGACCCTTAACAACTATTATTACATACATTAGCACATCGTCAAAGCATTGAATAATTTGAATGCCCCATTTTAGTAATTTCTTTTCGACATGCATGTCCGCTCACTACTAATTTAATATCTAACAACACGTAATTCTTTCTGCAGTCCAAAGCTGATGAAATTGCTAGGCTGATGAATGAGAATGAACAACTGAAATCAACAATTGATGAGCTGAAGGTATGTTTGCTAGGCAGATTCCTGATCTTTTGCCTTCTGGAAACAGATATTTAGAATGTCTGTAGGTTAGAATCAGCAAAATTACGTCAACTTATGTGAAGAATGAACAAGATGAATACTATGCTTATACAACTATTCTCTTCGTTTAGCTTTTGATAACTTTGAGATTTTCTTATTTTTGGTATTGTACAGGGTAAGTCAGTTGAAGAAGAAATGGATGCGCTTAAGGATGAATATCACCAACGAGTAGCAACTCTTGAAAGGAAGGTGAGACATTATTCGTATTACTCAATGCATCTATCATCTATTGATCATCACAAAATGCACACCCCAATTGTATTAAGGGTAATAACCACAGAGAAGTGTAAAAATATGCTAGACTAGAGAGTTCATTGTTAGTGTATGATATTGCCCACATGCAATGTTGTAGTTACAACCACGTTTTTCCTGCAATGGCTCTCCTTTTGTTGGTTCTTTATGATAGTGGTGGGAGTAATTCAAGATTGTCTTTTGTGCTCTTCAATTAGCTATTTAGCTACACTTTATTTCTTGCAATGCTTCTAGTTCTGAACCCTTTGACTAGTTGGATGCACTGCACAATACGTATATTAATGTCGTTTTAATTTTGTTACTGTGTGTAACTTTTACTCTAATATTAGTTTACTAGGAGGTGGGATGATGTATAATGTAAAAGTAGAGTTCGCAGTGAGCTGTATTCATGAGGATCTCTAAATGCTACAGCCAATATCTCATAAGTTTCTATGGTATCTGCTTACTGTTTCTGGACATAAGTATTCCTCAGTGTCCTTGTTCATCTAGACTATCTTGCACATATCACCGAAATGT
The DNA here is from genome assembly GCA_947311845.1 of Poa pratensis. Classification (NCBI taxonomy): domain Eukaryota; kingdom Viridiplantae; phylum Streptophyta; class Magnoliopsida; order Poales; family Poaceae; genus Poa; species Poa pratensis. The sequence goes on from CAMZMU010000065.1 coordinate 8,417,425, forward strand.
TTTGTAAGGTGCATTCCTCAATGTGACTAGGTGTATGCACTAACGAAAGAACGAGATACATTAAGGAGAGAGCAAAATAAGAAAAGTGACGCAGCTGCTCTTTTGAAAGAAAAGGACGAGATAATTACTCAGGTTATGGCTGAAGGTATGCAGAATTGTTGTTTTTGTGCCTGTTCTTGTATACTTATGTGTGAACAAGTGTTGAGTTTGCATTAGTTAAATTATTCTGTAATAATGTTGAAAATACGAAATTACCAGTTCTGTGATTTGAAATATTGTCCCATGGCCATTTCAAGTATTAATGTTACCATACGTGATGCGTTATATTGCACCATGTTGACTTGTTGAGCATCCTTTGTCAGTGACAGTCATTGCAACTGTGACTCCACTAATCATCTGCTGATCTATACATATTAGCAACGTTAGAAAAGATGTAATGGCGTACAGAACATAGAATAATGACATATACTTTTCAAACCTTTCCTGTAGACGAGAGTCATATCTATCGCTTTGATATGGGTCTCTCGTCTCAAGTTTATTGTGGTATTGAAAGTTGTATGCCCTTAACTAGCCTTGATTGAGTCCCTTACTGCTTTAGTTGGAGCTAAAGCCATATGCTCTTCACTGTAACACTCTGATCTTGCTGTCAATGGTAGGATACTAGGAAATAGGCATACACATGGCCTGATGTGTATGTAAGTTTGTAAATATTCATTCATTCAATAGTTTAGTCATATTTTGGCCTTTACTGGCACTGATATCTTATATTTACCAATGAAACAGGCGAAGAGCTATCGAAAAAGCAAGCTGCTCAAGAAGCTACTATACGAAAACTGAGAGCACAGGCATGGAATATAACTCTGTCACCACACTTATGAAATAATATTTTTCCAAGTTAACCAAGTTTGCTGTCTTTTTTTGGTTGAAGCTAGATTCGTGAGTTTGAAGAGGAAAAGCAACGGTTGAACTCAAAGATCCAGGTAAGAGACAGCAAATATGTTGAAAAGACAGCAATCAGTTTGAACTCAACTTTTCATAATTCATTAATAAATTTATTCGCACTAAATTATTTCTTATCTGCTTGCTTGCTACAAATCAAATTTGAACTCAACTGAAATTTATTCGCACTAAAGTATTTGCATTTGCTGCTTGCATGCTACAAATCAAATTTGCACCCATGTTTAGGTGTGGTTTGTTCTTCTCTGTTTTGATCATAATGTGTGGACACATTGTGCTGAGTGGTTTCATTTAAATAGTAGTTTGCGTAACCTGTACAGCTTGCTTAATGTGTGGACACATTCATGATTTCGTTCAACCAGACAAGGTTTTTTCTTAATTACTTGTTGGAGGATAGCTCCAAAATATTGCTTACAGAGAATAGTAGAGTTACCTCGGCTTCCTGAAGGAAGCACCTTTGTTCCCTCATCAATTTTTATCTGCTGTGAGGCTTAAAATGAACTCCTGTACTTAATGTTTTGACTTCACAGGTTGAGGAGACAAAGGTTGAGAGTATGAAAAGAGATAAGGCTGCAACTGAGAAGTTACTACAAGAAACAATAGAAAGAAATCAAACTGAACTTGCAGCTCAGAAGGAGTTCTACGCAAATGCTCTTAATGCAGCCAAAGAGGCTGAGGCATTAGCTGAATCAAGAGTCAACACAGAAGCCAAAGTTGAGCTTGAGAGCCGCTTGAGAGAAGCCTGTGAAAAAGAAAATATGCTGATTAACACAATCGAGGAGTTGAGGAACGCTCTTACCAGGCAAGAACAGGAGGTAAGTCATAAAATATGTATCTATAATTATTGTTTTATTGATAAAACTGTTATCTAAAGCGTTATTTATTTTTTGTATTATTCCACTTTAGTTTCACTGATCGTGTGTTAATTTGGGGGCATTTCAGGCTGCTTTCAGGGAAGAACGGTTAAAAAGGGATCATGATGATCTTCAAAAGCGCTATCAGGTAAGCAAGGATTTTCGGGTTTAGCTCGTACTACAGAGTAAAATTAGTCTTGGACCAAATTTCATTCTCTTTCATTATTTCATACTTCAGGCCAGTGAACTTCGTTATAATGAACTGGTTACACAAGTTCCTGAGTCGACAAGGCCACTCTTACGGCAAATTGAAGCCATGCAGGTATTGGAGCTTCCACTTATTTTCCTTTGTGGTGTAGTGATTCCACCTCTATTTGCTTATTGGGTGTATGTATATTACTTATGCAGTTTGTGAATTGAGTCTTTTCGGCAGTCAGAAGTAGGTTAATCAAGTGTGTGTTAATTTTAACAGGAGTCAGTTGCTCGAAGGGAGGAAGCTTGGGCTGGCGTGGAGAGAACCTTGAACTCTCGCCTTCAGGTCTACTCTGTTCTAATTTTTTATGTTAACAGTCGTCTGTGGAAATATAACAAAGATAACTAGAACCACAACATGAGCTTTATTGTTATAAACACACATGATTAGGGACATCAGAAGGAATGACCGTAAAGTATGTCATTACTAGCTATTTCATGTAGTTGTTTATGTTTTTTCTGCAATTGTACATATAAAGATGGGTGCTATCTTGGTTTAATGCAATCCGGCATAAAACCAGAAACACTGCAGAAACAGTGACATAGTTTGTTTTTATTCTACTAAAATATGCAGGAAGCAGAAGCGAAAGCTGCTGCCTCAGAAGAAAAGGAGCGGTCTATAAATGAGAGACTGTCACAAAGTTCATCCCGCATTACAGTTCTGGAGACCCAGGTTTGTCCATCAATTTCTTGAGACAAAACATGTGACATTACTTTAAGTCTATAAGACTATAACCATGGTTTTTGGCATCAATTTTAAACTTAAGTGAGGAGGGTAGTTCTTTTGACATGATGTTGGTTCATAATTTCGTATGCAGATTACAATTCTTAGAACAGAGCAGACACAGCTGAGCCGATCTCTTGAGAAGGAGAGACAGAGAGCATCTGAAAGTAGACAGGAGTACCTAGCAAATAAGGAAGAGGCGGCAATACAAGAAGGACGTGCCAAACAGCTTGAAGAAGAAATAAAGGAGCTTAGAGCTAGGCACAGAAAGGAGCTGCAAGAAGCAGCAGAACACAGGGGGCTGCTTGAGACGGTAGTCAACTTACTATGTGATGAATCATCTTTTTCTGAAAATATCCTGATATACATGTTAATTAATCTTGCTGCTTTGAGAACTATGTACTGAAGCAATGTTTTTTCCTGCCAAAATCGTTAATGAGCCTCAGGGACACTTTATTTAAACTTAATCAAACATGCTCATATGACGCAATAGTTTTATTTTAGGGTTATTTTAAAGCAGGGTTTTGTGGGGTCAAGTCATCTTTGACTGTTGCTTCTCCTGCATGAACAATATTAGTCATATATACTACCAATCCCCGCTATTACTGATCTGCTGCTTCATGCATTACCAACTTGGCAAGAATTTAACGTGCCTTACGATATCTTCCGTGAATTGCACTTGCAGGACCTTGAAAGGGAAAAGGCTGCCAGGGCAGAACTCGAGAAAACTTCTTCCCGGGAGTCACCTAAAATTCCACTTCCAGATCAAATAAGTATGCGCCTTATTCGCATCTGATTAATTTCTGTGAGTCTGATTATACTATATATTTGTTTGTCACCTTACCTGTCAAATCTGTTTGCCTCCTCTTTGCTTCCTTTGAAGAAAATACTCCCCACAGAAAGCTCTCTAGTGTTGGTAGCCTGGAAGAAAGCCATTTTCTTCAAGCATCATTGGACTTGTCGGATAGCACTACAGTGGAGAGGAGAATGTCTGCAGAAAGTAATAATATGTCATACTATCTGAGGAGCATGACTCCAAGTGCTTTTGAGTCAGCACTCCGTCAAAAGGATGGAGAATTGGCTTCTTACATGTCACGCTTGGTATGTATATGCATCCTTTTAACATTTGTCCTGAAATTGTTTAATTTATACCTCATGAAGGAGAATCACTTTGATATAGGCATTGTAGTAACAAACGTCCATGATTTATAACTTATAAATTTTGTTTGTAACCATCTTAGGGTGGTTGTTAATTTTATGTCGTTTTGGCCAATACTTGGGCCTACAGGCCTTAGCAAAACACTCATGCTATTGTCACCGCACTAATGTTACTACTATATTACAGGCCTCATTGGAATCTATTCGAAATTCTTTGGCAGAGGAGCTGGTAAAACTGACAGAACAAGTAAATCCTTGCGAACCAACTGCATTATAATTTCATCATCTATGTGGATGCTAATTGAACTGATTTTTGTATGCAGTGTGAAAAGTTGCGGAATGAAGCTGCTGCTCTGCCTGGCCTAAGGGCTGAACTGGAAGCACTGAAACAAAGACACTTCCAAGCTCTAGAACTTATGGGGGAACGTGATGAGGAGGTACAGCTGTCATGCAGCACATTATGTCTTACCACTCATCTCTTAGTGTTAACGACCTTGTCACTAGATACATAAATCGTCTGTGTCCAAAATGTTTCATTTTATCTAGCCTCTGATCATATGGAAAAAAAGTCCTGTTACAAGAGCTAAATTGGTATCGAGCTTCTCACATAGTGGAATCCTGTAACTTCACTAAATTAGGGAGCCTTGTAGTGACTTTTGGTGTGTGGAACCAAGGTTTGTAGCTCACAATCCCAGCTGTTTTTCAGCCCCAAAATTGGTCTCCTTTCAAATTTGATATTTTTTAAAATTTAGGTATAGGTACCCAACCAACAATAATAATTAAAGTTCGAGGCGACCAAGTTTCATTGTACTGGGTGGTTTACTGTGTGCTGAGCCCCGGCATTCCGAACCCTGGTTGGGACCGCCATTATAGCTATAACTTGTGTTGCATTTTATCGGCACATTTTGTTAGCTACTACCTCAGTTCCATAATTCTTGAACTAAAACCACGACAAGAATTATGGAACTATGGAACAGAGGTAGTACAGTATTAGACAAGTCCTAAGAAACTGTTCGAGTAAACTCAGTTAATAAGTAAAGTATCGTGTTGTTTTGCAGTTGGAAGAATTACGAAATGATATTGTTGACCTAAAGGACATGTACAGAGAACAAGTCGACCTTCTCGTTAGCCAGGTTTGCAGCTTATCAGTTAAAATTCTGCTTGCCGTTCCTAATGAACTGTGTTGGTCTGAAACATTTACTTTTATCAGATCCAGACGTTGGGCGCCCGTGTATAGTGCTACTGACCAAGAGATTTTGAAGGCTGAGCATGTTTCGTCGGAATTCAAGCCACGGCGAATACGCGAGTTATACGTGACTGTTTTTGTTGTGTACATTGTGAAGGATCTTTTTGCTGATGACTTCTCTAGTATAGTTTGTTGTATACTAGACTGAATAGCTTCATAGCTTTTACATTTATTGCTTTAAAAAATTCATTCATAGAAGTCTATTAAATTTGAAATCTACAAGTGTATGTCAATCTCTCATCTAATAATACCAATATCAATGCATGGGCTGATTCAAGCCACTAACAAAATATAACAACAGGGAGCGGGGAACCTAAACCGGTAGCAACACTGAGTGTGACGGTGCTCTTCTTAAACAGGCGAAGCATTCCTCTCTGTAGTCAGTCAACATTATGGTAGTACAAGACATGTGCTGATCAATGAACTGGGTGTTTTACCAAATCAAACATGTCTTTTGAGTAAGTAAACCATTTGATCATCACAATGTGATTGCGAAGGCCTGGCTTTGAGGGGTATGTGAAATCAAATAATTACCAGACTTATTGGATTCTAGAATCAAAGATGTGTGATTTGTTAAGGCGTCATGTGAAACTCCAACAACATAGACTAGATGACTTATTTATTGACATACTAATTATAATAACGGATTTGCAGCAGTAATTCAGAAAAACATAACTGCTACGAGGATCTTCTAGCTAGCTAGCTTAGCTGAACTCAGTTCACCTCTTGAAGAACAATGATATACTGGGTACCATGTTTTTCCTTAATATAAGTGCTTGGGATTTATTACTCTACATAACACTAAAGGGAAAAGCTAAGGAGAGGCGCCGCTCCGCGCGTCCTCCCAGCGGCGGCTCGTCAAGATTCGTGAAACGAATCGCTTATCGCGCACCGCTCCGCACCGCTCCACTCGTCGTTGCTTCGGATAAGGCTCGGGGTGGGTCCCCATCGTCAGTCGGTTTTTTTTCCCCGAAATTCATTTCTCTCCCCACGGGCTCCCTCTTCCTCTCAGAGCGGCGACCGGCGAACCGCTGGCGATTGGGCGTTCCTCGCCGCTGCGAGCGCAGTCCGGCGGTCCTCGCCGACCCAGCACCGCGCCGTCGTCTCTCCGCTCCCAGGTGAGTCCGTTGCCGCCGCTATTTCGCTCGTTTCTAGCTCTCCACCCTCACGGAACTGCGGCAAGTCGCCGTTCTTCGTCGCTGCGAGCATACTCCGGCGGTTCCTCGCCGTCTTAGCAGCTCGCCTTCGCGCATCATCATGCGGTTTGCCCGCCACCGACCGGCTTCTTCGTTCCTGTAGTTAGGGATCCGTGTATAGGTTGAGCACGGCTGTGGGATCTCAAATCGGAAGAGCGGTGCCATGTTCGTCAGTAGAGATCTTGCGTTTTTAGGCGTGTTGTTGCTTTTGTGTTGCCCATGCGTGGTGTCTGATGCGTTTTTGTATGTTGATTTAGTTAGGGTTTCTGTTGTTGAACTGGATATGCATGACTGATGCAGTAAGCATTTGCGTTTGTATGCTTAAATTAGTCGGTTTACATCATTAATCCTGTCCATGGGTGCTACTGCTGGTGATGTTTTGTTTTTGTGATTCAATTTGCTAGAACATGATGGTATATATCTGGTGGCAGTGTAGCATTGCTATATTATGTGTGTTGTCATGTTAGCTAACATGAATCTGATAGATATGATGTGTTAAGCTGTCAGTTGTTTTGTACATATATGTTAGCTATCCAGTTCGAAACTGGTAGTAAGCATCAACTAACCTGGTAGTTATTTTTTTCTACATAGGCAGTGTTAGGGTCTGGTTCGTGTGTTCCAGTCCACTTGTTTTCTGTTTTCATTATGTTGTACCCATGATGAATTTTATTCTGTTTTTCCTTCATTCAGGGTTAGTGTGCTGGCTAGGAGGAGGGGCAGCTTTAACAAAGCAGCCGTTGATGCCAGAGGAAAAGGCATAAGGAAGAAGCATGGGGTGAGTTGTTTCGCTCTTACCATTTTTTTTTTCACGTGCAATACTAGTGTAGCTGTTAATGTGCGAGAAGGGAATTATGTAGTTTTAGTATGTCTTATAGTTGCAGTAATATTTTTTGTTGTGAGCTATATAGCAGATAATGTGGTCAGCATTGTTAATTAACCTGGTAATTACAACTGTTTTGGGATTTTACTTGTGTGTATGCCTTTTTTGTAATTATCAATGAGTTCGGAATTTATCGACCTTTCGTTTCGAACTAATTCGGTAACTACAAGCAATTAATTTGGTAGCTAGCACTGATTCTATATTTACTTCTGTGTTTGTATACCTTTGTTGTAATTAGCAGTGATTCTATATTTTCTGAACCTTTTTTTGTACTAATTTGGTAATTACAAGCAATTAATTTGGTAGCTAGCACTGATCTAATTGATAACCAGTGTGGTCATCATTGTTTATTAGTGTTATAACTATCGCTGGATAAATCATTAACCAGTTATTTTTTGTTTTGTAGGCTAATCATGTAGACCAGAACAGGGCTTCTCCATATCCTCTCACCCAGCTGTATAATGGACTGACGGATGGTCAGCTTGCTGCTCTTGTTGCAATGGGGCAAGGATCTTTCCTGAATATCAAGTGTAATTCCATGCTGCTATCCCATGCTGGTATAAAGGATATGATTATATTTTCCTCATTTTTTGTTGTTGTTCATTGTATCATCAAATGTTTTACATATTCTCCTTTTTTTTTTCATATGTACAATGTTGGAATAAATAGACCGACATAGGACAAGCTGCTGAGATGAACCTCTGCAAGTTTGTGGTTGACCAGCTACATGAGAATTTCTCTACTGGGAAATTTGGAAGGGGATGTCTATTGTTTTGCATGGTGAGTCTATCCCACCCATTTATATTTGCTTTTGTCTTTTTGGTTTTTGTTTACTGGTAGTTGTGTTTTCATAATATGGTAGCTCTGCTTTTCATAATATGGTAGGTGAGTTCTAAATTCATGTTAGCTGCATTATTTCCCTCCAAGTGTTTTGTAATCCTGGTGGCTCTGCTTTTTCAAAATATGGTAGCTGATTTATGAAATCATGTTAGCTGCATTATTTCCCTCCTAGTGTTTTGTAATTTTTGGTGTCTGTGCATTTCATAATATGGTAGCTGTGCTTTCATAATATGGTATCTGAGTTCTCAAATCATGGTAGCTGCATTATTTCCCTCCTAGTGTTTTTTGTAATCCTGGTGGCTGTGCATTTCAATCCTGAGAACTTTTTGTTTTTATAAATTGGTATGTGTTTTATGTAACATGTGATGGTTCTGATTCTCCTTTTTTGATTTTATCCCATGAATAGCTGAGATACATCACTGCTCTCAACACTGATGATTTGGTCCTGGAGATAGAAAATGCTCCATTTGCTATTAATTCATGGACAAACGAAGTAAGAGATGCGGTAGCTGCCTTAGATAAGCAGGAGTATGATTCAACCACGTTTGGAGCAATGCAGGTTAGGTTTTTGTTATGTATAGTTCTAGCTGGTTATCCATTTTTTTGTGCATGCAATTATGTTACTGAATCTGTTCTTTTCCTTTGTTATGTAGTTAAGGGATGAGTTCAAAGATGTTTTATCTCGTGAGATGGGCCTTTTTGGTGGACCGGATGGTTTTGAGTCTTGAATGAAGCTGAACCTTCAGCTCTGGGCGTATGAGTACTTGATGCAGCATGGGTAGTCTCCATGTCAATAGTAGCTTCTGTCCCCAACACCAAACCTTGCCCATCAGCACCAGCAGTTGGGTTTCCTATAGTTCATAGCATGCAAATAGAGTTGTGTAAGTAACTGTTCACAAAATAATATGTGGTAACTGCTATCAAATTATGTGGTAGCTCCTAATAAACTACTTGGTAAAGCTAATAAGTATTCTGATACCTATAACAAATCTAAACCTGCTTTGTTATCTTTTTACTGCTAGCTAGCATGAATCAACATGGCATTTGTTTTTAGTTATTCTGATATGTATTGCGAATTAACCTGGTAGCTAGTATTTTTCCCCTAATATCTACTGCCAGTGATTTAACCTGATAGGTTTTTAGCTTTCAGTTAAAGTGCTAGCTGGAATGAATTAGCCTGATAGCTAACTTCCATGAAATTGGTATTGTCCTTCAGTAAACATGGTAGCTTGGCACGAATATGTTTTTTCAATGATTTAAAACGTATACATAGCATGGATTAAAATTAATATTATTCTGGTAGCCACAATGTACTAAATTGGTAGCTAGCTCGTAACAACTTGGTATCTAGCACACAACAACTTGGTATCCTTGTGGCGGATATGATACCTTGAATGCTTGAGGTATCCAGTGCTGCATCAATTGCTTTCTCCATATCTCTTTACCTGCAGATTAAAATTGCATAGCCATGTCAGTGTTGCTAACTCAACCATTTTCTGTTCTTTTTTATGAAACAGAGATTTGAATGGAGACTGTTTTGGATTCAGGTGTCAATGAAGATTTCATTTTGCTGGATGTGTGTGGCTGTCATTGAAAAACCAAGTGTTATTAGTTTATATGTGACTCTGCAGCATGTATACTTCCTGTACGTGTAACCTTTGACCCACTTTGCACTATGTGTGAATCATGGAATTCATGTTTTTGCTACCATGCTTTTGGAGCTTCCTAGCTTCCTTTGTGCAACCTAGCTACCTGTGTGAATCATGGAATACATGATGTGCTACCTAGCTTCCTATGTGTAGAAGTCGTTTCATGGAAAAATCTTGTAATTCCTACCAGATAGTGGTACTATAATTCTGCAGCTATGTGTTCCATGGATAGTGATATATATATGGTGTCCTTTCATGTGATTCCTACGGGAACAGCAAAAGGTTTAGAGATTTCATGTGATTCCTACAATTGTTCTGTTGTCTGGAGGTGGACGAGAGTCCAGGTTATATACTAGACTAGGGTTTCTATGGTTTTTTTTCTGGTTGTAATGGGCCCTAGGAAAAATCCCAGGAGTTTTGCGAATTTCGGTGATATTTTAGCACGGCCCAGTTATGATTGACGGCCCAGTAACGTACTGCGCGCGCGCTCGTGTGGGCTTGCTTTCCCGCGCTGACTCGAACGCGATCGTTGACCGCCGCTGGGGACGCGCTCCTAGCGGCGCCGCTCCATAGTCTTGTCCAACACTAAAAGCACTAATGCATCTATTTATTGCGAAGTGCTGGACTTCATAAACCAGCATACATGCAAAACATACAAGTAATCTAGCAACAGGATAGATATGTACAACACATATCAATGCGCTAGGCCAGATAAAGAACTATGCAAGTTTTACATGTGTGATTTGGTATTGACGACTGAAGTTCGAATACAAGCATGAATTGGACAATAACCTACTCTCTTATACAATGGCACCAACAAAAATCGTTGTGCTAGCAGGAATAAACAATTAATCAAACAATCTTCTGCCCCTATACATGTAAAATTTCCAACCTCTTTTGATACTCGTAACAAAGTGCAGTCGCAATCTCAAGCACATTTGTGTCCGCACCGCACTCCTAGCGCAAGGCGCAGCTCATGCGTACGGCGTAGCATGCTCTCTGCTCTCACCTCTCCCCTTGCTTGCTTCCCAATCCTTCTCCCTTCTCAGATCCATTCTGCCATGACTATCTAATGAAAAAGAATTTTTGGCAATTATACTGGACGTGGACAGGTGGCGCCGGTACTTGATCAGAGTTGCCTTTGTTTGTTCTTAAGACTGATCACCAGAGTTTGTGTCATTTTGGGATCAGAGGAAGGCTATGAGCATATGACAAATGCCTCCAATTCAAAATCCAGTACAAGAAAGGTGCTGATAATGTAGTTGCATATGCATTATCTAGAATTGGTCATGCCTACATGATCCAAGCCACTTCCAGTGGGCAACCTCTCTCGAGCCAGGAGATTCTCAATTCTTACACCAACAAAACATAGCAGCACGTGCCGCGCGTCTGCGAGTTTGCTACGCACATATCATGTCTCATGCTACTACCACAGTGCAACGCGCGGCTCTCCGCACCATCAGGTTCCTCACGTACCCCGCGCGCGACGCGAGCGCGCCGGTCGAGGGCCGGAGCGCCACAGCCACGCGCACCGCGGCCCCGAGCATGGCGTAGGCGGCGAGCCCGCGCGCCAGCCTCAGCTCTGCCGCGGCCACGTCGACGGCGCGCGCCGCGGGCCGCACGACCAGCCTGCACGCGTCGGAGACCGCGAGCGCCAGCAACGCGAGCAGCGCCCCGAGGAGCAGGAGCAGCAGCGCGAGGACGGCGGCGACGAGGAGCGTGCCGGAGAGGAGGCCGCCGCAGAGGAGCGCGGCGAGGAGGAGGTCCAGGTGGTGCTGCAGCGCCGTCGCCGCCGCGTGCGTTGCCATGGGCGCACGTAGAGTAGAGGAGACTGGCCGGCAAGGAAGAAGGTTGCGACGAGGAGTTGGAGGTCGGCCTTGACGCGATGGTGTTTATTCATGTTGTTTGCGAGGTTTTCCTCTGGTGCACGTATGGTGTCGTATGCTTAGAGTGGGGAGAGGGAACTGGTAGACGCTGCGTACAAGCTAGCTTAGGAATCTTTGTACAATGTTCAGCACAGAGTGAAGAAGTGCTGATGAACTATTTCCTCACACACAGAATCACCCAAGCAGCACCAGGGTCCGCCTAATTCTCATTTGAATGCCACCGCCCACCGCCCACCGCCCACATTTATATATATAAAAAACAGGTATAACCATAGTGGAACTAAAAACTATTCAGTTTCAACCGCTGTGTAACTATAAAAAAATCAGTTAACATAGTGTAACTGAAAATATTCAGTTCCAACTATGGTGCAATTGAGAAAAGCTTAATCGTAACACATGCAATTGGAGAAATCTCAGTTATAATCCATGGACACCTCATAAGCCGCACAAATCACAACACAAATCTAATGATCCTGGAGTTGAATAAGGTATTACTCTCATTCGAATGAGATTAGCAAAAAAAATGTGTTTAGTATACATCTTTTTAAAGTCCCGCTGATGTCTATCACGGTAATCTTGCATGTCAATTATGACATTCCGATACTATCCGCATTAATGTTTCGGAAAAATTCGTAAGTGAGGACAAAATTAAGTGTGCAAGATGCTTATACTCACTCATCAATGTATGCACAAGGCTATTTAAATTTGTCTCAAGTTAAGCTTGTTAAAGTTCAACAAGTTCATGGAAATACTACAATAAATATGTATTGTAGTATTTTTTCCCCAATAAAGTTAGTCAAATTTAAACAGGATTAGTTAAGATAAGAGTATGTGGTCTTTTATATATGGACGTAAAGTTGTACATCTCTTTTATTCGGTTATTTGATCGTTTTCTCTCGATATGTTTGTTCCAAGCCTTTTTTTCTTTGTCATCCTATGTTTTAAAATTGTTTCATCAAGTTAACAAGATAATGCACCGTTCTCTGCTAGACCCTACTCACTAGTCTCACTTGTTACAAAGAAAAATAGAACTCTGGACTTTAGAAGGATTTGGGTTGCTCATATTTTACAAGATACTTACTTATAAATCTAACCACCTTATAACGCGTCAATAAATACTTAATGCCAGGCTCTTGAAATAAATAATACATAATCACAAGGATCCTCCATATTCTCTTCGAGGCGTGTAATACGACCGTTCAAAGCATTCGCATCAAGAAGATCGTAGATGCCCTGTGGCCCTCTCTTTAGTCATCCTTGTCCTTTATAAGCAACTGGCTTTACAATGGACGATGTTGTTGTACTTAGCTGTAGCCAAATTCTAGATAGATGGAAGCAATTTCCTTTGTCATCGGAAAAAAATCGTGTGAAACAAGTGTAATCATTACAACTGAAATACATTTTTGTTTGATGGTTTAGTTTCATACCATGGAAACACCTTACCATATGGGAAACATTTGACACGAAAAATCGAAGAAACTCTATTTTGTCAAGCAGCCAAATTCTCGAGTTGATGTAAGTAAATTCCTACCGCATTTGTTTCTAGTAGCTCGAAACCAACTCGACAATTCTGATATATCGAAGCATTGCTCGAATCTGATCGTAAGTTGTTTATTCCATTAACCCACTCATGATTTGTTTTGTTAAATATTTGCATGCTTTGCTGCAGTTTTCTTTTTTCAAAAGGCTGAGAGTGGGTGAGAAAAAACAAAAATTATGTTAACTCGTCGACAATGGACGATGTTGTTGTACTTAGCTGTAGCCAAATTCTAGATAGATGGAAGCAATTTCCTTTGTCATCGGAAAAAAATCGTGTGAAACAAGTGTAATCATTACAACTGAAATACATTTTTGTTTGATGGTTTAGTTTCATACCATGGAAACACCTTACCATATGGGAAACATTTGACACGAAAAATCGAAGAAACTCTATTTTGTCAAGCAGCCAAATTCTCGAGTTGATGTAAGTAAATTCCTACCGCATTTGTTTCTAGTAGCTCGAAACCAACTCGACAATTCTGATATATCGAAGCATTGCTCGAATCTGATAAGTTGTTTTATTCCATTAACCCACTCATGATTTGTTTTGTTAAATATTTGCATGCTTTGCTGCAGTTTTCTATTTTCAAAAGGCTGATAGTGGGCGAGAAAAAACAAAAATTATGTTAACTCGTCGACAGCAGGATTCGAACCTGCGCAGGCAAAGCCCAACAGATTTCGAGTCTGTCTCCTTAACCACTCGGACATATCGACCATTCTGTCTACTCTCACTCTGGTTGCCTATACATTTGTAATAGAGGGCAAACGTCCAGCTGAACAAAGTCCATCACGACACGAGTACTAAAGTTTCTACCACCATACTGCGGAACAATCTTACGATAAAAAAGTTCTTCGCAGTTTGCATAGATGCATTATGTGCACGGCTAGTGATGTTCTTCGAATGACATGCTTGCTATGCTTATATATGTTCAGTCAAAATATTCTCATCATTCCTTTCAAAAAAGAAAATAAGATTCTCATCAGATCATGGTGAACAACGACTGTAAACGGAATCTGACACAGCTTACAACCTAAATGGTTTCGATTCAAATCTGTGGTATTGCCTTGGCTGTTAACAGTTACAGGCTGCATGTTTTTACATCTGTAAACATATACTAAAACAGAAAAGGCCGCGAAAAAATCTACAGGAAAATATGTAGCTGGTGAATACAGAGGGGAAATCAAGAGCACACAAAGAATAGAGAGAGTACACCAAAAGAAGAAAAGTTTGGTCAGGCAGTTTCGCTCGACGCTGCTGCTAATGTGTTTGAAATTGCCGGATGCAGGTCACGGCACTACGACTTCATGTATCCCGTTGCACAGGCTGTTCAGGAGGGCATCAGTTAGCAGCGCCGCGGCGGACAGCACAAAGTCGAAATTCAGAACCTCTGTGCCGTTACAGAGATTTATCACGGTTCTGGCTTGCTGAGAGCAATGACCTGTAGCAGAAGACACAGTGCAGCAACGTCGATGAGACATTTATGTTAGAGGTTTGACGACTTCAAGGTTGTTCCATAATGACCATCCGGCGGGATAGTTGAGTTGAGGAGGTTCCAAGTTGAAATTCCAGACCATAACTCGGTTGCAATTGTCTGGAAGACCCTCTATTTGACGCTCACTTTTCACAAGCTTCTCAATAAACCGCGACTCCTGAAATGACATATAATCAGGTCAGGTAATAAATTTGATATTATGGTACATGACTTCTGTTACTCATGTAAGTTCTAATGACCCAAATATCCATGATGCAGCATTTATTTCAAGATATACTAGTGGCTATAGATGGTTACAATCTCTATTGATTTGCCTTGATCGCAGATATTCTTTATTTGTCTAACCAATCTTTTATGGTATTCTATTTCATTACATCATGGCCAAACTTTTTGGACAGGTTCTGATGGAAGTTTGTTCCATGGAGATCTATAAGTGGAAATTCAGCTAAGTAGCAGTATGATTTTGCAGAAAAGAAGTTCATCTAAATTATACGTGTATGCTTGACTATATGAAGTTGGCGCACAAACTCACCTGCACACCACCTCTACCCCCAGAGTGGACGATAACAGAATCCAAAGCCGGGCGGTTCCACCTCTGAGGATCCCAGAGCATTGTACTGTTGAAAGCAAACCCAGCGAAACCTATTGGGAATCGACGAGGTGAACCCTTCTTCTGAACCGTGTTCCATCCAGTGATTCGGTTACCTTTACATGTAGGACCTTCTAAAACCACCTTGTACTTACTTCCATCATGGTTTGCTACAGGCCATGTGCCAAAGCGCCTGCATAAAAAGAACAAGCTCATAAGAAAAAGATAAATTACTACAGATTTTTCATCTGAAATCTATAATTGGAAGTTTTAAGGCAACAACGTTCATGATGTTGTTTCACCAAGGTCCTATTTCACAAGTTTCATCATTTGAAGACTACTTACAATATGAAGTTTTTTTTAAAAATAAGGCTACTCGCAATTATTATTATTTTATCTCAAAATTTCATACGTGCTGCATAACTTCTCGAGTTTTAGTACTCAGTTTGGTGAAATCTCAAGTTGTAGCATCCGTCATCACAAGATAAACTGAAAACAATACACTTTAATAATCTTTTGCCACTGAAGACCCCAGTCAGAACTATTTGAAAATTATTGACGCAAGGTACAGGCTCGAATATGGAATCACTTTGTTTGCCATGAACAAAGTTTCTGGTTGAAAACTAATAGCTCTCCTAGGCCTGGTTGAGTATCACTCATCCAGCATCGTGTGTAACAGAAGTCCATAGGTAAGGAATATCCTTGTATGACTGATGCTCACCAGTATAGGCAGGGTTCTACAATTGAAAAGTAAGAAACTTTTCTGGTTTGTTGCAAAAAGAAAAGGAAAACTGACAAGTTAAGTTTTCTAGTGGAGAGAACTTCCTGAGCAGAAGTCACAGAATTGTAGGAGCAAAAGCAAAAATAGCTTTTAGTTTTGAGAGAATTCCTTATTTGGCCCTCTCTTAAAATTGTCTTCCCTATTTGGCCCTATAAAAATTGTTCTTACCAATTTGACATCTTAAATTCGTTTCTTTCCTAATATGACCCTTTAGTGCATTTTGAGCATGAAAAAGACTCTTCTACCCCTGATAAATTATGTGACAACGAAAGTCCTGTTAAATTTTTCGTAAATGCCAGCGCAGCTGCACTGTTTGGTTCTCCCGATAATCAAATAAATATGCTGATTACAGGCCTTTAAATAGGCACACACGCACGCACCCAGCCGAAGCAACGAAGCAACAAACTGATCCTGGTTTTGTGTCACGCACGCACTAACCCAGGCCACTAACCACTTGACTTGGCCACACGCACACATGCAGCTAACAAACTCATGCACTAACCTTGCTTCTAACGGCTAACCTGGTCTTCCTCTCCTAGAATCACTCTAGCCATACGACCCGGCCAAACCATGCATGCATGGAAACACACTTTTTTTTTGCGGGGACATGCAAACACAGCTATCTGACCGCATGCAGCACCGCGTCTCACAGTCTCGGCATCTCGACATGCATATCTCGCTGAAACTCACCGGCTTCATACATATCGCACGTAACACCTTGCTGGACTGAAACAAACTACTACGCGAACATACCACTAGCTATATGCAGTACAAAACTAAGTATGCAGATGCAAAATATCAAGATTAGTGCTAACAGAGGAAAAGAGAGGACCGGCCTGAATTTTTTTGTCACATAATTTATCAGGGGCAAAAGAGTCTTTTTATAGCTCAAAATGCACTAGAGGGCCATATTAGGAAAGAAATGAAGTTAAGATGTCAAATTGGGAAGTTTTTTTTCTAGGGCCAAATAGGGAAGACGATTTTAAGGAAGGGCCAAATAAGGAATTCTCTCTTTAGTTTTAGTCATGGTTTACAACACAAGTTAGTGCTAATTTCCAGAAATCCTAGCCGTGTGTACGGATTATCAAAACTTGTTTGGTTGGCTGTTACCCAAATCCAAGTGGCATCCAACTGAAGTAATTACATATTTATATAAATGGTCATAGGTTCCTTGAGAAAGAAGTATTACTCGGTGCTCACTAATCTCACACTCCAGGATCATGTAACACTCAACCTAGTACTGACTTGTGTCATAAGCAAGGAAGATGTAACAGCTCATTCACCCAATGCACTATATAATAGTAAGACTGGCATGAACAAAGGAACAAGTATCTACAACTTGTCACAAGAAAAAAAAATTTATACAACAAAAAGTTTCATGATTACATTTGGATTGTGAGGTTTCACAATGCATTCATAATTCATCAACTATATTAGTACACGAAATGAAGTTTTGGTAGAGAGTTGTCACCTGATTTTCCGCATTTCTTCAAACACATCACCCATGTATGCCCGCTCTTCATCAGCAAAATGCACTATACCATCAAGGTGATGCTTTTTAATATGATAGATTGCATTGTTCCTTTGACAGACAGCAATCTTCCGTACATTGGTAATATTCTTCTTGCAGATAATATGCCTGTACATAACCCCAGAAGACCTCAGGATATCTGCTGTTTCAACGGTAGTACCAGGCCATTCCACCACTACCCATAAAAGCGGAGGCGGTACACCTTTCAAAACATGTGCTAGCCGATTCAGGTAATACGCCTGCTGTGGACGAACGGAAGTGATTGTCACCACTATGAGCAGCTTCCTGACCGGGATGACCAAATCATTAACAGCAGGTTTCACCGATGAAGCTTCGAAAAAATCCATCTCATCATCCAACATTGCAGGAACAGGAGGGCTCTCAACCTCGGGCTCATCAATCACCTCGACCTCTTTCTGCACCATGATTGCATCCAACTCCTTAACTTTATCATCCACCCCCTCATCGAACGGGAGCCTCGAGACAATCTTCTGAGAGACGTCGACCGAGAAGAAGGGCATGAACCCGATGAAGATCCCGACCATGAAACACACCAGTAGCTGAACGCGACTCTCCTGCAGCACGACCCTTTGATTTCGACCTCTCGGACGACCGACATGCCGATTTGAGCGTGCTGGACCACAGGGCAAAGTCCAGAGAAGCCAACGAAGCCAGCAGCCCCCTCATCACGACATAGGACTGTGAGTACAGCAGTTTAGGAGACGGCGATGGGTCGGCGAACTGGGACCAGTCCTTGGCCGGGCCAGGGCCATCCCGGTGGAAGGCCCCTGTGGAGTTCCTTCTGCTGGACACCATCCCAACATCATTATGCATGTATGCCTCCTAGATTGCTGAGGAGCCCCTGCTGTGTTCTAGTCCGAGATCACTGCTCCTGCTGTCTCTCTCGCTCATGTGGATATGCAGAGCAGAATTGTACCTGCAATTCAACGAGTCCGAGAACTGCCTTAGCTCAGCTAAAAACACAATCATCTACCCACATACATAGCATGCGTAAATTATAAACATTTGTACAGCGCAATTCAGTGAAGCAAGATCAGCGAGGGCATAAAAAAGATCAGAGAGGAGACATCTCCCACGCCAACAGACTAAACAGACAGCTGAGCCACTCAAGATTGCAAGGAGCAGGATCAGCGCCCTCAATTTCTGATCCAGAAGGCCAGAGCGAATTCTACCACCCAGCCAAAAAAAAAAATCGCCAAGGAAATTGAGGACGAAAAAGCAGAGAAGAATGAACTGGAACCTCTGATCCGAGCGAGGCAGCACGATCGATTTCACCAACACCGCCCCTAACCCAAATTCAGACTCGCCCGCGAAGCTCCAAACGGAGACGGGGGAGGGAGGGAGGCTGGACGGGTGGGGTACCTCCGAGCTGGGTGGGATCTGGCCGGCGGCGCGATGGCTGTTGGGGAAACTCCTCTCTCCGCTGTGGTTGGCTTCCGCTTTGGTGCTGTTGGTTTGGTGAGTAGCTCTCTCTCCGCAAATCGAGAGAGAGAGAGAGAGGAGTTGGTGCGGTGGTGGATAGGGAAAGGGGAAGCGGATGCAGGCGGGAGTAAACTAATGGCGGCCGCCCGTCGCCGTCGGAGGTTGCCTCTTCAGCTGCGATTTCGCGGCTAGGTCCCTCAGTTTTCGAGGAAATTGCACATAACACCAATGTTTGATGCCATTGTTGCACCAAACACAAAATCAAAACACTTGTTGCAGCAAACCCCATGTTTTTGACTAATCAGTTGCAACCAGCCCAAATAACTAATTTAGAGACTTAATACGTATCTGACATGTGGGTCTATACCGTGTACAAAACATTATATGACAAATTTTATACCATATAACAAAAATTATACAAAAATAAAAAATGGATAGTGTAACGGTACAAATAATTTGTCCAAAACAAAAAGAAAGAGCAGAGCTACAAAGTTAGAAATAGTCTTTGTATCCATCGGCATTGACAATGCATGAAGCATTTTTAATATATATATATTTTTCTACCGTTATTATGCTGCCCTAACTCTGCTCTTTCTTTTTGTTTTGGACAAATTATTTCTACCGTTATGGTGCCCTTTTTAGTTTGTCGTATATTTTTTGGTATACGGCATACATATAATTTTTGGTTTACAGTATAAAAATCCAAGCGCACATGTCAGATACGTATTAAGTCTCTAAATGCATTGTTTGGGCTGGTTGCAACTGATTAGACGAAAACATGGTGTTTGCTGCAATAAGTGGTTTGATTCTGTGTTTTGTGCAACAATGACACCAAACATTGGTGTTATGTGCAATTTCCTCTCAGTTTTCGGGAAGACGAGATCTTCGAGCTACATGAGTATATGCAGTTTCGTCTCTCAGTTACCAAAGTACCGGCTGTTGGTTTTTGGCTAATTTTGACAGCGGCACACGAGTTTTTCAAGAATGCACGAGGTAAACACGCATCATTTTCATAGAAAATGGCCAAACGGGTTTACACAATGAAAATACAACACCATCTAAGAAAGTGAATTACTCACGCCACCTCGACCTGTGGATTACATCGTCGCATCCCGGGAAAATCTGACGTTGACGGAGCCTCGCTCTCCTCCACTGGTCTACTTCATCCCTCACACTCTCCACGATCCAACTCGTCGAGGGCAAGGCACCATTGAACGCCACATCATTGCAATAACATGTGAGATGTCCGAGTTTCTTCTTTGTTCGAAGAGACATGGCATGGTGCTAGTTAACTCCCAAGCATGAGGAGGTTTGAGGTCATGTTGTGCAAGCTTGAATCTCGAAATACTCCTCCTATTCAAGCTAAAATCTGATAATGTACTATTTACTTGCTAAGATCGATGCACCGCTATACAGAAAGAAATAAAAAAAGTGGATGCCATCATGTTGCTTTGTGTTGCTTTTCTTTCTTCCTGACAATAGTTTTGAAATTTCCTAATTGTTTTGGTTTTTCTCAAGCAAAAACTGAATAATAACTTTTACTTTTTCCCTTGTAATACGAGACAGTGATTCCCTTTCATTTATGTGTTGTTCTTCTTTTCATCGCGAGATGAGCTGATGGACTTGTTTTGTGGGAAGGGCATGGCGCGTGAGGGAGTGGGATAAAATGACTTAGAGCAGACGGGGTGATCATTGGAGGGGATGAGATGTCGAATGAACAACCACGGTCACAAACATCTTTATCTTTACCTCTAACTTGATCCCTCACACAAAGTCAAGGTGCCATGTGTGTTGCCACATCGAAAAAAGACAAAAGTAAGTCAATAAGGATATCTTTAAAACCAATTTTGGTCAGTTTCACCATTTAGAGCCGTGAGGCACCAAAGTGTACATTAACTCCAACTTTTCCAAAAAACAATTTTTTGGTCGTGAGTACTTTGTCGACCTAACATTATTTTGGATCTATTTCAATGATAATTTTCTGTCATGGGAAAAAATTCATGTATCAAACGTGTCTTAGTTGTTGGTTACCAAGTCAACAATGTCTTCTTCAATGTGTCTCGGTCATCTGGAGCTATAATTTCAAAACTAGTCGGTACTAAAAGATGTTCCACAAGGTCAAACTTGTGGACTAAATTAATGTCATGTCGTATTGTTTGGTCATATCCTGGTATAAAGTGAATTAGTTTACATTTCCTGAACCCACATGTTTAGAAATAAAAATGCTACTATTGTGATGACCATCGATGTGAGGATCTTGATTCTGGGCGCGATATGTGGACTTGACCCCAACGAGTCAACGACGACTGGCAACAAGAATGCGTAGACTTTCTCTAGAGATATTACAAGTAGGACACCAGTGAAAACCAAACATCATTAACTCGCCTAGGATCCAGCACCAGAGGGTAGTCGTGCACGATTTGCCATGCTATCCGTTCAAATGTTTAATGACAACCCAAGCTCTCGTCCGACCGGAAGCCGACACTACGGGAAAGCCACACTACGCCGACGGCCGTACTGTACGTCGACGGCTAAATGTCGGGGCCGTCGGCGTACAGCACGAGGTAGGGCAGCCGCCCACACAGCCGTCGGCGTACGAAGCGCCGTCGGCGTATCCAGGTAAGGCCGACGGCAGCCGTCGGCGTAAACCGTGCTGTCGGTGTACAAAAGGACGCCGTGACGGAACGCCCAGCGGCGTTGATACGCCGACGGTACGTGTACTTCAACGCCGACGGCGGCCGTCGGCGTATAGATGAACATTTTTTATTTATTTCTCTATATAATATTTATTTATTTATTTCTCTATATAATATTTAATGTAGTTATAATTTATATATATATTGGACCTATAATTTCCCTCCCAATTTTAGTATCCCACCCCCGTAAAATAACGGTTCGAGTTTCCCGGAACCCAACCCTACAACATATACATGTAAAATAAATAAAAACAACACATGTAAAATACCTTCCTATGGCCTAACCTAACACAACCAAGCAAAAAAGTCCACTGGCCTACCCCCTTTCGACGCACGTCTATGGGGGTAGACGAAAACGTTAGGGTTTTCCCAGCGGATTCGGGGTTTCGCCGAAGCGGGGCATCGGAGCGTCGGAACCCCACCAAAACCTAGGTTGTGCCATACCATATGTATACAAGTGTGTTGTGTGTTGTAAATGTGCAATATCCTACTCCGGGGTGAGACCGGCTTCACCGGCTTCACTTTCTCTCTAGTGAGTTTCTGCACTTGGAGGTGAAAACTCCCGTTTCGGGAGAACCGGATGGAATCTTGTATTGATTTGGGGTAGACTTTGGTTTCTCACCTTCCTATGGCCTAACCTAACACAACCAAGCAAAAAAGTCCACTTTCCTACCCCCTTTCGACGCACATCTATGGGGGTAGACGAAAACGTTAGGGTTTTCCCAGCGGATTCGGGGTTTCGCCGAAGCGGGGCATCGGAGCGTCGGAACCCCACCAAAACTTAGGTTGTGCCATACCATATGTATACAAGTGTGTTGTGTGTTGTAAATGTGCAATATTCTACTCCGGGGTGTGACCGGCTTCACCGGCTTCACTTTCTCTCTAGTGAGTTTCTGCACTTGGAGGTGAAAACTCCCGTTTCGGGAGAACCGGATGGAATCTTGTGTTGATTTGGGGTAGACTTTGGTTTCTCACCTTCCTATGGCCTAACCTAACACAACCAAGCAAAAAAGTCCACTGGCCTACCCCCTTTCGACGCACGTCTATGGGGGTAGACGAAAACGTTAGAGTTTTCCCAGCGGATTCGGGGTTTCGCCGAAGCGGGGCATCGGAGCGTCGGAACCCCACCAAAACCTAGGTTGTACCATACCATATGTATACAAGTGTGTTGTGTGTTGTAAATGTGCAATAACGTACTACCCCGATGATGTTCCCACTATGCATAACCAGGCCTCTCGGTACAATGTCGACGAGCCCAAGCGAGACCCCAAGCTCGTCCTCTTCCAGTGTCCCGGTGGCAAGAGCGGTGGCCCAACAAGGTATAACTTGACCAATGATGAGCTGGAGTGCATAATGCTCTATGTGCTTATGAACATGAAGGAAGTGACCCACGACGAGCAGGGAGAAGAGGGCAGTTTCCTTAGGTAAAATGGGGAACAAATTACTTTGCAACTACTAACATGATTTCGTTCTAATACGTATTTTCTCCTTTTAGTCAATTCACGAATGAAATGTGGTCGGGAACATCAGATGGACCCAATGAAGCCGCGTTGGACACTCTTTTGAAAGAGCCTGCCCCCGGAAAGAAAAAATTCACGGTTTGGTTCAGGGAAAAGGTAATTTCAAACCTGTCCCTTCTACCTTGCAATTCGTGTCTTATCCCTCTTACTAATGCACAAAACAATTTGTACTTGTAGGGAGCTGATGCCAACGTTGTGATGTCAGATGAGTTGAGATGTGTCTCCCAAGGTTGTAACCGTAGAGTCGAGAAGTATGAGAAGTATGATGTGAATGGATACCGCTTCCATACAGAGCATCACCAGAACAGTCGGACTAATACAAAGACTATAAGTACCGGGGTCTTCACCAAAGGAGCCGGTAATTATGATTACTACGGAAGGTTACAGAACGTATATGAGCTGACGTTCAATAACACGAACATATCACTCAAGCTTGTTGTGTTCAAATGCCACTGGTTCGACCTTGAGCATGGAACCAAAAGTACCCCTTCCATTGGGTTAGTTGAAGTTAAGCCTTCAACCACCTACCATGGATCCGATGTCTTTGTTGTGGCTCACCAAGCCTTTCAAGTTTATTATTTGCCCTACCCATGCAAGAAAGAGGGACTCATTGGTTGGGAAGTCGTGTTCCATGTATCGCCACGTGGTAAGCTACCCATGCCCTCCGAAGACGATTACAACAACATTGACTCTAAAACATACGAGGAGATTTTCTATCAAGAGGAACAAACCTTTGGGGATTTTGGCATACAAGGTCTTGAGGACCGCGAGGACAATGCACAAACAGGTGGTGACGTAGTGGTGAATCTAAAGGATATAGATATGCTCAACAAGTTACAGAGTGATAGTGATGACGATGATGAGCATCCATCGTGCGAGGAGGTTTCAATATACAACACTCGTGATAGTGATGTTGATAGTGATGATGACAACCCAGGACTTAACTATGAGAGTGATGATTAGGGGTGAGGGTCTTTTATGTCCTTTTGCGTACTATTTACTTTTCAACATGCTTAGTCTTTCAACATGCTTCTTCTTAATTGCATTACGTCTTTATTCTTATTTACTACATTTTTCAACATGCTTAAAAGTTTATCCTTTCTCAATGCAGGTGATTGACCAAGATGAGCCAAGGCAAGGAATCATCGGCCTCGGGCTCTCGGGAGGTGTAGGATGTGTTCGGGTGTAGCGTGTGTGAATTCGAACTTGTTTGGAGTTTGTATGAATGTTTGGATGAATTTGAATCATGTTTGTGTCATTTGGATATGTATGTGATGTTTTATTTGATGTTTCTGTGATGTTTTATAATTTGTGCAATTTTAATTGTATTTAAAATGCGCCAGAAACCAGCAGCAAAAAGTTTCAGAAACTGAAAATATGGTCAAGGCATTGCCGTCGGCGTAGGATGCTGTGGGGACGCACAGGATGGCGCCACGTCGACGCTGGAGGACCATATGGTCATACCTACGCCGACGGCAATGCCGTCGGCGTCAGGCTCCTCCCAGACGCACCAGATCAGCACACGTGGACGCCTAGGCCGACGGCATTGCCGTCGGCGTATAGGTGGAGCAGACGGAGACGTTCGACGTCCGTTTTGTGGGACCCACTGCGGCGTCACTGACGGCGACGGATACGCCGACGGCATTTTTCATACGCCGACAGCGTCCTACGCCGACGCCGATACACCGACGGCGGCCGGCGGCGTAGGCCTACGCCGACGGCGATCTTTGCTACGCCGACGGCGGGCCGCCGTCGGCGTTTTGACGGTTTCCCGTAGTGCGATGTTCCTTTAAGTGCAACCTAATTAAGGACACTTAACAATTTGCTAGAACGGTCCCTGTTTGCACAATGCAAAACATGGAATATACCGGGAGCTACATGCAACGGTGCAACGCTCGCCGGCGACGACGGGTCGCGGGCTCGGCGCCGTCGTATCTACCGCGCGGCGGCCTGAGCATGTGGAGCCTAGCTCTGTTCATGTATATTCAATTGTTCATGTGCGTCTGCAACGGTGTGCTGTACCTGTACTGCTAGCTTTCTACGAGCACGTGGAGCTACCGGTGGGAGGACGGAAGGCATAGTGACGTCCCACCTCCCACGTGCTCTAATCCTTCTGCTCTGCATGCAGCAGCTAACTAATCCTTGATTTGTTAGTATTATTCAGAGAATGTAACAACCTAATCATGCCTTGTTGTCTGTAGTTTTTTAGTGGACTAGTGTTGCCATCGATCGGAACCACAATGGTCATTCTATTACTCTGCCTAGTACTATCAACAGGCTGGGTACTGGCCACTGGGTAGCTAACACCAGCCATCACCAGCCTCTGCTATACATACTTATATTTAAGAATTAGTACGAATATATTTAAGGACATGTGCACTATATATGATAGATACAGTGCCTAACATCTATTCGATCATATCCAGCCAATGATGTATATATATGCGGATAAACTCTGCCTAGTACTATCTCAGGAGTTGGAGCGGCCACCATTAGCTGAGACCCGATATGTGCAAATTAATCATCGATAGGTCGTCTTCCACAGGTCCACCAAAGAAACAATGTCGTTGCTTTAATCAACACCAAGTGAAAGCCTACAGCTCTAACTAACCCGCCCGGCGCCCTTTGGGTGATGTGACTTTCACTCACCCACTACGTTGTGGAAAGAACCAATTTTAATCTTGACATCTTGTCCCTACGTACCGAGTTGTTCGCAGCTGATTCGAATCATTTCTTTTCATTTCACGTCGTCCTCGTGGGTGCGAATTAGTCTCAATTGATTATGTCTTTGGGTGGAAAAGTAATGCTTTTGGAGGTGATGCGTCGTCGGTGCTAAAAGAGACTGCTCCGGTGCTCATGTGTAGTTATGTCATGCATACTGCATGTTTCAAACGTGGGCCCAAGCAGAATTCATAAACTTTAACTTGAACACCTAAATAAATCATTTTTGAAAATATAGACTCTGGGTAGTACGTTCAGAACGTCCTGGGTACTTTCTAAGGATGAAGTAAGAAAGATTGAGCGCACCGTGCGTTAAGTTTGTCGGTCAGGAGTTTCTCTAAACCATAGCTCCATCTCCATAAAGATGATCCAACCTTGCCTGCCTCCAGCAGAACATATTTCCTTTCAAAAAGACTAATTAAGATAATCACACATGTGCACATAGAGAAGCAGAGCAGAAAAGAATATTGTTCTGTCCGAACAAACATGTAATCAGTACAGTGCCAACAACCAAGGGCTGGTGAGGTCTAGCATGCTTGCATGATTGTGTTTTTGTTTTGCCTCGTTTTGAATATGGCCCTTCTACAGGACTAATTCGAAGGCTGGCTGTTGAGAAACAAATTTCATGTCTGCCCCCTCATCTCAGCGCCAGTGAAGACGGGGTGTGCAATTTGTTCTTAGACGGGGCTAGTCCTGGACTCATAACCTGTAGGTATATTGCTGAAACTAGATGGGAGGAGTCCAGACCTCTGGATTAGCAAGATCTTTGCTTCGGAAACACTGGAGAATTAACACACAAAAAACATAGAAAATAGGCAGAAAAAATACAGCAAAAACAATGATAAATAATGTAACTAATATCCCAACAGTAGATGTTGAACAAACTGAGAGATGAGTACATTGCAGTTTGCACCACCTAATTCGACAAAAGCCGAATGCTATTGAACTGCATGAGTATATTCAACTAGTAACAATTTATCGGCGTAACGCTCGTACAATATGCGCACGGGCATAACTTGCCAGGCTCTCTTCATATAACAAAGGGACCAAGGGCAAAATTTTACTGTCTTGTGGATTTTCTCCCTGCAAATGCGACTGAACAAAGCCATGCTTCCCTTGCGAGTTAGATAACTCGTCGAAAAAAGTGTGCTGCTGCTCTAGGCTCAGCACCTCGTCAATGTCATACAAGTTCTCAATTGTGCGCCTCGTTGGATCATAAAGACCAAGCTTCCTCCCCGTGTTGAGCAAGATTCTCCCATCTTTGGGATCAACAACTAGTGGCATTACAACATTTTCTCCAAGGGAATAGCCCAACCAGCGTTCCAGGTATACTTTGTATGCACTATCCCATCGATCATGCTCCAGCTTCCAAATATCTAGTTCTTCTGCAACTGGATCTGCAAGGACAGCACACACTGTTCCCTCAAGCTCTACCACGAATGCTTGACAAGGACTTGTGTCATTCCACATAGCGATACATGGAGGGCAGGGGATGATAGAAAACGTTCGTGTTGCAATATCGAACGAGACAATGTCCCTCTTGTAGCTCCGTCCCAATCTTGGTTCACTCATCCAGTATAGAACTCATGACAAATAGGCTGGTGGCATGCCATTCAAGGGCAGGGGCGGTTCAAAGTCGTCTTGCGCTGAACCAAGGGTAATAACCGAGCATGTCAAGAAATACTTACGAGATTCGAAGTCCTTCAAGTGATAGAAAGTCTGAACAATGACATGCTCTTGCGTCAACAGATTGAAACCCAGGCCAGCATTCTTGTTGCCAACTGCAAAAGCATGGTTTTCCCATGTACATGCATTGCTACGCATCATCACAGGTACATGGGCTGGTACATCATATAGCGGATCTCGAGTGTGGAAGCTACGGTGGTAACCGGTGCAAGGGTTGTATAAATAGTCCTCCATCTCAGTACTTATGAGGTTCATACCATGACAAGGCTTGGAACAAACAACCTTTGTGTCAAGCCATGTACCTTGACTAGGAGCCTCTCCAAGTAAATTCTTCAAAGGAGCAAAGCTGAAACCCAAACCTCCAGCGCCGTTGCCCACAAGCCTGATCTTTGGCCTCCTGGACATGTCGTTATGGGCATAGTAAGAGCTCATGAAGCTTTCACTCCCAATCAATCTATGCCACTGCTTGCTGACAAGTTTGAGCTGAACGGCAAGATCACCGGGGAGTCGTAACAGAATCTCCTTAATAGCTTTAGCCAGCGGAGACGACAGGGCTATCTCCTCATTCGTTTTATGCACTGGAGCAAGACTCTCTTTAAATAAAATGACTCTAGGAACATATTTGTCGGTCCCGTATGATGAACAGGTTTCTCTTATTGAAAGAACGGTTTTCAGAATTCCTGACACTGGATCGTAGGTAATCGCCTTGCGTTTGGACGTGACCAGGATTACCTTCTCCCCTGATATGTAATCGCCAACAGAACCAATAACTCTAATAATTTGTGGATCGATCAAATCTTTTTCCAGGTGCTGCAGCAAATCAATGCTATGCCGCAATGACCAATCACCTTTAGAGCTGCAGTCCTTCATCTCCCAAATCTCCAGCATACTACCATGAGGACGAAGGTCACGGACCATGCATAAGTGACCAGCAAGCTCCACCAAGTGCGTTCCTGATCGTGATACCTCGAAGGGTGGTGATCGGCAGTGGCGGACCTTCATGGAGGCCAAAAGGGGCCATGGCCCCCCCAACTCTATTAAAATTTGAACAATACTAATTAGTATTTACAATTTTTGACCATACAAAATATAAAATAATTCAAATTTGCCCCCTCAGCTCCCATCTAATGTGTTTTCGCCCCTCCTATAATGTTGGTCAAGGTCCGCCAGATCGGAGCCATGTAAACGTCTCGTCTTGGACAGAAAATGACAAGACGGCAGCTCTTGGCCTTGTGAGCAGAGTAGCTGGGTCAATAAGCCAATGCAGAAATCCGCCTGCAAACACCGGCCTCAGTTCACGTTTGCTCCACCTCGCAGTCGCAACAGCAGCACCAACAAACTTGCAGAACCTGAAGGGCACGCCCCCGGCAGCCGCCCGCCACCGGTCCCCATGCTCGCCGCCGAGGACGAACACCTCGCACTTGATCCTCTGCTTCTCGTCGCAATTCCCGGAGGACAACCTCACCACCTTGTACTCCCTGGTCCTGGCGTCGAAGCCGAGACCGGCGGTGGAAGAGGCCGCGTCTCGGCAAGGCGGCAGCCGGGTGACAGCCCGTGTGGCCGCGTTGAAGACGTAGTAGGCTGGCGCCACCTGGTCGTGCAAGAGTGTGAGGCCCCGGCACGGCGCAGACGTCATGTCCGCAAAGTCGCCGCGCACGTCGTTTAGGGAGAGCAGCAGGCCGTCGCTGGGGTCCGATGACGAGCCCGAGTACACCCGGGTGGAGTTGAACGATGCTGTCGGCGAGATGAATATCAGCTTAGGCTGCGCCGCCGACGCCACCGCTTCCGGCCTGGCCATGTGGAGGCTGCAGAACTCCTCGGAGGAGAGCGCCGCGGCCCAGGAGCGGCATACGGCGCGGAAGCGGAGGAGGGATTTGACGGGCAGCCGCAGGAGCACCTCCGTCGTCAGCTCGTCCGGCAGCATCGACGCATCTATCTGTGCTAATGGTAGGCTTGGACCGCGACCCGAAGAGCTGAGATCAAACTCAGTCCTGACGAATAAAACTCTGTTTTCTACAGCGTGGAAATCTGGGAAATTAAGCTCCAAGCTCGTTACCGAAGCAAAGGGGCGACGATCTTCTCGGCCGTCACTCGAAGGCTAGTTTGATTCGGCGACGCCGGGGAGGGAGATCGATGGCGCTGGCGAAAGGGATCGGGCGGACTTATCTTTTTTTTTTTCGGAGGTGACCGAAACCGAACAGTTTTCATTTTCTTTTGATCGGAGTTCAAGAAAACACGAAATTGAATAGGGTTTTTTAGGGCAACGAAATTGAATAGGTATTCTATCGCATTAGCATCTTGGGCTGACTTCAACGCCGAGGACAATGGGCCACCTTTGTTGAAGCCCTTTTACGTTGCGTTAAGTACGGTTTTAAGAGTCGTTCTGATCAACCTACCATTGTTTGTGTTTTGGAAGACCACTAGGCACCCAAAACCCTGATGTGCAATAATGGCCATGACTCGTGACGTCATCATCAACAATGCATCACTACCAATATCACCCTGACAACATATCGAAGAGTGGAAAACGAGTCACCATATAAGCTCAAAATTCACACGTTTGCCGGGATATTCCTCCTCTTATTGTACATAAGAAATGCATTATATTAAGGAAAATGCAAAAAATGAATTATGATTTATAATTCTATTAAACATTGTCTAATAGATCACCGATTATCTGTAGGAATAAAAAATATTTTCATGGTGTATCTTCCACATTAATTCAATTGTTTTTTTTCTCCAATTAATGATCAATCATCCAATAGTTACATTCCTTTTTCCACACAACGAATCACCATAATTACTTTTGTTTTTTCCACCAACTCAGTATAATTTATTTTTTTCACATTACGAATAAAAAACTCAGCTCTCAGACGCCCACAAACGAGACGGGCAGGTCAGCACAAACACGGGCGTAGATGAGAGGCTCACCTTTAGCAATGCACAGGCAATTTCCTAGTTAGTACTGTACTAGTTAATGCCGTAGGGCAAAAGAGGTGAAGACTAGTTTATATGGCAGAGTCACGCATGCTTAGGACATTCAAATGCAAGATCGCCGCAGCATGGCGGGGACATATGTTGTTTAACCTGGAATACATGCTTGGCACCTCTCTGGCCAACAGATCACTGCTCCTTGAGTGAACATACAGACAATGATATATAGCTCCAATTTGATTGCTGAGGATCACATATGGGTTCGATGCTTGATCTTCGTCGCTTGCGTGATCGTTCTCTAGGTCGGTCGGGTGCTCATGTATTTGATGTTGAGTGTTTGAGACTGCTACTTCCTTATGCTATTATGCATAGTTTAGATGGTAGTTTTTTTTTTTGCCTCGTAGCGTGTCTCAACGTCAGTGGCGGAGCCAGAATTTTCATATTGGGTATTCGGAGTCGGAAAAGATTTTTTTTGACACAACTATATAAGATATAAAAGTTCACAATAAGAAAAAAAAAGAGAATATAAATTGTTTATTAGAAAAAAGGATTGCTCACATTCAATCTTGTTTTTTTTTTTGGCTTTCAACCTCAATAGATATTGGCATTGGGGTTGAAATTGTCTTAAGTTTCTTTCAAGCTCTATCACACATTTTTCAATGCACATTTTTCCTGCTTCTGCTCGTTCTTCATTTTTCAGACTACAAAGTAAAAAAGTTACCTAATTAAAGATTATCCTCCAATCTCAGTTGTGGAAAATAAAAAACAGAAATTAAAATTGAAGCAATTTGTCACTGTGAGTGATAGGCTAATTAAAAACGGAGATATCTGCTGCTGCTATGGTGTCGCAGGCTCGCAGACCCGCCATCGCCGTTCTGGCGGAATCAAGTGAGCCACCGTGGTACTTTCCGAGCATGACGAGCTCGGAGGTCGAACGCGTAGGCGGCTAGATCGTGATGGGAAGAGCGGTTCAGGAACTAAAACGATCCATCCTGGTCGCAGGCATGTCTGACTAAGAAAACTGGCCCGGTGGAAGCCCAAAGTTCTATTTCAGCCCAGTTCCGAAGGGCTGAATGTAGGAGGGTCCTGGAGGGCGTGTTTTTGCGATTTTTTCGAGTTTGACACGTAAAAAGAGACACTGTTACGTATATACATGCATATAGGAGCATATAAACTGATTATATTATGCAAAATTTATTGGGTATGCATCGCATACCCATGAATTACTCTAGCTTCGCACCTGCTCAACGTCGAGGCTTCACAACGGGTTTTCCTACCGGAGTTAATTCGGCTTATGGTACTCTTGTGTCTACCCCTTTTCTCGTCCTCTATCCGTGATGCTTTTAATGAATTGTTTTAGAGGAAAAGGGCAATGCTCCGGTTCCATTTAAGAAACCACAGGTTACAGCAAGTTCAGGTCCAGGTTCCAAACTAGGGGTGTTAGCTACAGCTAAGCCTCCAAGAGAGTTTTGCAAGACTAAAACGGCTAAAAGCCTAAAAAGGAAAAGCTGGTAGCAAGGTTTTCCGCATACAACGAAACTAGACATCTTTACAAGCCATGAACGGCAGAGCACACGAGCGTGGGGCAACACTGTCAAGCAGAAGTTTCTTCAGTTATGATCATCATCGTCCACCACTTTCATCATCATGCGATCTTCCACCAGCTTGAGGTCACTCTCCTTCAGGCGCTTCGCCAGCCCATCCGTAGATATCTTCCAAGCAAGAGTTTCACCAGTATCCAAGACATTGGCATTCGGTGCTTGTTCCAGATCAGCTCCAATAAGTTCTTGGGTTTACTCAGGATCCGGCCAGCACAAAGGGGGAGGCCGTTGAGCTAGTCGCTCCAGACCTTTGAGGCTTTGATCATGGTCTCTAAGCTTCCCTTTGCATCCCGTGAGAATAGGACCATCCACTGGGACAACAAAGAAGCCATCCTTCGCCATATCACCTGTACACAATCCATGGCGAACGATTAAAACACAGGTCATTTCTGGTATTCCAGAGAGCGGTAGCATGTAAAGTATTGTGCATCTCATGTTTTTTGCCACATAACCACATGCTACCTATTGATTCAAAAGACACATTAGCATTGCAGTGACCAGTTAAATGTGTTATTTCAGCCCAAACATTAATAGCTACCACACATTCAAAGAATAAATGGTAGCAAAATTCAGGTCCAGAGCAGAAAACACATCTTACGTGTAATGAAGTTTGTATTTCCGTTAAAGCAATTTAATGGAAAGGGGATAGTCCATTGGGAGAAAAAAAACAAGGGGCGGAGACAGACCATCTTACGTGTCGGCGACAAATCTGTAGGAATATAAAATATCTTCCTGGTGTCTCCTTCTTCTTGATCTGAATTGAGATATCTCTATCTTTTTTTCTTCTGAAATGAAATATCTTGCGGTAGTAGTATCCTTGTAATCTAGCTACGCCGTAGCACACAGATTCAGCGCCCGTGAGATTCGACGCGGCTTATCACGATATGGAGCAGTATGATATGGCTAAGCAACCGAACCATGCATAGACTCTCGTCTCCTGGACTGAATGTCTCGAGAAATCTACATCCAAATTGGCCAGGCGGCATTAGCTGCAACGTCGCATTACAAGTTGCAAATCCGTCAACTTTTAGTCCTGGATATGGTCCACGTTACTGATCGTCGAAAGCTGCGTGCCGATGTGATCGATACACCCACCTAACAATGGAATTAGAACGGAACACGTCGATCACCTCCCCAACTACCAGCAGAAGCCAATTAAGCTGCCACTAGTACATATCTAGCAGCAACGTAGCGCCTTTAATCCTCACGCGGCCGTGCTCGACCGATCGATCTAGCGACCATTGAGCCATGACGAACGGATACCTGTTCCGGGAGTACATCGGCGCGCAGTTCACCGGCGTCCGCTTCTCCGACGTGCCCGTCAACCCCGGCCTGAGCTTCAACTTCATCCTCGCCTTCGCCATCGACTACACGCAGTTGGGTCCAACGGCGTCGGTGCCGACCAACGGAGTGTTCACCGCGTTCTGGGACACCGACAACCTCACCCGCGCCGACGTGGCCGCCGTTAAGGCCGCGCACCCCAACGTGAGCGTCATGCTCGGCATCGGCGGCGCCAGCGTGCAGGACACCGTCAAGGTCTTCTTCACGCCCACGTCCGTCGACACGTGGGTGGCGAACGCCGTGGCTTCCCTCTTGGTGCTCATCAACGAGTACGGACTCAACGGCATCGACGTCGACTACGAGAACTTCAGCGACAGCGTCGGCATCGACACCTTCGTCGAGTGCATCGGCCGGCTGCTCACCCAGCTCAAGGCCAAATTCCCCAACTTCACCACCTCCATCGCGCCCTTCGAGGACGATGCCGTGCAGGCGCACTACATCGCGCTCTGGGCCAAGTACTCCAGCGTCATCGACCACGTCAACTTCCAGTTCTACGGCTACGGCGACAACACCGACGTCGACGCGTA
The DNA here is from genome assembly GCA_947311845.1 of Poa pratensis. Classification (NCBI taxonomy): domain Eukaryota; kingdom Viridiplantae; phylum Streptophyta; class Magnoliopsida; order Poales; family Poaceae; genus Poa; species Poa pratensis. The sequence goes on from CAMZMU010000065.1 coordinate 8,451,469, forward strand.
CGTGATGTACTACGACAAGCAGGCGGCGAACTACCCGGGCGGAAAGGTGCTGGCTAGTTTGGAGACCGGCGAGACCGTCGTGACGGAGAAGCTGCTCACGCCGGAGCAAGGCATCAGTGGCGCCCAGGAACTGCTGCGCCAGAACAAGCTGCCGGGGTTCTTCATCTTCTCGGCGGACAGCTCCAAGAAGAGCCCCTACGGGTTTGAATATGAGACCAGGGCGCAGGAGATCGTTGCCAACCATTGATCCATCTCCCAACGGACAATATGTGCGATGTTGGCTTGCGAATAGCCTTGGAATAAGTGCGCTTGTAATTGTGCGCATGTATATGCGCTGTGGGTATAGCCACAAACTTGTTTGCACATTACAGTATGGACTCCGATGTATATGCGTGTGGGTATATCCGGTGTTTCTCAAATAAACTTTCCTTGTAATAAAAACACTCTCGATTGGTTTATTCATGGGCCCGTGCGTGCGTTGGCCGAGTTTCTCCCAAAGGATTCAGCAAGGCTGTTGACGGTGGCGGTGATATAGTTATGCTCGGTTTTGTTCTGTAATTTTTTATCATTAGCAATGTTGTGGTTCCCTAATAATTTCGTGATGAATCTTGATGGTTGAATTTCAATGCACAGACGCAAGCACTTTTACAAGCAGGCGGTGAACTACCCGGGCGGGAAGGTGCTGGCCAGCTTGGAGACCGGCGAGACCACCCTGGTGTGCGTGTAGCTAGGTATAACCGCAAACTTGTCGAGAAGTGTTTTATTTCCTAAGCACTCGTGATCCTGGTGTTTTTTCAAAAAAAAAGGGACAAAACATTCATAAGTTCAAAGAATTCTGAAAAAAATATCCTGCTGTATTCTACAAAGGTGCACACAATCAATTTCAAATACTTTGTACTCTGAGCTACACAAAAATGAAAAAAATGGAGAAATTTAGAGATTTGAAAAGAAACATACTCAGACCCACACTTTTGTCATTTTTGTGTTAAGATGCAACACTCAAATTCAGTTCAGTGTAGATGACAAATGCGATGAATTCAGAGTGGGACAATTCATTCTGTCAAACAAGGGACGATTATTTCTTGAAAATGTGCACTGATACCATTAAAATATGTACATCATGTTAACAGCGGATCAACGAATTTCAGTTTCAGTCAACATTACAGTCTACTAAATTTAAGAATTTTGATATGCCATCTGCGAAAACATACAACACACTACCTAAATTTCAAGAATGCCAGTTTCAACCAAATTTAAGGCCAAATTCGTAGCGATCTTCATTCCCTAAGCCCTACCCAAAGCGAGAAGAATTGAACGTCCGCAGCTGCATATCGCCGTCGACCACCTGCTTCACGTCTTGGCGCCGCTTGAGCCCATGCTGCTTCGGAGGCAGGAAACAAATCAGAGTAAAAATGAGACGTCTTCCCAGTAACTAACGGGGTAGTTTTTCCTATTTGTGAGGGTCTTAGTGGAACAAGGACAAAATTAAGTGTTTTACTCCACCGGGTTTTGTCGTAAAAACACAAAGCCTAACATATCCAACGTGGCATCCAACACACTACCTGCTTCACGTCTCAGCGCCCGGCGTCGCGCTTGCGCCAGTTCGCCAGGTGAGGGCGGCGCCGGTTCGTCGAGGCATCACGGCCGAGCGTTCGGCCCCGACCAAGGCGGCGGTCACACAGGCCGTAGCCCCTCGCATCGATGCGGAGCCCGTGGAGCCGGGGATCCGGTCCTGGGCGGCCTTGTTTCGCCGCACCGTAGCTGCTGTGGTGCATCGACCAGACCTTACGTTACGTCGAGACCACTGCTAGACCGCCCAATCGCAAGTGGCCTCCACTGCATGGCGTGCACATCAGCACAGCGTGGCGGTAAATGTAATTTATATTAAAATTTTATACTATCATCAATTCCAGTACCAATAAAACAATATCTATAGTTGACCAATCAATCCAGGGCGAGTTGTGGTCAAAATAGTTTATATTGAAATTTTATACTTTAAAATAAACTATTTTTAGTATGTTGTTATCTCAATGAGTATAATTATGTGATACTTATTTCGTATAATTTACGATATTATGAATTGCTAAATATTAGTTGTATTTTTATTGCCATAGTAGTATATATTGTTAGAAATATACTTGCATCTTCATGTGACCTTATTCCGTCCATATATTAATTTTTTAAAACTTTATTTGGAATATTTGTGAAAAAACATATGGTAGAGATCTATAGCGTATGATCTAGAAATATATCATAATAGGGGTTCTAGTGTATCAAATGGTAAGTAGTTTATAGAAGTTTCTAGAATATAGATTGTAGGTTGACATATTTCTTACCTGTTTTTCTTGTGGTCAAATGTATCTCGTGAGTTAAAGTAGGTTCATTAAAAAGTACATATTAATAATCACTACTGATAACGAGTGCAATGGATTCTAGCAGTTCTATATACATGCGATTTGATTATTGATACACTCACATGTGTATCATCTGTATCAAACAAGTCATTTTAGGTTCTGAAATAAACATGCACAAAGTCAAACAAGGGACTCTAGTTAATACAAATTTTAGTACATTGTAAGGCACTCTAATTAACATACATTTTAGTTCTGAAATTAACTTTTGAGACTTACAAATTCAAAATTATTCAAGCACAAAACACAAAGACTGACTGTAATCCAAAAACACAAAAGCACAGAATAAGTCAAACCTGAAGACTATTCGTATAGTACTGATGATGTCCTCACTAACATTTCAGAGATTTTGAATTTCCTTCTTTAGATAATCGATGAGAACGCCATCATATGTTTGCACCAAAATTGACACAATCCTCAGGATATTAGGATGTCGTATATATTCCATAATATTATATTTGCTCAAGTTGCCTCCACCGTGTAGCAGGGCCGTGGTGGTAAATGCAATTTATATTAAAGTTTTATACTTCAAAGTAACTTTTTTTAGCATGTTGTTTTCTTAAGAGTATTATTCTATGGTAGTTATTTCGCATAATTCACTATATTATAAATTGCTCAATTTAAGTTGTAGTGTTATTGCCACACAGTTGTAGTATATATCCTTGGAAATATAGTTGAATCGTTGAAATTTTAGTTGTATTTTCTGAACTTATTATTTTGGTATATTAACTTTTGAAAACTTTGTTAAGAATATTTGTATACATATGGTAGATACCATAATCCTGTGAAATAGAAAAATATCATAATAGGGGTTATAGTGTATCAGAAGGTAAGTAGTTTTATAGAAGTTTCTAGAATATAGATTGAATGTTGACATGATTCTTACCTGTTTTTCTTGTGGTCAAATGTGTCTCATAAGTTGAAGTAGGTTCATTAACAAGTCCCTAATAGTAATCACCAGTGATAACGAATGCAATGGATTCTACCAATTTTGTATACATGTGATTTGAGTTTCCGAAAGAGCTGAGAGATCAAGCTCAGACCTGACGGAAAAAGTCAAACAAAGGACCGGAAGAGCTGAGAGATCAAGCTCAGACCTGACGGAAAAAGCTCTGTTTTCTTCGATATGAGCGAGCAAACATCAACATCGTGAAAATCAAGCTAGGGGTTCGTTGCCGAAGGGGTTTCGAGAGGTGGCGGCCGTCACTCGTCGTCTGGTTTGATTCGGCGACGCCGGGGAAGGGGATTCGATGGCGCTGGCGAAGAGGATCGGCGGACTTATTCCTTCTTCTTTGCCGGAGGTGCCCGAAACCGAACAGTTTTCCCCCTTTCTTTTGGAGTAGAACACGAAAATAGGAGGATCACCATGCCACACCATGGTAACCACATTAGCTTTCCTAGAAGGCTAGAACAATGAGAGAAAGTGACACGAGAGAAATTGTCACAAAGAAAGGTACATTCCTAGTATTGACAATGAGACAAATTGGGAGTGCATGTAACATGCAAGGAAAGTTTTATTTGAGAAACAGGAACCGTGGTCCATATTGCAATTTGCAAACAAGTTCCCGGCTCTTAGCAAGCCATGCACACGCGCAATATACATGTGCACAATTACAAGTAGTGCACTTTATTCCAAGGTTCTTCGCAAGCCGAACACCTTGCGTATCAATATCAATGGTTGGCGACGATCTCCTGCGCTCTGGTCTCATATTCAAACCCGTAGGCGCTTTTCTTGGAGCTGTCCGCCGAGAAGATGAAGAACCCCGGCAGCTTGTTCTGGCGCAGCAGTTCCTGGGCCCCGCTGATGCCTTGCTCCTGCCGTCCTGCGTGAGCAGCTTGTTCACCACGGTGGTCTCGCCGGTCTCCAAACTAGCCAGCACCTTTCCGCCCGGGTAGTTCGCCGCCTGCTTGTCGTAGTACATCACGTATGCGTCGACGTCGGTGTTGTCGCCGTAGCCGTAGAACTGGAAGTTGACGTGGTCGATGACGCCGGAGTACTTGCCCCACAGCGCGATGTAGTGCGCCTGCACGGCATCGTCCTCGAAGGGCGCGATGGAGGTGGTGAAGTTGTGGAACTTGGCCTTGAGCTGGGTGAGCAGCTGGCCGATGCACTCGACGAAGGTGTCGACGGCGGCGCCGTCGTCGAAGTGCTCGTAGTCGACATCGATGCCGTCGAGGCCGTACTCGTTGATGAGCACCGAGAGGGAAGCCACGGCGTTGGCCACCCACGTGTCGACGGACGTGGGCGTGAAGAATACCTTGACGGTGTCCTGCACGCTGTCGCCGCCGATGCCGAGCATGACGCTCACGTTGGGGTGCGCGGCCTTGATGGCGGCCACGTCGGCGCAGGAGAGGTTGTCGGTGTCCCAGAACGCGGTGAAGACGCCGTTGGTCGGCACCGACGCCGTTGGACCCAGCTGCGTGTAGTCGATGGCGAAGGCGAGGATGAAGTTGAAGCTCAAGCCGGGGTTGACGGGCACGTCGGAGAAGCGGACGCCGGTGAACTGCGCGCCGATGTACTCCCGGAACAGGTATCCGTTCGTCATGGCTCAATGCTGGCTCGATCGGTCGCGCGATCGAGCACGGCCGGGTGAGGATTAACCGCGATACGTTGCTGCTGGATATGTAGTGGCTGCTTAATTGGCTTCTGCTGGTAGTTGGGGAGGTGATCGATGTGCTCCGTTCTAATTACATCGATCACATCGGCACGCAGCTTTCGACGATCAGTACGTGGACCATATCCAGGACTACGAGTTGACGGATTTGCAACTTGGAATGCGACGTTGCATCTAATTGTCTCAGCTGGGTTGGACACATAAGGCATCGACGCGGCAACAGCTGCCTGGACAATTTCTCGGGATATTCAGTCCAGGAGAGGAGAGAGTCTACGGCTCCGTAGCTTAGGAATTTCATACTGCTCCATATATATCGGCGATAGGCCGCGTCGATTCTGACGGGCGCTCAACTCGTACGCACTACTACGTGCTAGTTGCAGTCAGGTTGCTGAACTCGTACGCTACGGCGCAGCTAGATTACAAGGAAAGTACTACTACCACAAGATTTCAGTTCAGAATAAAAAGATGAGAGATATCTCATTCCAGATCAACAAGAAAGATACCTGCAGTAAAATATTTGGTATTCCTATAGATTTTTCGCCGACACGTAAGATGGTCTGTCTCCGTTCCAAATTGCAGCTACATACATAACGTCTGTCGGTTCTCTCGAGGACCAGTTGATCTGTTGGCCGTAGTTCTTGTGGTGCTGTTCATCTGTTGGCCAGAGAAATCCCAAGCATGTATGAACTGCAAGACTTTGCGCTCTCTGTTTGGATCGTAAAGCTCAATGTTTTCTTCACAATACTTATTCTTTTTAAATAATCTGGTCTTCAGATGTTTCCCTACTACATTAACAAGTCTTAAATCGTAAATCTCCGGCGTTTGTAAGGGCAACTTCAACGCGCCGATCCAAACGGACACGCTTTTTATCCGTTTTGTGTTCAGCTCATGTCCAACCTTTTCTTGTCAGTGCACCCAATGGGCGACCTGTTTGGTCTGCAATGCCCATTTTTTGATTCAACCAAATTTTAACACATTTAACCAAATATTCCACGGGGAAATAAATAAGTAGCATAGTTTTACAATCAAATTGAATTAAATCACATAATTTCTATTACAACCAAATTAAAATAAAATTGTAGCAAAACATCAGACCGTTGATTGGTCTTCCACCAATTGGGTTCCCAAATGTTGCCACATATGGTCAACCAAATCATTCTGACTTTGCTTGTGAGCATCCATATCATGCATCTCGTAACGAAAGTGGATGAAGTTTGCAAATATTGTCGCTCCACCCTGAGACTCAACCAACTCACCCTTGAACTGCCAATCCTTGTCATAGATGCTCACACACACAAGCAGTTATCACCTCCCAGATATTGTCCACACACCATGTTTTAGCAGGGTGGTGAACAATAGCCCACCGAGATTGGAGCACACCAAAAGCACGATCTTCATCCTTTCGACAGCTCTCTTGTTATTTGGCAAACCGTGATTGCTTCTATCCATTTGGCATGGAGATAGTCTTCACAAAAGTAGTCCACATAGGATATATATCATGAACTAGGAATTATCCCTTGGTGTATGTGCTGCCGTTGATATCATAGCTCACCACCGGAGAGTTGCCCTCTGATAGCCTAGAGAAAACTAAAGGACATATGAGGTACGCCGGATCCAGAGGTAGCCACGTCAGTCCAGAGCTAGCCATGGACAACTGAAGGTACCGAAATGCATGGAGAAGCTCGTGGTGGCGATGTCATCTATGGAACTATCAATGTGGTGTGCATTTGTGGAGGGCGGGCGTGCAAGCTCTAGGGAGGCCGTGAGGAGTAGTCGTACGAGCTTTACTAAGCGGAGGAGATGAGCGAGTAGCGGCAATGTGGAGAAAGTTGCACGTGATAGGAGATTTGGCGTCAACATGTATACATAATTACTATGTTTTCCTTAGAAAAGTCGATTCTAAGGAAGTTTCTGAAAAACTAATAAAAAGTACTCTATGTGTTTTGTTTGAAACATTCAAAATCTTGTTTTACAGAACATGTAGAAATTCCCAACTGGGCAGACGGGACACAGGAGTGTGCTTTGCTTCCGAGTGGTCACCATCTTGGAGAGAAAAAAGTAAAATCACAAATAGTTCTCTCTCTAAACCCCTCCCCACCCAATCACCACTCCCTACCAAACCGCTTCTCACGCACAAACCCCACCCTCTCTTCGTACCAAACCCACCTACAATTCCGATGGACGAGCTCTCGAGCGGCGTTTGTAACGGCGACGGGCAAGGCGTCCCCAGCCCAACCCCGTTGGCGCTGGTGCAGCAGTTCGCCGCGCCGTCATTACGCCGAGACCGCTGCCAGGCCGCCCGGTCGGAAGTGGCCTCCACCACATGGCGGGCGTCCGAGCATGCCGTGGCGGTAAATATAATTTATATTGAAATTTTATACTTTAAAGTAACATATTATAGCATGTTGTTTCATTAACGAGTATAATTCTATGGTACTTATTTCGCACAATTTATGATATTATGAATTGCTAAATATAATAGTGTTATTGCCACACAGTTGTAGTATATATCCTCGGAAATATACTTGAATCGTTGAAATTTTAGTTGCATTTTCTGACCTTATTCCATTCATATATTAATTTTTGAAAACTTTATTACGAATATTTGTATACATATGGTAGAGATCTAAATCGTATGAATTAAATATATATCATAATAGGGGTTCTAGTGTATCAGAAGGTAAGTAGTTTTATAGAAGTTTCTAGAGTAAAGATTAAAGGTTGACATGATTCTTAACTGTTTTTCTTGTGGTTAAATCTGTCTCGTAAGTTAAAGTAGGTTCATTGAGAAGTCCTTAGTAATCACCACTGATAACGAATGCAGTGGATTTTACCAGTTTTGTATACATGCGATTTGAGTATTGATATGCTCACATGCATCTATTTTAAACAAGTCATGTGAGTTTCTGAAATAAACATTCACGGAGTAAAAAACAAACGACTCTAGTTAATATAGATTTTAGTACATTCTAAGGTACTCTAGTAGACTAGTAGCGCTATTTTTGTGCTGGTTTTTTATGGTCAACTTTGACTAATATTATATACTAAATTATATGTACTGAGAGCGCTGGATTCGTCTTGCAAAATTCTTTCATTTCCTATATATTTATACTAATTTGTGGACATATTACAACTACAAATCATGGTCGAAATTCCACTGCGTTGATCAACGAAATTTAAGGGAGACTTATATTGTGACGTTGGGAGTACATTCTATAGAAAGTTATTTTTGGAGCATGTGACTAACCGGAAATGAGCACGAGTGCTCTTTTTTTTTCAAAAATTCAAAACTATATTTCTAGGTATCCCTCCGTTCCGTCAAAATTTGGTTGTCAAGAAGAACAACCCATATAGTGCAGGTATGAATTCCTGTTCCAACCCGTATAGGCAAAACACTTCGCCATTCAAGAAGCAATTATATAAAAAGACTAGACTTTGTGGCTCTAGTAGAAACAAGAAGATCAAAATTTTCAACTCCTTTTTTAAAACAGCTAGCGGGAGGAATTCAATACACATGGTATTGTCTCCCTCCTCATGGCCGCTCTGGCGGCATACTAGCTGGGTTCAATAGTGCAAATATTTCAGTACAAAATGTGACTTTTGGTGACTTTTGTATCGAATTCCAGTTAAAGAACAAATCAGATGGATTTTTATGGACCTTTGTGGTGGTCTATGGGGCTGCCCAAGATGAACACAAACCGGATCTTTTAGCGGAACTTGTCCGCATTTGCGAAAATGAAGAACTACCCATGTTGGTGTGTGTGTGTGGGGGGGGGGGGGGGGGGGGGGGACTTCAATATTATTCGAAGACAAGAGGACAAAAATAATGCGAATTTCAATGCTCGATGGCCGTGTATTTTTAATACCATTATTGAGAGTTTGGAACTTAAAGAACTTGAACTTTTGGGACGACAATACACTTGGGCGAGTCGAGGAGAAATGCCAACGTATGAGAAGTTGGATCGTTTTCTCGCAAGTGTAGAATGGGAACAAAAGTTTCCCCTAGAAATTGTCCATGCTTTGTCTCGTACGGGTTCAGATCATGTTCCCTTGCTTATTGATTCAGGGGAACATGCTCACATAGGTAACAAAACGAAATTTTCATTCGAGTTATCTTGGCTGCAACAGCAGGTTTTTTTTTTTAGATGGTGTCTCATATATGGGAGTCCACACGTGGTGGAAACACACCAGTTGAGACGTGGCAACAAAAAATTAGACGGTTAAGACAATACCTACGGGGATGGACAAAAAATTTGAGTGGACAATACAAAATACAAAAACAAAAACTTCTCCTTCTGATTGATGAGTGGACATTAAAGCTGAAACCGTTCCTTTAAGTGTGGCTGAGAAGGCAGCCAAAAAAGAGGCGGACGAATGCATTGCTACACTTAGACGTGATGAGGAGTCAAAATGAGCTCAACGTGCTAAGGTAAAGCATATTCAGGAAGGCGGAAATAACACGAGATACTTTCATATAATTGCTAATGGCAAACATAGAAAGAAAAAATATTTCAACTTGAACAAGACGAAAGCACAATTGTGGGAGAAAACAATTTGAAAGTTTTCATCTCTGAATACTATAAGAAGTTTGGAGCACCGGTCCCAAACTATTTCTCTCTTGATGACTCAATTATTGAGGATTTGCCTCAGATTTCGCCACAAGAGAATGAGATACTTACTTCAAACTTCACTGAGAAGGAGGTTTGGGAGGCTATCTCACAGATGGAACACAACAAAGCTCTGGGTCCAGATGGGTTCCCTGCTGAGTTTTACCAGAAATTTTGGGAGGTCATCAAAGCTGACTTGATGGCAATGTTTGTACATTTACAAACAGGTGAACTACCATTATTTAAGTTGAATTTTGGAGTTATCACTTTACTGCCCAAAAAAAAGATGCTAGTAGAATTGAGCAATATAGACCAATTTGTTTGCTCAATGTGAGCTTTAAATTTTTTACCAAGGTGGGTACGAATCGTGTTTCGTCAATTGCTCACAAAGTTATTCGTCCAACACAATCTGCTTTCATTCCGGGGAGAAATATTCTTGAAGGGGTTGTCATCCTTCATGAAACGATACATGAACTACATAGAAAGAAAATGAATGGGGTTCTTTTTAAAATTGATTTTGAAAAGGCCTACGACAAGGTCAACTGGTCCTTCTTATAGCAAGTCCTTCGTATGAAAGGTTTTGATCCAAAATGGTGTGAATGGGTAGCAAGATTTGTTCAGGAGAGGAGTGTCGGAATCCGAGTAAACGATGACATTGGTCATTATTTTCAAACACTAAAAGGTTTACGTCAGGGAGATCCGTTGTCACCTATTCTTTTTAATTTGGTGGTTGATTTGTTGGCAGTTCTTATTGCTAGAGCTAAAGAGGATGGTTGATACGTCTCAAACGTATCTATAATTTTTGATGTTCCATGCTTGTTTTATACCAATTGCTACATGTTTTGCATCTACTTTATATCACTTTTATACATTTTTTGGGACTAACCTATTAACAAGATGCCGAAGTGCCAGTTCCTGTTTTCTGCTGTTTTTGTATTCCAGAAAAGCTAGTCTGGAAATATTCTCGGAATTGGACGAAACTACACGGGAGTCCCTATTTTACCAGAACACATCTGACGGACCAAAGAGGCGACGGAGAGGCGCCACGTGGGCCCCACACGTGGCCAGGGTGCGGGGCCCCCCTCTGCCGCGCCCTGGGGTGGTGTGGGCCCCACAGGCCTCTCCAGTCGCCGCCCTTTCGCCTACTTATTCCCCCCGACGCGAAAACCCTAAGTACCTGAGAAAATATCCACGAAAAGTTCCAGAGACGCCGCCGTCGTCAACCCTAGCTCGGGAGGGTTCAGAACCTCTTCCCGGCACCCTGCCGGAGAGGGGAATCGTCACCGGAGGCTTCTACATCGCCATGCCTGCCTCCGGAGTGATACGTGAGTAGTTCATCCTTGGACAACGGGTCCATAGCAGTAGCTAGATGGTTGTCTCTCTACTTTGTGCCATCATGTTTAGATCTTGTGAGCTGCCCTACATGATCAAGATCATATTATTGTAATGCTACATGTTGTGTTTGTTGGGATCCGATGAATATTGAATATTATGTCAAGTTGATTATCAATCTATCTTATATGTTATTTAAGATCTTGCATGCTTTCCGTTACTCGTAGATACTTTGGCCAAGTAGATGCTTGTAACTTCAAGAGGGAGTATTTATGCTAGATAGTGGGTTCATGTCTCCGTTTAACCTGGGACAGTGACAGAAAGTTCTAAGGTTGTGGATGTGCTGTTGCCACTATGGATAACCTAACGATGCTATGTCCACGGACATATGTGTTTGTTTACATTACGCACTTTACTTAATGCAATTATCCGTTGCTTGCAACTTAATACCAATGGGGAACTCGGATGACAACCCGGCGGTGGATTATTAGTCATAGATGCTATTGGATAACGATCTATGTATTATGTCGTAATGCCCAATTAAATATCATAGTAGTCAACATGACATGTATATGCATTGTTATGCGCTCACTATTCGTCAATTGCCCAGCTGTAATTTGTTCACCCAACATGTTAGTTATCTTTTATGGAGAGACACCACTAGTGAACTGTGGACCCCGGTCCATTCTTTTATACTGATTAAACAACCACAAACTGCAAACTGTTCCTTTTTTCATTCTCTGCAATTTAATACTCATTTTCCACACCATAGGTTTAATCCTTTGTTTTCAGCAAGCCAGTGAGATTGACAACCTCACTGTTTCGTTGGGGCAAAGTAGTTTGATTGTGTTGTGTGCAGATTCCACGTCAACAGTCCAGACTCCCATCAACAACACTATTTTCTGGCGCCGTTGACAACCTTCTGAAGAGTTGCTGCTCCTACTGGTTCGATAACCTTGGTTTCTTTCTGAGAGAAAACTTGCTACTGACTACATCATACCTTCCTCTTGGGGTCTCCCAACGAACGTGTGTTTCACGTCATCAATGGTCAAGTAGGTGATCTCGTTCCACATTTGGTGGAAGGAGGAGTTTCCATTCTACAATATGCGGATGACACAATTTTATTTCTTGAGGATGATCTAGAAAAGGCGGTCAATATGAAATTGATACTTTCCTTTTATGAACAATTATCTGGTCTTAAAATTAATTTTCACAAGAGTGAATTTTTTTGCTTCGGTAATTCCAAAGATATACAAAATGACTATCGTCACATATTTGGGTGTGAGGTGGGTGCGCTCCCTTTTAAATATCTGGGCATTCCTATTCATTATCGAAAATTGTTAAATAGTGAATGTAAGGTCATTGAAGATCGTTTTGAAAAGAAGCTTGCTGCATGGGCAGGGAAAATGCTCTCATATGGAGATCGTTTGGTCCTAATAAATTCAGTTTTAACAAGTTTGCCCATGTTTCTGTTATCCTTCTTTGAAATACCGAAGGGGGTACGAAAAATATTAGATTTCTACCGTTCTCGCTTTTTTTGGCAAAGCGATCAACACAAGAAAAAATATCACCTCACTAAATGGAACATTATTTGCCGGCCAAAAGACCAAGGGGGTCTTGGCATTGAGTTGCTTGACATTTAAAACAAGTGTTTACTAAGCAAATGGCTTTTTTAAAATACTTAATGAGGAGGGAGTTTGGTAAGAACTCCTCTGCAATAAATACCTATGTGGTAAAACTCTCTCTCAGGTTACTGTCAAGCCAACTGACTTGCTGTTTTGGAAAGGAATTACGACAGTAAAAGCTGATTTTTTCCCTCGAGGTTCATTTCTTGTTGGTAATGGTCAGGGAATAAGGTTTTGGGAGGACATTTGGCTAGGGGACACTTAACTTTCGGAGCAGTACCCATCCCTATATAATCTTGCCCGCCAAAAAATGTTTTGGTGTCTCACGTTTTGTCTAATGCACCACCTCTGAATATTGAGTTCAGGAGGTATTTAAGAGGTCACAATTGGACGGTCTGGTTAAATTTAGTTCGAAAATTAATGGGGTCTCTCTATCAGATGAACAAGATGTGTTCAGATGGAGATTGACAATGTCTGGAGCTTTTTCTGTCAAATCTAGGTACTCGGATTGTATGCATGGTCATACACCTTTCCTTCGTAAATATCTTTGGAAGTTAAAAGTTCCCCTAAAGATTAAAAAATTTATGTGGTTCCTCAACCGAAAAGTATTGCTTACAAAGGATAATTTGGCTAAACGAAATTGGACAGGATGTAAACGTTGTGCTTTTTGTCAGTCTGATGAAACTATTGAACAGTTGTTTATCTCTTTTCCTTTTACTAGACATTTTTGGAGATTAATACATTTTACTTTTGGTATCTCACCTCCAGATAGTGTTGCTAATATATTTGGCAATTGGTTATCCGGGATTGACAAGAAAACTAAGGCTAGAATTCGCATTGGCGCTTGTGCTTTTCTGTGGGCAATTTGGAATTGCCGGAATGATGTTGTCTTTAACAAAACCGAGCTCATTATATGCAGGTTGTACACATAGCTACTTACTAGATCCACATGTGGTCCTTCCTTCTCCCGGAGGATCAACGGGAAATGATGGAGTCTGACTGTACCCGGTTGTTGGTGGTAGTCCGGGCTATCTTCAACCGGTGTGGCTGGCAGCATTCTAGACGTCTACAATGATTAGAAGCATCTTGTTGATGGTGTTTCTTTGGTTGATTTATGTAGCCACTATGGCTGATCCTTGAACTGTAATTTTCCCTTTTGATGAACTTTTTTATATGTTCTTTGTAACCTCTTTATTTTTAATATAAAAGTTGTGTGCATCACCACGATGCAGAGGCCGGGCTACCCATTTCAAAAAAAAAAAAATTTGGTTGACTCGCTGGGTTCGACACGGTAGCTCTCACGGCCACGGCCAGGACACGGAAGCTAGCCTGACTCGAGGCGGCCACACCCCCACAGTGCATTGCTCTACTACCATGCCGGTTTCAGTTTGGTTTGTTCGTCGTCGTCCTCGAAGCGAGACGAAAGTCGATGGGTCTCACTCTGTGCGGTCTGCCGCCAGTGGGTACACACGCACAGATCCGGGGCCGGGCGATGGGCCTTGGAAAGGAACGTGGCGTCGCAGGCGCAGGGTGGATCGTCATCATGGCTGCTTCTGCCCGGGCCCGGCCGGCCTTCTCCGTTGCCGGTCGACAGGACCAGAGAGACACCGATGGATCATCATCAATCGAGTTTGATTTCCACCTGAAAAAACCTCCACTGTATCTGCATGGTGGCCGAGAAATCATCATCACATTAGTAAGCTCGGCGAGACCTCTCCTGGGCTTCATGATCAACTTGACAACGCGGATGATGGATTTTCCAGAAACTTATGTGCAGCGACCGTACGATTCATCCAAGTCATTTGGCCGTGAGCACTGAGAACAAGCATGCATTTGGCACTGTCATTGATAGAGGGTGAAGTTCCTCTATAAAAGGTTGCTGCGCAATTATGCTCAGCGATCACTGAATGAATAGAAACGAGCCGGAGCAAGCAGGCAGTGGTGGTAGCTGCAGAGCAGAGGTAGCGGCGCGGCAGTGAGTTAAATGGGGTTCGCTCGAGCACCTGTGGCATGGCATGAAGCCATGACTATGATGGCCGGCGAGGTGACCTCTCGAGCGGTGATGATGCGCGCGTGGAAGGGGCGCAGATTTCGTAGATTGCCGCTTGAACTGGCCGTCGTAGACGATGGCAGGTGCTGCCGCCGCCTGCGTGCCGGTCTAGCAGGCCAGGCGTTGTCGGCCCGCCCGGCAAATGCTAGTTGTACTCCTCGAGGGAGCCGGAGCCGGAGCAGAGACCAAAGAGGCCACCGCGGCGCCATCAATTCTGAACCACGAATGCGTCGTTCCTCTGACTGAATGCGCTGGACTTGGGTGAGAATGTGCGATCGCATTGCATGGCCTTTGTCGCGAGTTTGGTAGCACCAGTACTTGGCGGCAGTGGCAGTGACGATTACATCAATTCGTTTCATCGATCAGCCAAAAATGGAAGCTGTTTCTTGCCACGGACGTGGAAGCATTATCTCGGCTGCAAAGTGGAGTTTTGGTAGCTGCATGAACTGAGCAATGGATGTTACATATGCCTGTGGGAAACGTACTAGCACATATGCTCGCCATTATGCTGGTCGGTGTACGAGTTGCCACCGCCGGCAACCAAGGTACGGGCGGGCGCGCAGTGTATCGGCGTGAAACGGCATCGGCCGCCATGCAATCCGGCCGGGTGCATATATTCTAGCCATGTGGCCGCGCGCTACTTCCCTTTTTTGCTTCCTGCATGTGTGCGCCCGACCACGATCAAGCTGGGCTTATAGAAAAGATGATCGAACTGAGCAGCGCCCCACGGGAGCTAGCACGACGAGAAAGCAAAGACCGGAGCGGCATGGCACGGGCGCGGCGCATCCACAGCGATCGCCATGGCTCAAAGCCGGCATGTCCTACGGCCAACGAGTACGCCGCCGTACGTGCCGTGCGCATGTTCCCTTTTGCCTCCTGCATGTGCGACGCGCGCGGCGTCATGAGCATGGGACGCTGGAGTGGAGAGCGGAGCTGTTGGCTTTGGCCCTGCCGTCGAGTACTTTCCGACGACCGCGACGAGGAAACTCCGGCGAGACGAGACACACGTACGTGCAAACCAAGCTAGCTCCGATCAGTTCGGTCGATCGGTTCAGCTAGTACAACTTGGAACAGCACACAACGCACGCACGCAATAAACAGATTGATGGCCACAGGTGCATATCGCACCTGATGTTTCTTTCTTTCTATTGCTTCTCACAGTATCGCTACAAGGCTAGGTACAAGCATATATATGCGGGAGACTAGCTAGCTACCGACTCGATCAACTAACCCGATCCGGTTTCTAACTCTAACCCAATACATGCCCTGCACGTACTCTACTCGTACTCGAACTGGACGGAATATGCACACGCTGCCGTGCCGGCCACGATCGGCATGGCGACGCACCGATGGCAGCATGGCTCGATCCCGGCATTCCACATGGCTCGAGCGCGGACGGAGACCAACGCACCCATCCCTCGCGACTTCTCCACTGTTGCGCGCGACGAGGGTGCCCGGGATGGGCTTCTGACCGCGACGACTCGGCGCGCTCGCGGCCACCGGCATCGGTCGTCGTCGTCGTCGTCGTCGCGGGAGTGGTGGAACAGCGAAACGGCACGGGAGGCTGGTGCGTTGAGCCTTTGGGGAGAGCGACGTGTGCGCGGCGCGGCCGGTCCGTCCTGCCGCGCCCTGCCCCTGCCGCCCGGCCAGGCCAGCGCCATTACTTTTTTAGATGATGGAAGGAAGGCCAGCGCCATTGCTTTTAGCTGCGTTTCTCAGGAGACAAGACTGGTACTAGCACGATCCTTTCCGGTCCATAACCACCAGCGATCGAGCAGAGTACAGTGCAGTCCAGGGCAATAATTATGGCAGGGATCTGGTCAAAGAAAATATTACCCGCAGATACCAGGATCGGACAAGGGGAGGTAAAAAAGTTGGTCGGGGCGTCTCCCGACAGAGCACCGATATAATGTTCGCACACCCTCAAATTTGAGTCATTTTGTGCGTCCAGATAAGGACAAAAAATTCATACCCCTCCGTTCCAAATTAGATAACTTACATTTAACCACACGTGGATATATCTATACATATTTATTTCCTCAGCATTTTCATAGGAAAAGCCTACAAATCCCCGGACGATCGAGCCATTGCATCCTCCGGGTCCAGGACTCGCCACGCGTCCTCTCACGTGGTAGAAAAACAGAGACAGCGGCAGGGGCGAGGTCCACCACCATGACCTTATCCCCATCACGATTCCCCTCGTCCATTGCCTCCTTTCTTCCCCCACGAGACCACCTCCTCCATGTCCTAGTCGAGCAGCCTGGCTCCTCTCTAGCCGCGTCGCCATGCTCCGACCACCACCGCGGAAGCCCCTGCTCCTTATGCCGGAGCGCCGCCCAGATTCTCCCACCGTGCCGCCCACCGGGTCCCGTGCTCGTGTCCATCGCGGCGGACGAGGCTAGCCATAGGGACGGCGACGCCAGCGCCGTGCTCCCCCTAGTCTCCCTCGCAGCCGAGCCACAGGGCCGGCGGCGTCACGCCTGTGCCTTCCCGGTGCTCCGCCGCGCCATGCTCCCCCTTGTCTCTCTCGCGGCCGAGCCACAGTGCCGGCGGCACAACGCGTGCGCCTTCCCGGTGCTCCGCCCGCACTGTCGCCCTCGCGGCCGAGTCCCAGGGCGGTGATGCCATGTTGCTGCAAGGAGGCCACGTATCGAAGGCAAGCACCGGTGAGGTCGGTTTTGAGCTGGGTGTGCAGATCTGAGAGCTTTTTTCTTCTTTCTTTTGCTATATAGGATGCAAATTTTTGCAAGGTTTCTAGCAATTTTGCTTGTCCTTTAACGCAAATCCACCGTATGATTGTAGCATTTTTGTCCTCAGATGATTCATTTTTTTGTGATGCAAATTTTCGAAAGGTTTGTAGCAACAAAATTCCTCTCTGGATGCAAATCCATATAATTGTTATAGCAAATTTATTTTCTCATCTGCTGTAATTTTTCGTTCACGAGGATTTATGCAATTTTTCGGTGTGGTGCAAATTCTGGAAAGGTTTGTAGCAAAAAGTTTTTTCTATGGATGCAAATCCACTTAAATTGTTGCAGCAATTTTTCTTTCTTCACTTGCTGCAATCTTTTCTTTTCACGAGGTGCATTGTAGCAAATTTTTCTCTTTTTTGCTACTTGCTGCAATCTTCTTCTTCACATCAGGTGCACTGTAGCATTTTTTTTTTTAATATTTTGATGCTACTTGCTACAATCTTCTCATCAATTTTTTTCTTTTTTATGCTAGTTGCCGCATGCAGAGATGCTACTTTGTACACGCACAGATTCTACCTGCGGCGTGGACGCCGCCCTCGCCGGAGTTGGACGGCGGTCAGGTACCCAGCTGACCGGCGTCTTTTCCTGAGACAGCCGGCCAAGCGATGGGGGTGATGGTGAGCAACGGCAACGCCATCTCCCTCGCCGACGACATCTTCTCCGGCAACGGCGTGTTCTCCGGCAACGGGAGGACGAGGGAAAGGTCTGTGTGGCGCGAGAGGGATTTGTTTGATTTCATACGCCAGAACGAAACGTCGCGATCTATTTTTCTCTCGTTGACTAGTACTGGACACGTGTCGGCCTCTCCACCCGGGGGAAATTATCCCCCGGGGGACGCCTAGTACTGTCCCTTTTCATACCATGATTGCATCTTCAGATCCATCAGGCATGTGTCAGTTCACAATATATGGCCTCCTCGGTAAACATCACAATACATGTTTGCTCCGCCTCCGATTTTGCTTTAATCTATCGATTGCAACATTTTCATCATCAACCAGAAGTTTTTCCACCTCAATTCTACATTTCTGCCTAAATATCCTTCATTTTTCTAACCATAGCCAACTTCTCGACGTGCATCTCCATGTTGCTCTTGGATCGTTCATCTTTCTTTTTCTCCATCAACTGAACTCTCTTCTCACTTGACACCACCTCCTTCATGCTCATCATTTCGGGCAAAGATTTTCGCAACGTGCATGTTGATGTTGCATGGATTGTGGCCTGTTTGAGAACATCATTACCTTTGGCCGAACCACGCACTTCTCCCCTTCTTCATTCACATGGCTTGTTTTAGAGTTTGCACTATCGTGTTTGCACGCTTCTTTGTTGGAGCACCATTATCCATGGCTTGTTGGTTCTTGAGTTGTGCTTGAAGGGCTTCCCACTTGGTGCATCAATAAATCCTTATCCTATGACTAGGTGAATAATTTTGTCAAATCACTTCTTGAAGAGAACCAAAGCTTGGGGCACCTAAACAAAAAAATGGTACATGTCGATATATGAGACATAGTTGAACATAGTTAGAAAATTGAACATTAAATTGAATGTGTTCAGATTCCTTGGCTGTTTACACCCATGCCCTCTAACCAGACTATTGATCACTTTACCATGACACCCACTAAATTTGGTGCATTGATTTTGGATAATAGCCCACCTATGTGAAAGTGAGCTCTGGTTATATACTAGTCTATCCGCATGTACCTAAGAATTGATTAGAAGCCACGTCTAGATATTTGCTGAAACATATGCTTTATATTTGTGTGTCAAGATATTAAATATAAGCAAACACGTACATATACGCACTATAGTTTACGAGTAAGTGTCACTAAAATAGTCTATGGGACGTGGGATTTTGTTTCTTCTCACGTTTATAAGAATCATGCTTAGTCACTATAGTGACGTTGTCTCAAAAAAAGGAAACCACTTATGGTACATAATGTAATAAAAATTTAGTGTCGACTACCTCACTTCAATTATAGACACTTGACATGTACAAGAAAATAACACCATAACTAATATAAAACAATATTGGTATGTTGTAAGTAAATGTACTAATTAAGGTTGTACTTTTATAATATATAATAATATAAATATAAAAGTGTAGTATAAATA
Source organism: Poa pratensis (assembly GCA_947311845.1). Lineage (NCBI taxonomy): Eukaryota > Viridiplantae > Streptophyta > Magnoliopsida > Poales > Poaceae > Poa > Poa pratensis. The sequence continues at coordinate 8,470,971 of CAMZMU010000065.1, forward strand.
TTCTAGTATAAATGTGGTGGTTTTTTACAATTTTCTCGAGAAGCAACGGAGCAAAACCGTTTGGAATGATCTCAGAGACTTGGCAAGTAAAGTTCCTCTAGCTAGCTAGGTAATGTGTCAGACTACCTGCGTACATCGATATTGGCTGCAAACTACAAGTTCTTGGTTCACCATTTGCTAGCCAGGGGTGTTTCCTGTGGTGCTCTCGAGCACCCGTGGCAGACGCAGACCAGACTCCAGAGCCTATCGTAGATTGTTGTAGGTTGCTGCTTGTAATTGCCATCGAAGAGGGGACCGACAGGCCACCCAACGCTATCAATTCTGAACTACTGTTGTTCCTCTGTGTGTGTTTGGTTTCCTGCACCGTTTTTATCGGTTTTGCACCATTTGCATTTGTGACTATCAGGACATGGCACCACGTTGTGCATCTAATTTGGTGTAAATCTTTGTTCAGGTTTATCTCCGTGGTTATCTTACCTTGCATCACTTGTAGCACCTCCAACTACCTCTGCCACCGGTGAGGAGCAGGATAACAATGCGGCATGGTGATGGTACGGTGGCGGCGCGTCAACGACGTCGGATTAGTGAAGACGATGGCGATGTTAAAAGCACACGTACTCCAAGCACACTAGCTTCTGCTGTGACGGCGATAGAGGTTGAAACACATAAAGTACACTAGTCCTAGCCTAAATAGGCATATAGGACAGTACATAATCTATTCATATATGACCGCCGAAACGGAAAATATTATGACACGGAAGTTCATTGAGGCGAACCTGCTCGTAAAAGATATTTCAAACGATCAACCGGGTGCGACGAAATTGACAAATTTATTAACAGAGTTATGTTTATTGGTTCGAAATCGAGTCACAATCGATGAAACTTGGTACCGATCATGAGAACGGAACCTACTCGTCGACGCGCATATTTTTAGTGTACACTTTATTTTATATCAAACTATATTTACGCAGAAGATTAGAGAGCCACTAAAACTAAATGGAGTAGCTTAATCGAGGTGAGGAGATCAAATTCAGATACCCAGTAGAGCCGCCCTACTTGCCCCACGTGGAGTTTTTTCTCTCAAGTAGCATGGACCTAGAGAAACGGCGACGTTTCTCCAATGCCAGGCCACTGCTCGTAGGTTCGTAGGGAAGAACGTCGTGGAGCGTGCTTGGTTACGAAAAAAAAAACGTGCTAGCTGGACTTTGGTGAGAATGCATGCATGTGAATATGCGATCGCATTCCATGGCCTTCGTCGCGAGTTTGGTGGTGGCGCTGGTAGAATTGATGTTCATCTTCCAGCCCAAAAGAGGAAACTGTTTATGGCTACTTCCTCGGTTGGTTGCATGCACAGTGGAAAGAATCGGAAAACGTAGCGTAGATGCTCGCACCAGCCGCCATTATGCTGGTGGGTGTACCAACTCGCACCGCGGATATGAATGTACGGGCGGGGCAACGGCAGAAATAGCGTAGCAATCGCCATGCGATCCGGGTCAGTACCCGCAGGGAGCGCCGGCACGACTGGCTCGTCCGCGGCCGTGCCGTGCGCATCTTCCCGCCGATCCTCCTGCATGTGCGGCGCTCCGGCGTGTCGCGTGCGTGGGACGCGAGCGAGCGCGACGCGGCATGGCGATGCGCCGATGATGGCAGCATGGCGCGAGAGCGCGAACGGAGAACGACGACTCACTATTGCGCTCGACGCGGGTGGCCTGCCGCGCCGGTGATGGGCGCTGACCGCGACGACTCGGCGCGCGGCCACCGGCATCTGTCGCCGTCGTCGTGGTGAGCGTGCAAATGGTGGAACCGCGGAGCACGGGAGGGTGGTGGGTTTTCTTTGTGGAGAGCGACGTGTGGGCGGCGCTGTCGGGTGGACTCGCGGCCCGGGTGTCGGTCGGTCCGTCCTTTGCCCCGCCGTGCCCCTGCCCCCCGGCCAACGCCATTACTTTATCATCCGCTTCGTTTCTCACGAGACTCGACTGGTGCGTACACACCCACCGGAGACCGGACCGGCCGGGCCACCACCACCAAAGAACAGTAGAGCACGATCCTCTTCGGTCCGTAACCACCAGCGATCGAGTACAGTAGTACAGCCCAGGGGAATAATTATGGCACAGACCCGGTCAAGAAAATATTTCCACTCCTCTCTCTCTCCCCCCCGGGTAAAAGAAACTCTCGTGGGCCCACTCAGCGGCCGGCACTCGAGTGCGTTGGAGAGGTGTGGCGCAACCGTGCAGCTGTCTGAAATCAATCCTGGATGGATTATAAAAACACGAAAGCCAAAATCTCCCTCGAGATCCCGTCGCTGCAAAGGAAAACTGGCTTTACTATGTGCTTCATAAATTAACATTAACCTCCCTCCGCCCGCCCCAGCGTCTACTTTTTGGTCAAGGTCTCGAGGCTGCCCATTTTTCACTTCCGGCAGTAGTACTACCCCTGCTGCACGTCGTGCGGTGTCTGTCTTCAGCGATGCTGCAGTGGTGTTGCACCTGCACGTCACATGAGTCATGGCCAAACATAAGAACAAAAGCAAATTTCTCACGACGACCAGGGCCTCTTCGGCTGCATGTTTCAATTTTTTTTTACATGATACGCCAGTAGCCATACATTACTTGATACAAATATGGATACAGATATGACACGAACACAAGTAACATAAAACTAAGAGAAAACAAGCGATTAAGCTACTGCAAAACCGTTATCGTCGTAACTATCAAGCATCCACGTCTTCCGTCGTCGTCAGAGAAAAAGAACACCAGCAGTTAGTCCACACCTTGACATCCAAGAAACCCCATCCCATAAGGTGTTAATGAGCCGCAAGAGCCACCAATCCCGTAAGGCTGGATCTATCCCGATAAAAAATATTGACCGGAGGAGCCTTTTGAGCCTCTTCAACATCGGATGCGGGGCAACGTCACCCCACCCTTCAACAGGCGGCCGGATCCCCCACCATCTTCAGCAGATCCATAGTAGTTAGCACCGCCATACTCCAAGAGTAGCCCCTTCCCGTCGTCACGCCTAGACGCAATATCAGATTAAAACTGCTCTAACAGCTCGTACTACACCTCCGACGAGCAGGAGCAAATGCTGGAAGACCAATATTCCTACGACCACCATCGGCATCAGCTCCACCATGACGCCAACGAAGGAAACATGAAACTTAAAATAGTTAAGACGAAAACACCACACAAACGAGAGTACGGCGAGCGGAGGGGAAGGGGAGCGACGGATCGCGAGCGGGGAACCCTAGCCGTGTAACCGTCTGACAGCTAGGTTAGGCACGGGAGAGGAAAAAAACATAACTTGTCTCAAGTTTTGTACTCCCTCCGTTTTTATTTACTTCGCGTTCTGATTTTTTAAAAAGTTGAACTTTTCAAATATTGACCATGTATATACAAAAAAATATCAACACATATAAGATTAAATATATGTGATATAAAAAAATATAGCTTATAAGAATTCTAATAATGTTAAAATTTTGTTGTAAATGTTTATATTTTCCCACTCCCTACGGTCAAAAATGTGTCGCTAGTATAGGAAACAACTTGTTCATGGTATGTTGATTTCCCACGACACTTTATATGGATTCGGAGGGAGTATAAATTTGGTCAAACTTCATAAGGTTTAACTTTGACTAAACCTAGTAAAGTAATTGTAAACTGAGGGAATACCACACGGGAGTAGTAGAGTTTCCGTTGCTCAACGCTCGTGTCCTAAGCAAAAACTAAACTTACTGTTGCGTCCAACAGTCCACCAGCGCTTCTAGAAGAAAACAGTGTAGCTTTTACAAAAGACCATCGGATGCTTAACAGGGAAGCATATCATCTGCTAACCAAAGTCACAACTCACAAATCATTCGACTTCACCTTTTGACTTTGGAAATGACCGACAGGCAGGGTCGCCGGCCGCGGCCACACACACCCAACAGATGCACACGTTTTCCTACCCCGGTCCCCGCTGCTGTCCCCACCGCCCAGCCGTGGCTACGCGCACCCGGCCGGGGGAACCTAGAGCCCGGCCCGAGGAACGGGGAGCAGAATAAAGATGCCGCCCGAACGGTCGGCCACTTCCCCTCTCTTCTCCTTTATCACACAGCACCCACCCCACCACTCCCCTCCCCTCTCCCAGCGAACAAAAAGACAAGCTTTGAGCTCTGCCTGCATCTTCCCTTCCCTTCCAATGCCGCCGCCGCACCTCGAAGCGCGCGACTACATCGGCCTCGGGGCCGCCGCCGGTTCCTCCTCGTCCTGCTCGTCCACCGCCTCTGCGGCGGGGGAGGCGGGCCCGCACCTCGCGCTCCGCCTCGGCCTGCCCGGCTGCGACTCGCCGGGACGAGCGGAGGAGGAGGCCGTCGACGCCGCGCTCACGCTCGGACCTGCGCCTGCTCCAACCCGGGGCGGCGCCAAGCGCGGGTTCGCCGACTCGCTCGACCGGTCCGCCACCAGGGATGCGGCTGCTTCCGCTGTTGGTGGCGTGAGCAAGGTGGAGAAGGGGGTCAGCGAAGCCGCCGCCGGAGCTCCTCCAGCTGCAAAGTAAGCGTGCTCCTGACTCCCCGTTCGAGCTCGGGTGATTTTGTGTTCTACTTTTAGCTAGCTCCTTAGATGCGTGCATCTGCTAGTTAAACAGAGAGGTTTTTCTTAGCCTGCAGGCGTGATGGCAGCTCAGATTTTAGCGGTAGATTTAGCTTTGGACTACGCACACAGCAGTGCTTAGTAGTAGTCATGTTTCTCTCGATTCTTCTCACTCAAATCTACTAGGTTTAAGCCACTACTTGTGGATTAAACGCACAGTGGCATCTTTTTCCTGCTAAAAAGTGTCACTTAATCGCATTCATTTCGCCTGTAACCAGCCTTGAGTTTTTGTAGAATTAGCTAGCTAGTAACAAGTTCTTGCTAGTCTCAGGATAAATCGAGAGTGACATTCCTGGACAGGGGATGCAGTAGCCTGCCCTGACGTTCCTGAGGTCGACATCATCTTAAAAACCATGCATTTCAGTTGGTGTTTAGTTTGATCTGTTCTGATAGTCAGTGTTATTCCCCATACAGGGCACAAGTTGTTGGGTGGCCTCCTGTTCGGAACTCGGTCTTTGTAGAATTAGCTAGCTAGTAACAAGGTCTTTCTAGTCTCATGATAAATCGAGAGTGACATTCCTGTAGAGAGGATTCAGTAGCCTGCACTAATAATCCTGAAGTCGACGGCGTGTTAAAAACCATACATTTCAGTTGATATTTGGTTTGATCTGTTCTGATAGTCAGTGTTATTCCCCATACAGGGCACAAGTTGTTGGGTGGCCTCCTGTTCGGAACTACCGGAAGAACACGTTAGCCGCGAATGCCACAAAGAACAAGGCGGAAGACCAAGGTAAAAGCGAGGCAGGGTGCTGCTATGTCAAGGTCAGCATGGATGGAGCCCCCTACCTGAGGAAGGTCGACCTCAAGACTTACTCGAGCTATGAGAATCTTTCGCTGGAGCTTGAGAAGATGTTCAGCTGCTTCATCACTGGTGAGTGTTGCTGTTTTTAATCAATTATCAGTGTTCTTTGCTATGTTGCTTGTAGATGCAAGTACTAGCATAAAATAGGTTGTTATCTGGCATGCAATACACATGAAGTTACGAACGAATTATTATATGCACCTTTTGGTTGTCAAACTCTTGAGGGAATATGAAAGCATGGTAAAGGTGGGGAAGAATGCATGACTACTTGTTACCAGAACATTTTGACTAGTTAATGATCAGTAGTAACTAGTTTCTAATTAATAACTAGGATTAACTATAACATCCTTCTCAGAAGAGTGGAAAGAATAGAGACAAAGTAAATTGCTAATTGAGTGCTAGAGTCTGGTTTTTCCTAAATTGCTGAAACACAACATGTGGTACCCTGTGTTGCAGTTACTCTCTAGACTTGCAATACGGAAATTTCCATCTTGTTGATTAATAGCATTCGTTCCTGTACAAGAAACATTTTAGCCTTACTTATGGACCCTTGTATGTGAATATATGTCTTTTCTGTTGGTCTCTAACGCACTCTATATTTCAAAGAAACAGATTTATTTGTAAACTTGTGGCATTACAGGCAAAAGCAGTTCTTGCAAAACATCAACAAGAGACAGGCTTACTGGTTCTGGGCCTGATGCTCTTCAGGACCAAGAGTATGTCCTTACCTACGAAGACAAGGATGCTGACTGGATGCTTGTTGGTGATCTTCCATGGAAGTGAGTTCTTAAATTTGGTGGTTTGTTATATCCATGCACCTAACTTACTGTGTATTGTATGATGTTTTATTGTGGTATTTTCTGTTAAGTACAATCTGTTCATGCAACTTTGGTTAGAACTTTGGAGATCTTGAGATGATATGTGGAGTTAGCTCAGCTGAAATTTGGCAAAACATACTCTGCAACTTGCAGAATATTTTAGATGTCCCAATGTGTTAAAAACTAAAAATGTCTATATGGGTAATCAAGTTTTGCCAGTTCTACGAGATCCTTGCTTGACCTTCTTGCTCATTAGAAAATGGAAGATATATTGACTCCGGCCTCTGCATCATGGATGCACACAGCCATTCTGTGAATCATAGTTTTGTTTGGCTGTGTAGATAGGCATTCTGTGACTTCTGATTATCTGAGGATTTTTTTTCCAATAAAGGGCGCTTTACTGAACTCATGAATTATATTTCTTGTATGAAGAGAGAATTATATGCATCCTAAAGATATGCTTATTTCCCTAGCAACATATTGACATTAACAGTACATATTAATCTTGCGAAATGTCTTTTGGAGCTTAGCTATTTAAAAGATAATACACAATGTATAGACACTGTTTCGGCATTTTTCCCCTTCGCCTTTTATATTATTGTTCTGTAGTTTGTATGCTATTAACTTTTTTCTGAACACAGCACATGACGTATGAACTATTTAAATAAGTCTGCATGTTTTAGATATTCATTCATGCTTACTATGCATCCATTATTTGCAGCTTGTTTACCACCATTTGTCGGAAACTGAGAATCATGAGAGGCTCTGATGCTGCTGGAATGGGTATGTTCACGCACACGCTAGCATATCTGAACTAGAAATGCTCCATTTTTGCCTTTGATTTTTGTTAGAAAAATAATATTTCACACGAAATTTGTTCTCCTTTCTTTGTCATGTTTTAATTTATCTTTAGTTTCATAATGTGTCCGCATTTCTGATTACTAAATCAATCCCTGTTGTGGACTTGTGGTAACTTCACGTAAATTACATAGTATGCTTAAATTTTCGTTGTTTTTCAGTAACCTCTGAAATAGCCTTTTGAGCAGACTTACAATTTAACCATCATGTCGTTCTTTAAAAATTGTATTAAAACCACTAGTATTTCGTGTTATGGCCTTATCATAGTCAAATCCCATTAAATAGTTGTCACATTATATATCTGATAATTTGGAGCAGTATATTTTCTTGACCAATTTTAAAGTAAAAATACTATTGTATTTGTCCGCACTCCGCAGTGTTTAATTCGATAGATCACTTTGATGGTGAAATCGAACCAGACCTATTGCCAAAACATAAAAACAATTAAGTCAAAATCTTGATATGCTGCAACAGGTTCATGGTTTCATTGATCAAATCATGGATAAAATCCCTTCTATGGAAAAATTATTGAAAATCTGGATATCTTAAAAACTAGGTTTGTGGCACTTTTTCTACCTTAAAAGTGCATTGAGGCATCATTTTCCATATCATAATTAGCAAGCATTGACTGCTCTCATTTGGTAACAACCCTCTTTTAGTTCCATATCATAAAGTGCATTGTTTTCGTTCATTTGGTCTGAAGTCATCCAATCTTCCTGCAGCCCCAAGATAGCTGGAACAGATGGCAGGCCAGAACAAATATAGGTATCCCTGGCCTCATTAAGTGTGGAATGAGTTACTGTACGATGCCGCTGAAGGGTGCAATAGTCGTCTTGAAGCTCTGAAGAACTATCAACACTGCTAGTTTTATATAAGTGTGTAGTAAGTTATGTGGTCTACTGTAAAACACCCATTTTGCCGACGATGTCGTCTTGCGTTGTAGATGGTCTCTTTTGTTCTCCAAAGATCAACGCAGGTGGATTACTGCTTCCTGTATGATGATACTTTCACCTATTCTCTTACATATATATTCTTAAGTCTACCGAATGAAAATTGTCGTATATGAATCCATCATGTGTTGTACCTGGAGCCCTGGAAGCAGAGCCAAGTGCCCAGCTCTGCGATGACACTATTGCTGAATGCTGAGTCAAGATGGTGTTCCTCGACATTTTTGCTCTGTTTGGTTGGTATCTCTATGCTGGAGCTGCATAGCTTAATGTACTGGGTGTCCTTTTGTGGAATTGGGGCTGGTTTCATGTGCAAAACCTCTTGGCTACAGCTAGCTAGCAGGGTGCACGGGACACTGGGTGGAATTTGGGCTGGTTTCATGTGCAAAACCTCTTGAGGTAAGGCCTTTTTGCTAGCTTCGAAATACATGCAGGTGCTATGTGGGTTGCTCGGAAGTTGGGGCCAGTTTTATCGGGCTGGGCCTCGGGCGGCAGTCTTGGCCTCCATGAACGAGCCACCGCCGAATTCGGTTACGCCCAAGCTTGGAGCGGAGCGGAATTTCGTGGTGCGGCCCGCCGGCCATGGACTCAGGCTGCGGGCACCCACCTCCGCGCGGCTCGTCCGTCCTCCTGGACATGTAGGATGGCGGAGGAGGTGACGAACGGCGACGTTCGACCGGAGACAGTTTAGAGAGCTGCTCTAGTGCTCTTACTGAGCTTGCAGTGGCGACTGGCGGGAGAGACTGAAGCTGGCCGTGGGCATGGGCGAGCTAAGATTGTGTTTTTGTTGACTTCTTTGTGTAAGCTTCAGATAACATGGGTTCCGCTCTAGATCCTATCTGTTTTCTCAACTTGTATATGATGCTTGATTCTCTGATCCGGATCAGATCTTTTTTTTTTGTTCTTTCGATTCGTGTATGGAAGTATGAATCCGTCGTTTGTTCTTCGGATATGTGAGACGCCCAAATATCTTCCTTTGGATCATGTATGTGTGCTAGAAAAAAAAGGTTATGATCCAATTAACGTATGGAAAATATTGGTCCAGATCCAAACGTGGTTCATCTCTTAACCTCTGCTAGTTTCTTGGTCCAGATACCGTTTTATACTATTATATATGGTAAAAATGTATGGTGGATTTCATCTTGTTAATTACTATGTCAAGCTCCAAAATTTTGGATTTGCTCTATGTTAATCGTGTTGGATCTTTTCTTTTGTGTATTTAGAGTACCGATGGCCAAAACCGAACATATTATCAAATGGCCAAAAATATAAGTACATGATGTATGGATTATTGACAATAACTCATCTTAAGCACTTTACACATCAAACACTTATCTAGATAATGTCATTTTTTGTGGAATTTTGGAGCTTGGTGATTCTGTAAGATTTTGTGCTCTAATGATTGATTTTCCTTCATAAGATTGTGGCGAGGAATGAACAACTAAATATGCCTCTGAATGGAAAAGAGATAAGCAAAATTATGCAAACAAGAACTATGTTTGTCTTTCATTCCAAAGTTTGGACAAGTACTGGGCAAAGGGTCACACATGTTATTGCATGACACACTTATTTGTCACTGTTCCATCGATCGGTCCATCGACTAAACAGCAATGGTCCATCTATCGACTAAAAAGCACCACGGCAGTAGAGCGGGACCTGCACATTGCACATTGCTGGTAGGGTCTGCAGTGCATATCTCCTCGTCGCCTCGAACTCACCTAACTGGTGAGGTTGCATGAAGCCCTGGCCGACCTGTTGTAGTTGATGTTGGAAGAATCCCTGACCCATCAGCTTCTTCAGAGGTTGGAGGAACCATTGTTGTTGTTGTTGCTGTTGCATGATGACGGCATCCACGATGTTGTGGATGGCAGGGCAACGGAGCTGCTCGGGAATCTGTACCAGCTGCCGACAACATTGGTTCTGCATCGCCAAGCAGTTGATCTGTTGCAAGATCCTCAACCGGAGGAACGACACAATCCCCACAGGGCTGCACTTCTGCACAAGGAACTGCCGACACGGGTTCAACTGTTGCTGCAGAAATGGTTGGAAAAATGGTTGATGTTGCTGCATAAAAGGTTGTTGCGACTGATATTGGCCACTAGGGTCAAACTGCTGAAAAGGTTGTTGTTGCTCGAGAAATGGTTGCTGTCCCTGTGAAAATGGTTGCTGTTGCGCAAATGGTTGTTGTTGTAGCAAAAATGGCTCTTGAGTCTGGTATTGGCCGCTAGGGTCAAACTGCACATCGGCGGTGGCCACGGTCGCCGCCATGGCAAGGAGTGCAAGGATGAGGAAGGTTTTCATGGTGTGTTTACTATTGCTCGAGTGGCTTTGATGTTTTTGCTTGATGAATGATGGAGGAGGATCTTCATGGTGTGGGCCTATTTATAGCTGCTATGGCACGCTTTCTTTAAATCTTTGCATTTGCTTTCCATAAAAGTGTCTGGATGCTTATCTAACTGATCATCTGGTTTGTTCTGTTTTGTGGCACTACATACGAATGCAGTTGTTTGGACTGATTATCAAAGTTATTATGCCCTTGCACGTATCATCTTATTCACAAAAAAGATTGATATATAGTTGGCAATGGCTCATCTTAATCACTTTACATATCAAAACTTATCCAAATAGCGGCATTTTCCGAAACAAAGTTTGTAGTGTTATCCTACGTGTTAGGCATAAACTATACTCGCATGGTTTGCGCGGAACTATAATCTATAAACTGTGCTGGAAAGTACTTTTCCTAGCATAATCTATTTTCCCTAGCAGAATCTTATTAAGAGTAGCATTTTCTGTCCGACACGTGCCTTAATTGAGAACAGATAAGGATGTCTCCAACGGGGCGACGCAAACGGATGCGCGTTTGGTCCGCGTTTGATCCGTTTGCGTCGGCAAACGGACGCGCGTTCGGCCCATGTCCGCCCCTTTCTGGCCAGTGCCCCCAACGGGCCGACGCATCGAGTCCGCCCGGCCAGGGTTTTTGATCAATCTATAAAAAACAAGTATATAGGAAACAAAATAAACCATACAATCCGAATAATACAATCCAAATGGTTTATCAAATAGTTATTACAATCCAAATAATTCAGCAAATAATATAAATTGTTTCATGCATAGTCTTACAAACCAAATAAAAATAAGACCAATAGTTCATCAAATGGAACTACTGGTTACCGTAGTGCTGCCAGACATGCTCCACCAAATCATTTTGGAGCTGGTTATGAGACACCTTCTCACGAATGTCACGGTGGAAGTCGAGGAACTGATCAAATGTGGACGGTCCCTGGGGCTGTACCAACTGACCCTAAAACTGCCAAGCCTGATCATGCATACCCTCGTCGCGTTCGTCCTCCACGATCATGCTGTGCATGATCACACAAGCTGTCATCACCTCCCAGAGTTGGTCCTTGTCCCATGTCCCAGCGGGTGGCGAACAATAGCCCACCGTGACTGGAGGGCACCGAATGCACGCTCCACATCCTTTCTAGCACTCTCTTGTTCCTTGGCGAACCTCTTCTTCTTCTCATCACTGGGATTGGAGATGGTCTTCACAAAAGTAGTCCCTGTAGGATAAATCCCATCAGCAAGATAATAAGGCTTGTCATACTCGTGACCATTGATCTCATAGGTCACCTGGGGTGCGAGGCCATTGGCAAGCCTGTTGAACACCGGAGACCGCTGCAGCACGTTGATGTCATTGTGCGAGCCGGCCATGCCAAAAAACGAGTGCCAAATCCACAAATCTTGTGATGCCACGGCCTCAAGCACGACCGTGCACGCCCCAACATGGCCCTTGTACTGCCCCTGCCAAGCAAATGGGCAGTTCCTCCACTCCCAGTGCATACAATCTATGCTGCCAAGCATCCCAGGGAACCCTCTGGCCTCGTTGATGTCCAAGAGCCGGGTCATGTCGGCAGCATTGGGCTTCCTCAAGTACTCGGGGCCAAACACCTGCACCACGGCCTTGCAAAACTTGTACATTGCTTCTAGGCACGTGGACTCGCTCATTCGCACGTACTCGTCCACAAGATCACCTGCAATTCCATATGCAAGCATGCGAACGGCGGCGGTGCACTTCTGGTATGATGAGAAACCAAGGGCACCACATGCATCTGGCTTGCATATGAAATAGTCATCAAATTGCATCACCCCCAACCGGATACGGTTGAACAAAGATCTTCTCATCCGGAAACGGCGCCGGAAAATCTTGGGAGGATACGTGGGTCTGTGGGGACGAAAGTAGTCCCCCCAGAGCTGGAGTTGGCCAGCTCTCCGGTTCCGGTCCAATGCAGGAGAACGGCCCGGCAACGAGCCTCGGAACACCGGCCGCATTCTCTCAATGTACTCATTGACGATGAGGGTGGCAACCAGGCCGTCACTCTCATCGTCCGAGGAATCATCCGATGATGGCGCGCACAGCATGTAGTTCTTGTAGTACCATTCATCGGAGCTATCCATGGCCGAGTTCGTACCTGAGTTGGTGCCGGGCTGACGGCCGAACACCTTGTGGGCGTTGTTGGTGTCGCGGGCGCTCCGACAGATGTGGCCGCAAGATTCACCTGCCGTGGCGGGGAGGAAGCAGCTCCGGTGACGGGGAGGAAGAGGAGCAGGAGATGGCGTCCCGGGAATGGCCTGCAGTGCCAAATTGAGGGAGCGACGGCGGGGTGGCGGCGGGAGGGGCGAGAGAGGCGGAGGAGATTGGGGTGGGGAATGGCCTGACGGTTGGGCCAGGGGCGGACCAGAGGAGGACACAATAGCGCTCCGCTCGCGTCCGCGCCCGACGCATCGGTGGCCCAAATTTGGGCCAGGAATGGGTCGCGGCGGACCAAAAAACGGACCTCGCTCCGTTTGCGTCGCCCCGTTGGGCCGTGTTTTTGGCCCTCACTTCGATTGAAGTGAAGCCGTGTTTTTGGCCCTCGCGGCGGAAAACAACCTCACTTCGATTGAAGCCGGGTTGCATTATTAAGGATAACAGAACGAAGTTGTGTTACAAACCCAAAACAGAGAGTGAAATAGACATGAACACTACTCCTACGTGACCCATCCTAGAGGGGATATGAGAAGACGCAGAAATCTGACGGTTCGAGAACCTGCTTGTGATAGGATGGTTGTGAAGGTGGTTGTACCTCTAGCCCACCGGAGTTCGATCTCCAGGTTTAACGCTGTTGTTTCTCATTTAATACGTAATATTCTTTAGTGGGAGGCGACGCTCCCGTCGACAGCGAGTCGATTGTGTTGTCTTCGTCAATCTCAAGACACGACCCTCGGCTCAGTCTCTCGAAGATGCTCATAGCGGTTGGACGTGTTTGCGTGAGTTCATAGGAGCGAGTCATGCGTTGCGCTGTGTTTCGACGTTTCCAACTGACACCAGTTATTCAACAGGTCTTCCCAATCTCCACTACTTAACGTAGTTAAGAAAGGGTGGCCCATCTTCGTTGGCATCGGCACTGAAGTTAGCCCAAGATGCTAATGGATAGAATACCTATTCGATTTCCTCGCTTAAAAGACAAGATACTCCGTACGTACTAATGCATATCCGGTTCCACTCCACTCAAAGGAGGTACAAAGTTTAAATTCGAAAAAAAAGGAGGTACAAAGTTTGTTTAACCTCTGTCGTGCTGGTTCCTCCAGACGAGCTCGCGTTTCGGGACGTGGATCGATTGGTCCGTAGGCGAGGCGACCGGCTGAGCAGGCGGAGGGGCCGATCCCTGGACGACGGACGGGACCATCGATCGCCAGCACGGCCAGGGATTTGATCGATGGAGGACCACCGCGAGCTTGACATGACAACTCGTCGTCGTCTCGTACAGGCCCCGGCCGGCGCCGCACCGGACGGACCACACATAGGCCGGCCATTGAACTTGAGATCGATTTCCAAACCAACCGATCTGTCCATGGATAACCTGTGACCGTGAGTGCTACTAATCTGTACGCACACACGTACTTACTCCGTTCCAATTTAATTGACTTGCTATGTTACAAGTCTAGATACATCCACATGTGGTACATAACAAGTCAATTAAATTGGAATGAAGGGAGTACGTACGTACAATGCACGTCCCTGAGTGACACGATTCATCATGGCGAGCGTGTGCGTGCATCGGGTTCACCGGAGACGGAAAAAGTCCATTTTAAACCCTGAACTCGTAAAGGTCGGGCGATTTAAACCCTGAACTCCAAATCCCGGTCGTTTGAACCCTAAACTTAGCAATCCCGGTCTAAAATAAACTCTACGGCTGTTTGGCACACCGGGAAACAGAAAACCCCGATCGGGAATATTCACTCTCTCACTGACTGGACGGACCCACATGTCATATTCATCTCTAACCCAACCCATCTCTCTCTATCTGTAAAATACATCGGATCAGATGGCCGCCCGAGGGCGCGGGTGCGGGACGCCGTAGCGGAGGCGGCCGGCCGCCGCCGAGCTCGCCCTGCTCCTCCGAAGGAGCGCGCGAAGGAGCTGCCACCCTTGGCCCTAGAGCCGGTCGGCGGCGTGGGCGAGCCAGAAGGCCGCAGCCGCGGCGTTGTCTCCGTCGGCCGAGGCGCCGGCGAGCTCGCCTGCTGCTGCCGGGAAGGAGCGCGAAGGAGCAGGCCACCAATACGCCATAACGCTGCTCTGTTTGGTCGCATCGGGAGTGGACTACAAATCGACAATCAATTTTACTAAGCAAATAAATCGATCGAGCTAGCCAAATATGGAGTAGAAGCTAAGTTTCTACAGAGCAAATCAATCGATTGATTTAGTTTAGCTACCACGGTGGGTTTTCTAGCAATAGTTCGGCTGACACCAGTGCCCCGCTGGAGTAGCGTCGCGCATCTACGTTGCGGCCGACGCCGGGATCTACGCCGGAATGCTCTGCGTGAGGAGCAGGCGGGAGGTAGCAGTCGCTGGTTAGCTCGGTCTCATCAGATGCGAGAAGCGACGACCTGTACAGTGGAACTGCTCATGATTGCTACTGACACGGGACGGCGTTCTAATTGATTAATGTTGTTGGCCAGCTACTATGTGTGGGATCTGAAAGAAGATGAATATGACATGTGGACCCATGTAGTCAGTGAAAGTAACAATTTAGAATTTATTTTTTTTGTCTGAAAAACAGGTGTAGGTTCGATTTAGACCGGGATTGCTAACTTTTTCACCGGAGACAGGGACCATGCGGTCGCAGCGCCACGCCCATGGCTGGATCGGATCATGCATGACCCATATGCACGTCCGTTTGGAGCCCGTCCGTCACGTCACGAACCACCACCCATAACGTTGCACGCGCGCGCCACGGGGTTCGACGGGACTGACATGACCATGGGCAGGCACACGCCGCTCACATGGCCTCGGGTCCCCCATGACTCTCGCGTGACCAATTCCCGTCGACCGGTGTGGCATTGACATGGGTACATATAATTCGTTCGATCGTTGGAGGTGACGCGACGTGTAGAGATCGATCGACGTATGCGGCAGTGGAGTTATGGATGTCACGCCATATCCCGGACATGCCCATGCCATTGCCATGACTTGAATTGAATTCAATGAACACACCGGCCGGGCACGCCTTCACCATAAATGAACACGTACACGCTCGCCCTTGGATCGACGAGCAGTTATGTAACGTTGCTACCGTAAACTGCTTTCATTTGACATGCGTACAGTATAGCGTACGAGTGGGAAAACGTCAAGTTTGCAGCCATGCATGCATCATCTCGTGGTATACGTCCACGTCTTCCCGCCCACCGCTTATACAACTGCCTAGGTTTTTTCAAATTTTCTCTCACACGAGCTTTGCTACATCGCAGGGATGCTCAAGGACGATGGTGGTGAACTTTTCAACAACTTATGTGTTATTTCTTTTTATTGTTAGGATGTTCTTGTAAAGGTTGGTTTCAAATAATATACGACCTTCGGGCTTTGGCCTTCTTCGCAAAAGAAAAAAAAAACTATCGCCACATACCATACCGCCACTTTAAAATTAGTTTGTTTTCACTGAAATTCGCTGAATATCAGTGATTTCGGCAGACATCGTAATACTTAGCTTTCCGTTAAAATACTTCAGCACTTTCAGTGCTACACACGAATTTGAAAAAAAATATTCACATATTTAAAATTTAATCTGAATATTGGGAGGGAATTTCGGTCATTTGGCCGTAACGAAAACCAAAATCACATAAATTCAATGATTTCAGTAGTGCCTCAAATTTTTGTGAAACATGAAATTTTAAACAATCTTCTGTTCTTGAGAGGCACGCCGTCGTCCCCACTCCCCAGCCCCTCCTCTCGTCCCGGCGGCTCAGGGCCTGTTTGTTTCAGCTTATAGATTATATAATCTGGACTTTTGGAATAAGCTGGAATAAGTATCTCTTGGCCAGCTTATTGGATTATCATAATCTGGCCTCCAGATTATATAATCTGGACCTATAAGCTGGACCTGCTGGATTATAAGCTGAAACAAACAGGCCCTCAGTCGCCCGGAGACAATCTGGGGAAGGAGGTCGGGCCCCCCTGTGTACAGTGTGGCGCCATGCCGTTGGGAGGTTTGCCGCGGCGACGGTTCGAGTGGATGTCGGTTGTGGTGGGACGTGTAGAATCTGCTGGTTATTAAGCTCCCGAGGATGTAGACTAGGACGGGTGGTGGTGCCCCCCACCTAGTTTCACCATAAATTAGCTGAGGATATGGTTGTGAGCGGCCGTTCATCTCGGATCAGGCCAGCTGGGCATGCACGGGAGTGGTAGGATCTGGCTATATCGAAGTTTATGACGAAGATTCGCTCGTTGGAGTTTCCAAGCAGCGGCGATTTTGTGGGGGTGCTACCCTTGGCCGATGGGGCCGTCCCATACCCCAGGGTGTCTACTCCGACGGCTCACCAAGTGGTTTTGTCCTCGGTGGTTTGGACGACGGCCGATACTTCAAGGCCTGCAACGACGTTCGTGAAGGAGGACTGGATCGAATTTCAAGAACCTGTGCATTGTCCTTTTTATAGAATACATGGTTCATTTTATTATTTCAGTTGGCGTTTCAGGTTTTTCCATTTATAAAATACAAGCCCACGTTCCTGCATTTTCAGTGCTAGTAAAACCTTGGGCAAAATCCTTGTCTACTCTCCACAAGAAAGAGAAATCACCATTTCTGAACATCATCATCGACCAGGCAAGAGATAAGGCATAATCGATCTCACTTTGACACGTCTCTTTGGCTAACACAGAGCGCTTCTCCTGCTCCTACAATAATGCAGATCGATCGATCTGCCGATCAAATGACGCAATCTATCACTCTCTCGCCACACCCAGTCACCCAGTAGCAGTTACAGGAATGGTATGATTGCACGTTCCAGAGATCCGACGGCCACTCCCTCACCGGCAGAGCTCGCGCGTCACACGAGTACTGCATGCTGCTACCTAGCTGCAGCGAGCAGGCACGGATCAGGATCACCATCGATCGATCTCCTTCCCAGCCAGCGTTTGCAACGAGGATTCCGATGATCATCATCCACTCCCGTTCGTCCGGTTCCCTGCAGAATCTGCTCCCAGTGTCACATCCATCCATCCGTCGCCCTCGCCCAGCTCCCTGCCGTCGTCTTCCTCCGTCTGGTCCCGGTAGCTGTAGGTAGCTAGCCTCTCGTGCTCGTGCTGCAGCAGCGACACAGTCCACGCGCCAATCACACTGAGGATCCCGCACATGCTCCTCTTCTCAGTAGGGATCCATCGTTGCCCTTTGCAGTACCCTGCGACTGCAACCCCTCGCTGCCCCGCTGATCGCCGTGTTTGCGCCCTTTTCACCCCGGTAAACGTTGTACCCCTGCTTTGCTTACCCGGTCTTTCTTTACCGATGCGCTGCGCTGCCGCTCGTTTTAAGCCGGCAGCGCTGGCGGCCGGCTCGGTCACTCGCTGTTAAGTGTCCTCGTTTAAGTAGGCAGCAGAGCCTGCTCGGCGACAGCGCACAGCCCACAGTCCGTCCGAGCGAGCGAGCATTCATTCCCGCCGGGCCACCGCTCGCCACCAGCTCCATATCACCGGCCGCCCTCGTACCAACGACAACGCCTCACGCCGTCACGCGCCGCGCCTACCCACCACTGCCACGCTATCTATACGTGGCGCTTCGATCTGCAGGTTTGGTCGAGCGGGGAGATGAGCCGCGCGCACCAGCAGCAGCCGGACGGGGGCGGGGGCGGTGGCGCGGGGCCGAAGATGAAGGCGACGCCGCGGGCGCTCTTCTCCTGCGGCATCTTTAGCACATGCACGCACCCGGCGCTCAGCCCCACGGCCACGCCCAACAACAATGTCGGGCTGGCGAACGGTGCTGGTGTCAAGGTTGGCGGCTCGGCCACTCCCTGCACCGAGGGAACCGCGTCGCCGCTGGAGGAGGCCGTCGCGGCCTCCGCGCTGCCGTCGCCGCCGCAGTGGCACCACCAGAAGATGATGCAGCAGCAGCAGAAGGTGGGAAACAACAATGGTGCCGGGCCGTCGTCGTCTTCCTCGTCCTCGTCGAGCTCCGCGTCGCAGAGTTTCACGCAGTGGCGGCTGCCGGTGCACCACCCGCCGCAGGCCTCGGCCGCGTCGCCCCTCGTGGCCGTGGGCGGCGGGCACGCGCTGGGGAGCGCCGAGGAGAAGTTCGCTGCGGGGGAGGTGGTGGCGGCGCTGCGGGCGGTGGAGCGGGAGATGGAGTCGACGGCGAAGGCGGTGCCGGCGGGCGTCGTGGCGGGTGTGGTGGCCGCGGTGCGGGAGCCGGCGACGGCCAGGCTGGCGGCCAAGGTGCTGCTCGTGGTGCTCCTGGAGGAGGGGAACCGGGAGGCGGCGGTGGAGGCGGGCGCGGCGTCGGCGGCCGTGGAGGCGGTGGCAGCGTCTGGACCCGCGGGCGCCACGGCGGAGCGCGCGCTGGCGGCGCTGGAGCTGCTGTGCACGGCGGCCGGCGGCGCCGCGGCGGTGAGGAGGGAGGCGCTGGCGGCGCCGGTGCTCGCGCGGGCCGTGGAGGGGATGGCGGGGCGCGGAAGGGAGTGCGCCATCGGCGTCCTGGCGGCGATATACGGCGGGAGCGGCGGCGGCGAGGAGGGCGCGTCCCCGCCGCCGCCGGAGGCGGTGAAGTCGGTGGTGGGCGCGATGCAGGGCGAGTGCAGCGCGCGCGGGCGGCGCAAGGGCGCGCAGCTGCTCCGCGCGCTCCAGGAGGGCGGCCGCCTCGGCCTCGCCTGGGACGGCGTCGGCGGCTCCTGACACGTACGCCGGCCATCCAAAGTCTCAGTCGATCTCGCCACTCCAGAAGCTTAACTAGAAGCGGGCCCCGCGCGCAGCGACCGGACACAGTGGATCGCTAGATCGGATTAGGTGGCCGAGCTGGCTGCAAGTTGCAGCTTTGGTTAGTGATAATGGAAGGGCCCAGGCAACATGGCAATGGTGTCAGTCACCTCTGTAGGCTCCGATGATTTGTACTCCATTCAGTGAGATCTGTCCCCATTCCACGCTGCATGATTCAGGCTACTTTTCCACATTTCTTAATCTGGCTGTTACATCCAGCATCGGAATCCATCTGCATGGTAAAAAAAAGTCTCTGTGTTTTCAGTAGACAGTAGACGGCGTTGAGCCCAGCACAGTACTAACTGTCTGATCATTTCGCGGCTAAATTTGGTAGGAATTTTATCTCCAACACTCGTACAGTGCTGAAACCTGTGGCGTTTTACTCAGTTTTGGTGGGCAATCGAGCTGCTCTGAAGGAGTGGTATCACCAAAGGTAGCAAAAAAGACCACAGCGAATGCAGAGTAGACAGAAACACAACAGAGCAAAGCGCCCTTTCCCTCTACGACTGCATCATCATCATCCATTGTCCCATGCAAATACCTCGCTCTTCTCGCCTGCATTTCTGTCCAGAAGCATCATCCTCTTCCTCCACTCTGTTTGAGCGACTTCTTTCCCTGGATGGACACAGCAGACTAGCAGTGACACTGCAGCTGCTAGCTTTCCCCATCCCTCGCAACACGCTGCTGTGTGCAAGCTTGCACACAGCCATCCCCTGTGTCCTGCTCTCGCCATGGCATCTCCTTTTCCGTGCAAAGCCCGATGTGTATCGTCAGGCTGCAGCTCCAGTTCAGTTCCATCTTTTGCCTCACCCGTCATCCATCATCACTCAGCACCTTGAGTTGACTTCAGAGCTCAGCCTCGCTCTGGTTCTGACTGACTGCTTCGTAGCCTGTAGTGCGAACTGTGCGATCAGTGTCAGACTCTTTTCAGCAGTAGCACTCGCCTGCCATGGCATGGCCCCATGCCGTGACACGTCGCCTTCGTCTCTTTTGCGTCGCCAAAGAAAGGGGACGGATGGATTGCTCCGAGTCCTGTCGCCCCCTTTGGGGCTTTGGCTTCCATTATTGCAGCGCAACGACGACACCTGTTAGGTTCTTGCTGCAGTCAAATGCGCTGCAGTGCAGGGGGAAAAGACGGTGGCTACCTAATCGTCGTCGATCACATCTCCACCGGATAGGCATTCGCGCGTTGGTCGATGCTGTTGCTGCCCCGCGCTATGAAGTGTTAACGACGTTTTCCCCAGACTCTCGGTTGCATGGTCGTGTTGGGCTGGGTAGCTAGTGCACGTTTTCAGTTCAGGCCTTGATTTCCTCTCTTTTCGGTGGATTAGTTGAGCTCATCCGTTGCTTCTATGCTGTGTTTTGTGGCTTCAGGATGGCCTCTCGCCCTCTCCTGCAATTTTGAGCAGTGAGCAGGAATCTATATCTATGGCCTGCAGCAGCAACACGAAAAGTACAATTGTTTTCTCTATTTCTACTTGAGAAGTTTACACCTCCTCAAAAAAAAAAAAACTTGCGAAGTTTACACTGTTTATCACATTATGTTACTGTTTCACATTTCTCTTCTTGCTCAATAGTTTCAGATTGTAATGATTATATACATTTTTTGTTTCTCAGATTCGTATTCTGGCGTGGAGTATATCTTTCGGTAAATGCATAAATGCATTTGATCGCAATACGTGTATATTTTCTAGAACAAATAAATTTCTGTGCTCTAAGCAACTTATAAATTCCATCTAAATCCAGAAACGCGTCCTATTTTTTGAAAAACCCTCGATTGATTCTATATTTAGAATACATGGGAAAACAAATCCAAATATGTTGGAGCTGCTTTTGCTTACTTCTTTCCTTGGTACCGCCCAACACGAAGGAAAATATTATATCTTGAACCGTTGCTAGTATCTTATAGTTCTATAGTGCCAAATTATGATTCGCTCATCCGGAATAACGGATACAGAGCTAGGCAGTATTGTATTTCATTGCAAAAATGCTGACACCGGTGCTCTCTGGACATCATGAAGTTTTTGTTCATGCTAAGCCCACTTATTATTATCTACATGTTTGTGGCTCCCTATGCCCACAATCACAAGGCTTTAAAAGGTCAAAGTCAGTCTCCTCTTTCTTTTATGAGGGCGTTTAGCAGTTTCCCAACTAGATTTCTCCCCTAGAAAGCCTTCGTGAGATTCAAGAAAACGAAAGAGTGGTTTTGGATTGCGGAGGATTGAGCGCCCTTGGGCTTGGTCAAAGAGTGGTGGTCGAAGAAAATTATGACATCCATCATCATGATTTTCATGTGGTAACTTTGGAACGAAAGGAATGTACTTGTCTTACGCAACTAGGGCTCAATGCCCTCGCCTGTCTTTTTTTTTGACTGAAATGCAGTCGGAGCTGCTTTTCATTGATCAATAGAAAAAAGGCTGAGCCAGATGACTCGGTTTATAAGTGAAACTAAGCCGGAAAACCATATAACTCCTAGCAACTCTAGGACAACGACAACAACACAATTAGCGACACCACAAACATCAGCACTACACTAACAGCAACACCGGCAACAACACAAACAACAGCAACACCGGCAAAAGCACAAACGATACCACATCGACAACACCTCCACCAAACCTTGCACCAATCCCTCCCCGCCGAGCAACCAGACAAGAGGCCAGGGTGCAAAACACCAAGCTGCGATGGCCATGTCACTAGCGAAGTGGAATCCGAGTCTCACCACTAACACATGATCGCTTCGATGAGGTCGCACCGTATACGCCTAGAAGCGATGGAATAACAAGAGGGGCCTATCCACGACAAGTGGAGGACGTCAGACCGGAACTTAGCGAACGGCTTGCCTCCGCGATGCCACGACACGAGTCCATTGTGCCCTTTGAGCTTCACGTCCCTGACGGAGATTGGCATGCAACACACCATTGCTAGGACTTGGGGACACTGAATGCCAGAACAACCCTTCAAGAAGGAAATCAGTCGTTGCTGCAGGGCCTAGGGTTTCCCCCGACACACAATAGGGATTGGAGTAGGGGAGGCGCCCCGACGCCCTCGCTTGTCATAGCCAAGATTAAGGGTGAAGCTAGAGACTGGGCGAGGGCGGGCGCGGAATACCTTTGCAATTTAAATCGGGGAGATTAATCCGTACTGCCGGCCACCTCGGTCATTTTTGTTACTAAAACAACATTGTGGAGTCTCCTTTTTATTTAGTGTGACGAGGAAAATCTTTTACCTCCCTTTCACAAAAAATAAAAGAATTTGAGACACGAAGTTTGTTTTCTTAAAGTTGTTCACAATACTTAAAAAAATATTACAGACATACAAATGAGTAAAGGACACGAACACCAACATGGACTTGTACGTTTTATTTTTTTCAGCAATGAGCACGTGGTACTTTTTTTGCACAATTTTAATTTTTAGTTAGTTTTCTTCCATATCACCAATAATATTCAGGTAATAAAATAAGTAAGATTACAACATCAAGAGTTGATTTTTTTTCATATTTCAGTTATGGTCCAACATGTATACAAATATCTGCAATTTCTGCTCCTTCAATAGGGGCAAAACGGAAAAGGAGAGAAATTGGGCCGCATTGCCTGCTGCATTGACCGGAATGGCCTTGATGGGCCATGAGCGCAACCTGCCTTGACCAAATTCGGCTACAGGCCGTGTGTGGAGGAGCAAATATGGTCGACGCTCGCTCATTTTTTTCCAGCGACCGATCGAATCGTTCTGTTCCTGATTGTTCGAGTCTGCATCGTGCCTCTGGCCTCTTCTTCGACCTGGAACGGCGCCACCGGCCGGCGGCTGGTCTGCTGGTTTGAACGCCTGAACAGGGAGACGCCGACGGGCAGCAGGCTAGGCTGGCATCCGAAGGAGATCGGCGACGTCGCCAGCAAACAAGGCGTGGCAGGGTTCTTCCCGACGGCTTCTAGGGTTCGTTGGGCAGTTGTTTCGAGGTAGAGATGGAAAGAAAAATAAAAGGGATTGACAGCGCCAAAGGGGGAGGTATCAATTTTTTGACTATTTTGTGATGAATTGGAATATTGGATGAAGGTTTAAAATTTGATTGCGAGCTACATAAATTGATATAACATATTCATGTCTCTTAATGTTGTCAACTGCAGATTTTGGAAAATATTTTGTGCCACTTGCCAGTGCAATAGTTGTACGCCAAGATTTGAAAGTATAGATCTTGGTAAAATTAAGAAAGATTTTCAAAAAGGGGTAGAGCTTTCCCATTGCCTCGGACTTCTAGACGTCATCGAAGCTTCATTATCGGTACGTTTTTAGTTTCTACTTCTGTCCAAATAAGTTTCTGTTTGTATTGTGCTTAGTGAATACGTGTAGGATCATATAAAATATAGATATGTCTCATTGTTTTAAATAGACCGCTATAGCCCGACTATAGCTCCGCTGTAACTTTGTGAGCATCTTGGCGCTAAATGAAGTCATATACAATTTTCCGCTATAGCTCCATTTAGCTCCGATTTAGCCCCGCTATAGCTCTTTTTGAGTGTTAGCGCTATTTTCTATAGCCTGACATTGATATTTCTAGACTATTTTGCTTTTACGTTTTTTATCCTTCAGAGTTTGCCCGAAGACAAAATTCTTCCGTGCTCTGCCACTGAATAAGGGGGCACAACTTTATATTACCATGGGTGCAAAGCGGTTGAGCGGAATTATACAGTGAGAGTAGGACGGCTGTAATATTTATACTTTCACCTCTTGTTAAAATTCCTAATAGATTGAGGCAAAAGATTTACATCCGTTTCGGAAAGAAGGAAAAAAGATTGTACACAAAAGGCTTTGAGCCCGACGCTTGTATTCAAAGTCTCGACGCGCAAAAAAAATCTGTCCAAGCTTTGTTCCTAAGCAAAAAATCAACCCAAGAATAGTCTCTTCAAAGATGCCACATTCAACACGGTGACATGCTAATTTTTCATTAGATTGCGTGGATTAAAGTGTTGACGTGATCGATGACACGAAGCGACTGATCCAATGATCCATCTGGGTGCTATATACTCCCTCCGTTCCAAATTAATTGACTTCCATTTGTATACACATGGATGTATCTAGACATGTTACACGTATAGATACATCCACATGTGGACTAATGGAAGTCAATTAATTTGAAACGGAGTGAGTATATGATAACAATTCACAAGGAGCTAGCTAGCTTGCACACGACGCCATCAAATTAGTCATGAATCGCAGAGACTGGAACTACGTCGTCATCACAGATTAAACATTTTTGCCTCGAAACGGTTAGCCAGCAGATCGAGGTAGCGACTCTGAATTTTCTTCCTCTACTCTAGTCTTCGGCGCACAAACAGATTGTGATTCTTTCGCGCTTTATTATGCTTATTTTAAAATTAGATTGGTTATATATACAATGTGTTAGCGTGACAGCGAACCATTAACAATGGTGCTTGCGAGATCAAGCAGACGTATGGCTAATCAAGAAACACATGTACTAACCATGCTTTGTGCCCATTTTCATTTGGGTGTTGTAAGGTGACAGCACAACATGCATGCACGAATGAATGGCCCTTTGGTCCTGTTAGCACTCGTTTTTGGCATATTGCCAATTTCAGGTTTAAGAAAGATTTGGCGGCTTAAACAAGGTAGCAAAGAAGGCTAAAATGGTGATCTGAGAAACTTTCCAGGAAAAGACGGCCGGAAGAAGGCCGCCAATAATCCGGCAACCGAAACAAGGCGGAAGCTGGATTCAGGAGTGCAAAGTTGCCTGAAGACATAGCGAGCTAAGTCAAAAGAAAGCAATAAAGGTGGCTGAAAAGAAGCCAACTTTGTCAAAACAAGGTGGCAGAGCCAACTTTGTCAAAACAAGGTGGCAAAAATGAAGTCAACGTTGTCAAGACAAGGCGGCAGAAAAGAAGTCAACATTGTCAAGACAAGGCGGCATAAAAGAAGCCAACTTTGTCAATACAGGCCGGCAAGTCAACTTTCCACCGATCAAGGCAGAAAAATAGAAGACGACAAGGTCAAGATCAAGGCGGAAAAATAGAAGACAACTTTCCAAGATCAAGGCTGGAAAATGGAAGGCAACTTTCTAAAAGAAGCCGGACAGATGCTGAAATTCGGGTCTAATACGAAGCCGATCAAGATACCTCGTCTCTAAGGAAAAAGCCAAGTTTGAAGCCAATACGGAAGGAAAAAGACAACTTTTCAAGTAGCTAGCAAGTTGGAAGCCAGTACGGAAGGCAAAAGACAGCTTTCCAAAATTGCCAGCAAGTTTGAAGCCAACGTTGCCGGCCAAGAAGTTGCCTATTTTAGAGATGGATTCGACTTAGACTATGATTTGTAAGTCTTTTAGAAGTCCAATACTTGTACGGGAAGTCCAGCCGCCTTATATATATGTGAGAGGTGACGGCCGATTGAAATTAAGCAAACAATCGACAACCTATCAATACAACCTACTTTTTCCCTCAAACCCTTATTTATGCTTCCGTTGTTCGGCGACTTCGCATAGATTTCACCGGATATCGAAAACCGAGCTGAGAGCGGCCAAGTCCGGCTTAGTTCAGCCAATCGTCGCCGGCTTCCTCAGACGGGGCTTCCCGAGGGGCTGGGGCGTCTGGTCTAAAAAGCGACTGCTTGCTGTCTTGCGTATCGCGCTGGAAGTAAGCCTCCCGCGGGGTGAGTTGCGGAGTATCTCGCCCGGCACCGCGGGTACACGAGGACGTGTTCGTGTGACGCGTTTCTAACACAACAGGTCCAAAGCTAAACAGAGAAATTAAATTGGTCCAAAGGCTCAGGAAGAATAGCTTAACTATTTTACCTTCCTGGTCGAAAAATGAACTATCTTGCCTTCTTTCAGCTTTTGTACACATGGAGGCCGACCGGCCGGGCTCAAGCTTCCGTGAAGAAATCTCCAAACAGGTTCGTGTTTTAGCGCGAGCTTCTTTTGCTGTTAAGGTAGCTCTCACTTAGCTGGTTTACGTATACCTAACCAAAGCCGGGGCAAGACAAACATTAAAAACAGCCGCAATCTACTTAATTTATGAGGAGCATGCATGGCGTGCCATTGTTTTCTAATCAACCACTTTATAATTGCTCGATCACTGTCTGCCTAACAAATAATTAGCTCGCAAAGAATAGGAAATTGAGATCTCAATGCATCAAGGGTTAGGTATTGTCTCCTTTAAGGAGTTAGAGAGAAATCGATGTTGGCTAGATGCAAATCTCAATATCCTTTCTTTAGTTAAAGAAAAATCGTGCATCAAATTATTTATAGCTAGAAAAGTGGTGAACTCGATAGTATAAAGAAGAAATGAATTTGTGCCCGGATCATTTTTCTGAAAAGGAGGATGATCTGCTTCTATGTTTCTTAATTATTCAACAATACCAAACAAAGGCAAACATCGATTCTCAACCAATCATCTAACATAAAATAAACATAAACCCGAGGCCATCCGAAATAGACCGCCTCGTTACACTATCTCCACAATCCTATCATAGGCCCTATGAAAAGTAATGGAACAACGAAAAGTACACAACGCTAGACAAACTCTTTAGAGGGAGTTTATCACATGTGCGCCGATATTGACGAGTCCAATCGAAGGGCCGAATCAGAATTTTTTGTCTCTGAAGCCGAGTTTCAGGCCACCAGCCTCAGAAAGGGTTTGCCTCACACGCATCGACATTGTCTGGTTGAAGATGTTGGATTTCCATCCACAGTGTGTGCATACTTGTCGTCGACTCTGTCACTGTCATTTTCATTGTTCCCAACACTGAGAGTTCATGTGACCATCTCACGCTGCTAGAGAAGACGTCGGAAGCAGGTTGACACCTTTCCGCCCGATCCAAGTCGCCGCCTCACCACTTTTGATCCACTTTCAGTGGCAACAAAGGGACATCTCCCATCAAGGCCACTAGCGTGGGACGACTCTCACCTAATACCTCATTGCAGAACACCATTTGAGTCGAATCAAACCCGGTCTAGAGACGAAGGGCTCATCAGGTCGACGCCACAACCACGCCGAACCGCACCGCCGCTAACCTTGAAAGCCCGCCGCTTCGTATCATACGCTGTTGATGGCTCTATTTGATATAGAGTTCTTCCGTGCGTATTTATCAAAAACTGAGAAACTTGTAGTTGTGCATGACTTTCAGGATTAAATAGTTTTTTTTTTAAAATGGAGCCACATTTTGATGATTAAGGAAAAATTATTTTTCGTTGGATGCATGTAGCGCATGTGATGGTACTCCACGTTCATCTTAGTTGCAGTGCACACCCGAATAGAGGGAGTAGTTAAGATCAAAGTTTTGATTCCCGGTAGAAAAAAATTCCCCGAGGTGGTTCGGGATTACCGATTACCGTAGTTAGCGGAAAATTCAGATCGATTACCAGACGAATTTGAAAGGAAAACTCAGAAATTAAAAAAATGGTTCTACATTTGACGATTTACCAAGGGCTCTCGTTAAATTTAAAATTTAAAATAATCGATTTTTTTTCTTTTATGACCATTTCCCGGGGTGTTCAGTATCGGGTAACCGGATTTTCTGACCTGTAACGAAAACCGTGGTTCTGATCGATCATAGCCATTTAATAAATAAAATGCCATTTAAGTGAGATCGATCGATGCACTGGGTAATTAACAAACATAAATACGCGTGACCGTGTCAGTGTATGTATCCGATCGAGGAAGATACGATCCTCTCCAGCTAAACTTTGATCCAACCCACGGTGCCCCATGTCTCGGAGCTGAGCTATAGCTTAGCTAGCTGCTGATTGAGTCTCGGTGTTTCATCCATACACCAGCGGAGCGTCTGATCCCCATGATCTCCAACAAGATTTCTCAGAGCATCTCCAGTCACAACCCCCATATCCGGCCCCCAAAACGTCTGCGGACGCGTCCGGTCGTGTCCGTTTTGACCTCCAAAAAGTACGTGTCTCCAACCATATACCCAAAAATCCCCCCAAACATCCGGTCACTTGCATATGATTGGTGGGGATGGAGAGAGAAAGAAAAAAGAAGTAGAAAAGAAGTACTCCCTCCGACCCGAATTACTGGGCGGGGGTGTGTTATAATTAGTTTTTACAAAAAACCCCCCGCGAGTTCGGAAATGTTTTCAAATCAGTCCCCAATCTCAGGTGTCGTCCTGAGCTCGCGGGGCAGGGCGGATCGCGGCCGTCCTCAGCTCGCCGGAGAAACGGATTCCACGGCGGCTCCGCCCGCAGTTGGTAGGACCCCTCGAAGGGCGTCCGCCGCCGGCCGCTTCCCCTTCCCATCGGGACGACGGGCCCACGGGGTCGAGGAAGCCTGGGTGGGCGGCGTCGGGGCAGAGGCGGAGCGCGAGGGCGGCGTCGGCGCAGAGGCGGCGCAGGCGGCGTCGGCGCAGAGGCTGCAGCTGGTACATCTCCTCCGCCTGCTGCGCCCAGCTCTTCTACCGGGATTGTGGAAGGGGTAGTTGCTGGAGGCGGACAGCGAGCTCCCGGGCACCCATCTGGCCGCCGGCACCGCCACAAGATCGTTGCCGCTGACTCCAGCAGATTGCCTCCCCCATCAGGCCGCCACCCCCTCCAGCAGCTCCTCGCGTCCAGCAGGATGTCTCGCCGGCCAGCCCATCTCCCATCAGGTCAGATGGCTGCACATCAGAGCAACCAAATGCTCAACCTGGTCTCGAACCTGATATCAAGCCTTAATTAGAAATTCACATTAAGTTCAACACAATAGGTTTCAGCAGAAGCTCATTATGAATTACAAAGCAGAGCACAACAAGATCAGCAGCAAAAGCACATTATATAATAGCCAAGCAGCTGCAGCATCATCATCAATTTGTTTTATGTGTACACTACCAATGACCAATTATTCTTTCCTAAAAGAGTGTAACTTGTGAATGTATGCTACCTTGTCTATCTGTTGCCACTTCTTTTGCTACCTTGTCTATCTGTTGCCACTTCTTTTGCAGCAGGAAATCATTGCAACACAACCCTTAATTCAGAATATAACCCATCATAAGGAAATCATCAAATGTATCATGGCCAATAAGAGCCTTTAATCATCGGAGATTATCTAACTGAACATATTTCAGATTTTAATGCATGTACTCCATCTACTGAGTCGAGTAACAAAGATGATCATGTGTTGACAAGTGACAACATTGAGTCAAACCAATCAACACCTTTCATAACTCTACATCCGCACTGAAAGTTTGGTTCGTTAGTCCTCCTGAACTCTAATGGACTTGCAGCACTTCTGCGAGTTGTAACACTCACCAGTAGAAGAATGGCTCCTTGCTTTCGCACCGCAGCCAGCAGTCGTAGTAGTAGTGCAGATTGTGACCGTACCGGTGTCGCGGGTCGATCTGTTCATCGGAAATTTCAGCACTTTCATCAGCACATTGCTTGGCAGAAACAGCCACCAAACTGGAAAGTTTGTAATGCCTCCAACAGGTTAAATTAGTACTCACTGCTTCAAGCCAGTGCTGCAACGCGAGCTCCTGAGCTTTCTCATCCTTGGAGAGCCCCTTCCCAACCTGAAATCAGACGACCAATCAGTCCAATTTCACTAATCAATAATCGGGCATGGCAGAAATATCCTGAAGAACTGACGACATTTCAGCGATTACATACCTTGGCGGCTCTGGTCCTCGCGCGCGCCCACTTGGACACGGCGGACTCCTGCTTCTCGATGTCGAAGAAAGACACCGAGCTGCGCTTGAGGAGCGCGAAGTCGAGCAGCTTCCACCAGCTCTGCTCGACGAGCACGGCGCAGTCGGCGAGCTGGAGGCGCGTCCGGAAGCTCTTGTAGACCTTCTGCAGAGTCACGGCCGCCTCCTCCTGCTGCTTCGGGCTCTCCGGCGCCGCCGCGTCGCCGAACCGCGTACGGACGAGCTCCCTCTGCGCGAGCACCAGCACGGGAACCGGCAGCGGCGGTGTGACCGCGTCGGCGGTGTGGGGAGAAGTGATGGAGATCTTGGTCTCCACCTGGAGCGAGGCCTGCTGCTCGCGCTCGTGCTCGCGCCGGAGGCCGTGCCGGCGAGGGAAGATCCTCGGCCTCCGCGACGAGCTCCTCCACGGCAAAGGAGGGATCTTGGGCGATTTCGATTTGATCTCCCTCGTCCGGGAAGAAAGAAAGGTTGGGAGACGAGGAGGCGGCGCGGGAGGGGCGGAGCAGGCGGCGCGGGCGGCGCGGGAGGGGCTGAGCAGGCGGCGCGGGAGGGGCGGAGCAGGCGGCGAGGGACGGGGCGGAGCAGGCGGTCAAGGCGGTCGAGGGACGGGGAGAACAGAGCTGGTGGAAGGACGTGTAACTTCAGGTGAAAAACATCAGGGGGCTTTTTGCAAAAAAACCAACGCGAACAGTAATTCGGGTCGGAGGGAGTAGATAAAGTGGTCCAATGTGGTCCGCATCCTACGTGGCGGGCGGTCCGGGCGTGTCCTCCTGCCCCCAAACCCTCCCCACATATGGGGAGAGTTTGGCTATTGCCGGACCGCCCGGGCCTATGTGGAGTGTTTGGGGACCATGGTTGGGTGAGAAAATATACTCTCTCTCATGTCCGGGCCAGGCCCGGGCTGTCCGGCCGGACGTTTGGGGAGGAAATGGCCATCCCGCTTGGAGATGCTCTCAGAGCCTGACCTGGCCCTTGTCTCATTTCTAGTGGTTCTTTCAAGCCATCAAGGTGTTACACTTTCATGACCAAAGATCTCTCCACGATCTTCTAGGAGCAAATCAAGGTACCGTGAAAAACATAGTTTAAACTATAAAGAGAAAACACCGTACATTTATATGTCACACGGCTTGAGGAGCAAAATTCATCCGACATCACCGCTGCTTTATTATTCTCCTCATTTCATTGGCTAATTAAGATATATATATTTTAGTTTTTTTCAGCTTTCCAGTAATCTTTTCACCCAATTTCTCGGATGGTTATTTTGGTTGTACGGCATGCCCGCTTGAAGTTTAGCGCTACATTGCTAGTGGAGAAGGGAGGCTCAAACCCCTGCAAAGTTTGTGTATAAGTAAGGATATATAGCCGTAATAGTCGCATGTTTGCGACAATTAAACTTCCTTGATCTCGATCCCTTTGCCTTTTCTTTCGTTGATAGGGTTTGAGTCACAAGGTACCGATAGATTGCATAAACTAAGCATGGTCATGCCAGTGATGCCACTGTGTATAGGTAGCCTAACATAAAAAAATGAAATCGAGTTTTCTTTTAGGCAGCCGGGATTCTCCATTTAATAAGAGGGGTCGATACTGGGCGTGCAAGGCGATCTCTCCCTTTCACTTTAAGAGGCCGGCCTCTCCACATCATCCAGCTTCTACTTTTCTCCAGCCTTTCTTTTTTCTTGTACTGCCCCCATTTTATGGTCATCTTCTAGCTCGCTAGCTAGGTCTTGTCTGTTGGTATAGCTACCTGGGGTATAATCCATGAGTGCAAGCAACTTTGGGGACAGCATGGAGTGGGGCAGGGGGAGGTCGTCGCCGTCGTCGTCTGGGTCAAAGAGGGGCAAGAGAGGCGGCAGCTCCGTCGACAAGCCAAGGCAGCCGCAGCGAGGCCTTGGCGTCGCGAAGCTGGAGAAGATCAGGCTGCAGAGTGAAATGGTCGAGTACCTGCACCACCCTCCTCTTGCCGGTCAGCAACCTCCGTCGTTGATCCACGGAGCCGGTGGCTTCAATCTTCAGGTGACTATTGATGGCATGTTCATGCATATCTGACCTGTGGTAGAACTTTAATTAGTTTTGTGGTGTTAATTGGTTGATCTGATCTCGTTAATTAAGACATAATTATTGGGTGCATGGTTTCTTATTTGATGTGGTTATGGAATTTGATTAAGCAGGAAGATGCATGGTCATCGTCGGCATCCTCCTCCTTCCATACTAACAACATCAACGTTCCACCGGCCTACTCCATCCATCCAAATCTTGCGGTAATTTCCTTCAAAAAAAAATCTTGCGGTATATTGCCTTTTTACTGAACTAAGAATTAAATTGGTCACCAAAGTGTATCCAGCGTACTATTTTATAAAAAGCATATGTGGTGCTATACATTTACCAAAACGTTGCCCAATTGTTGTTATCTCTTCGGAAATTAGGTTATTCTTTTCACGGGGATGTTGCTGAATTAAAGATGCATGCATGTTCATTCATTTTCGGTAATTTAGTTGATTGAACAACCCTTTGATAATGAAGAATGCAGCTCGGGCTGGTCAATAACACAGTCATGCCTGTTAAACTTTGATCATCAATTTCCATAGAAGTATGTTACTTCAAATAAGAACTATTATACACGACAAATATATATTTCATAATGAATATAGTAATATCAATTTATATCGGTGTCCGTAAGATTTTCTGTAAAAGTGATGATCAAAGTAAAGAGTATTTAGCTAAACCAATTCCTGAAACGAGTTAATGGATGCAGTTACTAACATCCACATTTTATCGTTCTTCTCGATCCATCCGATCGAATCATTTGATACATGGATTAGTCAACTACAAATTAAGTTTAGCCGCTACATGTATTAGTTAAGTGATATACATTCTCGTAAAGGCGGATTCGTATTAACTGAAATATTTCCCGATTAATTGTAGTTAGGGTGGTTATTTTCTCGATCTCTAGTTACAAAACATTAAGATTTGTATGCTCATTCAAACTTGATAATTTAGTTGACTAAACATTATTGAGTAACAAATAATGAGTATCCTGCGAGATCGGAAAAAGTTGGGCAGAAAATTCATTTTATTGTTGGCTTTTAGTTTTGTTTCCAGCGCTTTAAATTCTTTCCAGCTATATTTTCTAAGTAGTACTGCATATCAAACTGCATGATACATAATGTGATACTCCATGTTGGATTATTTTGGAGGGTAGTCGAAAGGATGAGTGATTAGACAAGTGTGAATCTGCGATGAAGAACAGGAGTATCATTGCAACCAAAGATCAGATTTTATTCTCCCATGTGCACGTGATAGCCCTATCATCTTGCTGCATATCTTATGCGAGTGTAGTGCGACCTAACCTGTTATGTAACATACTTAGATGGCCTATAATGGAGGGAGATCAGGTGACATGAGATACGGAGAATCCCCATCAACTACTCCCATCAGCAGGTTTGTACTATTAATTAACACATGTGGTCATGGACGTACTATGATAAAATTAAACAGCAAATGATGCCCCGGGCAGAATTGACATTTTCGTTCGCCCAACATTCATCAGATCAACGCCGAATTACCATGTAGCAGCTTTCTATGGAGCACCACATTACTCACATCCGAGCAGCGACGCCACGTTGCCTCTTTTCGAACCTGAGGTGTGTATAACTGTATATATGCGATTCTACTTCTACTGCTGTGGATCTGTATTCTACTATTTGTTACATTTGATGAAATGACACACACTGAAGCCAGGCTCATAACAAATATTATATTGTTCTCTCCACCTCTCCAGCAACATAATGGTTTAACCTATCTGTTTGAATATGTATAGTACTCCCTATCAGCTCTTACGATTATAAATTTGCTGCAAAATAAGGTGATACAATGTGCTAATATCCTTAGATACGATTAAAAAATGCCATCTTTCTTTATACAAATACATGGCCATGCTGGAATTTACTGTTATACAATCAAGTCTTATCGAGCTCGGCTTCTACAGGACTCCATTGGCTTCAAGGGACATCATGACCTAAACCACTCGCTGACGCACCCATCGGAGGCGAGTACGAACTCAGATGATCCACAAGATGTGGACCTGGAGCTCAAGCTATGGTCCTAGTTAATTAAACACGTCCAAGATCCTTACCTTCATTGATGGCACATGAACTTAGGAGCTTGCGGGGTGCTTAATTAAGTTTGTGTAATGCATGCATATATCGAGGGTTAATAGATTTGGTGAAGCTGGCTAGCTAGTTAATTTGTACAAATAGATATATGATCTTCACGTTTCAAAAGAGTTTAAACTACGGCCATTGATTTCAAGAATAATGTTTGTGATGTAGAACGAGAAGGTTATACATAGAGAGAGCAGCTGGTCTAACTGGGCTAGCTGGTCTAGTAGGTACAGAATTCAGGCTCCTATTGCCATTTGCACCTGGCTAATGTTGAATTGTATGATAAGACGTGTGCATCAATATATAATCTCATTAATTTTTAGCGATCATTGATGCATGATATCTGCTTGCATGCAGCTGAGAAGCTTGCGAGCTGATGCAACATGTACTCCGAAGACTTGGGATGTAAGTGTACTAGCCCCCGTGCATACATGTATGCGTGCATGCATGGAGGGATCGGCCGTAGTTTATGCATGCTGTCGCCGGCGGCGGGCCGTAGTTTATGCATGCTATCGCCGGCCGCGGGCTGTTCTGCCGAGGTTAGCAACCGCGCGTATACAGCGGCTTTCTTATGCATGCATGTATTTGAAAGATAGTTTTGTTTAGAATTAAGCTCCTATGGTGGATTATTTGTGTGTTTCTATGTTTACTATGAATCTTTGTGATAATATAATAGTAATGTGCATCCTATGGTTGCAGAGTCTAGAACAAAGAATCGTTCATAATCTGAAACATAATTTATAGAAACATGCGTGAATGTCATCTGAACGTGCCTAGTCATATCCTTAATTATGAGAAATGTCATTTGGAACACTAGCAATAGTGATCTTAAAGTCCCTTTTAAGGACAAATGATCCGAGTGCATGTCAACAAATTTCACACTTCTCATTGTATATCTTTTTAGGAAAAAACATCATGTATATCCACATACGCACACCACATACACATGTAGGAGATAAAAAAAAAGTGCTACCGTCGTACCATACATTTTGGATATATACTACCGTGCTGCCAGTACAATGTTATGCATACAGAAAATTATGAAACATTAGAAAGAATCAACATAATATGTATCTATACATAGTGTCACAAACTTTAAACTGTAGATTCAAGCCACAAAGAACAGACAAATTTCAACGTAAATAATACATCATCCAAATACTAAACAAAATGTGAATAGTGAATGGAGATACTGTGCAAAATAGATTTGTCTTTTTGATTCTTTTGATGTGTAGATCTTGTATATTAGGATATGTGCATTTGTGGTGTGGCATTTATGTATTGTGTCAATGATGTAAAAGAACAATATTCATGATTGTTTTGTGACCTAACCATGTATGGTAGTACGGTAACACCAAAATGAGTGTTGGAAGTAGATACTTCCTCCACATGCACGCACCATATGTACGCACTCACACAACATCTACTCAAGGTATGTGTTTGTTGCAGGATCATACAAGTGCAAATCTACAAATTCATTTCGAAAAAATGACTATTTAGTATGCGCTGCGCATAAAACCACAAAAACTATGTACAATAACAATATCACCCTTTAAAACAGCTGGGGTGCACATCCACCAAAGGATCAAATGGAATTTGGAAGTTTGTTTCAATGTCGTTTGAACTCTCATAATTTTAAGCTCAGCTATAAGACAGTTTGGTAGCTCGCATTTTCAAAACCGAAGTATTTTAAAACCAAAGTACCCTCATGTCTGGCTAATAAATACCATAAATTTTCTTTTTTTTCAGTTTTAGAAAAAAGAGGGCCAGGCGTGTTTCTCCAATACTTCAAAATAATCATGGTTTTTAGGCGATGCATGAGAACGAGGAACTGCAGGAACAACAAGATGAGATTGATGCAAAACTCTTAGCAGAAGCAAGAAATAAAGCAAAGGAAGCAAAAGATGTGAGAGATAAAAAGAAAGCTGGAGATGTTGGGAAGTCTGGTCAGGCAGTGGTGATGGAACAAGTTGACCCTACAAGAGAAGGTGGAGGAGATACTGAAAAACACGAGTTCTTGCATAGTGACCAGGCGAATGAAAAGGTGGATTTCTCTGGCACTGAACAAGGGGGGAATGCTACCTCGGAATCCTCAGCCAATTTTGGCACAAAAATGAAGTTCATACAAGAGGGGAAGACAGTAAAAAAAGGGAAATGGATTGACTTGTCTGGAGGATAATGAGGAGAATGGCCCGAGGTTCAGTGACAGGCTAGCGCCGAAAAGTGATGTACCAATCATGGACAGGGCGAAAAACCTGACGAAGTTCAATCAGACAGTAGCATTATAGATATTGCTAGATTAATAGGAATTGATTTAGGAACTTCAATTGACATGGTCCAGTTTAATCTTGGGTTGTTGAGGGAGCAGGAATACGCTAGGACGAACCTTTTTTTTAGAATCCCAAAATAGGGAGACGGGGCAGAACCAGAATGTTGACTGTATACAAACTGGGGTTGATGATGATGTGTTAATACAACTATTACAGCTTGAGGGAAATGATTGTGAGGGATTAAATGATAACTTTGTGGGACACTTAGCCGGAAATGCTGTAGGACAGGAAGCTAGCATTGCTGCCAAAACGGTGCATGTTAAGACTCCTGTTAAAACAGCTTTTGGTCAGGGGAGGGAGAAAAACAAGAAGGGTAGATGTTGAGTGGCTTCATCTGGAACGGTAGGGGGACAGGGGATGTTATGAAAAGATCTTATATTAGGGACTGTGCCCAGGAACATAAGTTAGATTTCATTGGTATACAAGAAACTTTGAGACAGGATTATCCACTTAGTTTTTTAAAGACTATTAGTGGTAATCAAGTCTTTCAGTGGGAAGGTATACCAGCAAGGGGAAGATCTGGAGGGATTTTAGTAGGCGTTAATATGGATACCTATGATGTGATTGATAAGAAGACAGGGACCTATTTTGTCAGTATGACTGTAACCAGTAAAGCGATAATTTCACTTGGCAACTAGTTGTGGTATATGGAGATGCTCAGCAGGATGGCAAAGCTAAATTCTTAATAGAACTAGTGCATGTCATTCGAGCTTCCAAAATACCTATACTAATTGCAGGGGATTTCAACATGACTAGGAGGGCTAGCGATAAGAACAAAACTGGCGGTTATAACAGATGGAGCCCTCTTTTCAATGCGGTCATTGAACAAGGGGAGCTCATGGAGTTAGGTTTGTGAGGAAGAAAATACACTTGGTGCAACAATCATGAAGATCCCACGTATGAGCTGCTAGATAGAGTGCTAGTATCACCAGAATGGGAAGACCATTCTCCACTAGATTGCGTATCCACTCTGCCTAGTGAATTGTCTGATCACACACCTTTATTGATAAAAGCTGGAACTAAACCTCATGTTCCGGCTAGTTTTTGGTTTGAAAACTGCTGGATGCAAAGAGGTGATCTTAAGGAAATTGTAGAGGGAGTGTGGAAGAAAACATATGTGGGGGCTGAGCGAATTGATATTTGGCAAAAAAGGTTAACAATGTTGAGGAAAACTTTGAAAGGTTGGGATATAAATGTTCAAGGTAAATATAAGAAAGAG
The DNA here is from genome assembly GCA_947311845.1 of Poa pratensis. NCBI lineage: Eukaryota > Viridiplantae > Streptophyta > Magnoliopsida > Poales > Poaceae > Poa > Poa pratensis. The sequence goes on from CAMZMU010000065.1 coordinate 8,508,643, forward strand.
AGAAAAATACTAGCTGAAAAGTTGGATGCTATAGACCTGAAAGGGGAAGCTATGGGGCTTACCGTCCTGGACAGGGTCGAGCAAAAAACTTTAAAAGAACAGCCTCAAAAAATGGTTAGGGAAGAGGAAATTAAATGGATACAAAGATCAAAAGAAATCGAACTAGCGGAAGGTGATCTGAATACCAAATACTACCATGCGAAGGTGAATGGTAGAAGGAGGAAAACCATGATCACCAAGCTATTGCAGGAAGAGGGAGGGATTGAGGGTCAAAACAACTTGAAAAAAAATACATTACAGAGTTTTATAAGAAACTGTTTGGGCACCCTGAGAGGTCTTCTATTGGTTTTGATGGGACAAATATTAAAAAGATCTCCCTGGAAGATGGAGTGTATTTAAAAAGGGGCTTCACGTTAGAGGAATTGAAGGAAGCTGTATTTGGTATGGCTACCAATAAAACAGCGGGTGCGGATGGTTTTAACGTGGAGTTTTATCAGAAGCACTGGTATTTGGTCAAAATGGATTTGTTTGGACTCCTGATGGATTTTCATGATAGGAAGCTAGATGTTGGTAGGCTGAATTATGGTGTGATAACGCTAGTCCCTAAAGGAAAGGATGCAGATAAGATTCAAAAGTACAGACCTATCTGTCTTTTGAACGTTACTCTGGAAATTATAACTAAGGTACTAGTAAACAGACTCACAAATGTAATACAAAAAGTAGTTGAGCCAGCGCAGACAGCGTTCCTGAAGGGAAGGTACATCATGGAGGGTGGGAGTGCTTTTTAAAATTGATTTTGAAAAGGCTTTTGATAAGATCAAATGGCCTTTCTTATATTAGATTTTAGAACAGAAAGGCATTCCGAAAGAATGGGTGGATATGGTGATGAAGATAGTTACTAGTGGAAAAGTGGGAGTGAAGGTTAATGGGGAGATTGGCCCATACTTCCCTACTTACCAAGGTTTAAGGCAAGGTGACCCATTATCACCATTGCTTTTTGACTTGGCAGTAGATGTACTAGCAGTTTTGGTTGAGAGGGCTCAGGAGCATGGGGTTTTACGAGGTTTAGCGGCAAATCTGTTGCAGAAAGGCGTGTCCATCCTGCAATATGCAGATGACATGATCCTTTTGTTTGAAAACGACTTGGAGCAAGCTAAAAATCTAAAACTGATTCTCTGCTTCTTTGAACAACTCTCTGGGCTGAAGATCAATTTTCACAAAAGTGACATTTACTGTATTGGGCAAGCTGTTGACAACAAGGTGGAATTGGAAAATATTCTATCTTGTAATTCAGCTGCTTTGCCCATGAAATACTTGGGAGTGCCGGTAGATAAGAAAAGGCTAAAGTTATCGGACTGGGATCCAGCTGGAGAGAAGATGCGAAATAAGCTTTGTCCTTGGCAGGGGAAAATGTTGGTAATGGGCAGTAGAGTGACTCTAATAAATTCTTCCTTGTCGAGTGTGCCTTTGTACATGTTATCCTTTTACAGAGCTCCGGTTGGGGCAAAGGAAAACATGGATGCACCGAGGAAAAATTTTCTTTGGAGTGGAGACAAAGATAAAAATAAATATCACTTGGTTAATTGGCAAGCTGTGTGCATGCCAAAAGATCAAGGGGGTTTAGGGATATTAGATTTGGATATAATGAATATAGCGCTTTTATCAAAATGGTTGTGGAAACTTTTTCATGAATCAGGACCGTGGCAGGAGATTTTGTCAAATAAATACTTGGGGAAAAGAACGCTTTGTCAGGTTGAGGTAAAACAGGGACTCTCATTTGTGGCAAGGATTAATGGAAGTTAAAAAACTCTTTTGGCTTTGTTGTAAGATTGACATTGGAAATGGGGAGAGGACGAGTTTCTGGGAAGACATTTGGGTCGATGATGAAAGTTTAGCGAAAAAATTTCCTAGACTTTTTCAGTATCGACAACGAAAAATTTAACAGTTAAGGAGGTGATAGATGGGGGTTTGATATTTTGAAATTCAGGAGAGCAAGAGTCGGGGCTCTTAGGGTGCAGTGGAATCAAATGATAGAATTGTTAAATAATGTGACACTCAGTGAAGACCGAGACAAGTTAAGATGGACTCTAACTGCCTCTAGGAACTTCTCTGTGAAATCCTTCTATTAGCAATGCAATTGAGTAACACTGTGCCTTATAAGTTCATCTGGAAAGTTAAGATTCCCTTGCAAATCAAAACATTCATTTGGCTGATTTAAAAAAAGCATTCTGATAAGGGATGTTTTGCATCGCGCGGGGGGGGGGGGGGGGGGGGGGGGGGGATGTGAGCTAAAATGTTTATTCTGTGGACACAAAGAATCCATATCTCATTTATTTTTCCTATGTCCTCTAGCCAGACATGTCTGGAATGTGGTTAGTTCAGCCTTAGGGATTAACTGTCAATTTAGATCGGTTGATCAGTGTATCTCTGGCTGGCTTAGGAGCTATGGGAAAAAGAAAAGAGATTTGGTGGTTGTAGGCATCGCGGCAATTCTTTGGAGTATTTGGAAAGCTAGGAATTTGGCATGTTTTCAGAATAAGTGGCCTGATGAGCCCTGTTCTGTTATCTTTCGGATTTGTATGTGGATTCAAACTTGGAGCTCTCTACAGGTGAAACAGGAAGGAAAGGACATAATTCTCTTCAGTGCTAACGTGATTGAGAAGGTGGCGATGGAGGTGTATGGAGCGAGAAGTAGTTGGAGGCCATGGATTCCAATTCTCGAAGGTTGAAGGCTGGTCTTCGCGCTGTGTGCTGTTTCCATCGCTGGAGAATGTTCGAAATAGCTGCGTTTTGAATATTTCTGAACCTTGTCTTTATTTTGTTTTCCCTGTACAAGACTGTAAGGATCGAAAAACCTGTCGCTGCTCTCCGCAGTGTGGGTAGTGTAATGTCTGTTGTGTTGTGTGTGTGTGAGGTGGATATTGTAGTTGGTTTCGTTAATGAAATCGGGGGTGACCCTTTTATCTAAAAAAATCATGGTTTTTAATATAATCTGGTTTTCAAAATATATATTAGAACCAAACACCTTAAAGTATTTCAAACTACAGTATTTTTAGAAACCGAGGTATTATGAGAAAACTTTAGAAATACACCCTAAATCTTATTTTGTAAAAGAAAGGTGTCTTTTACTCTGTATTGACTGATGTACACAGCCATGTTGGTTGTTGGCAAGAATTAACCTACAAAGAAAGTGAAAGAAAACAAATTACATGAGCACTACTTAATTCCATTGTGTAATATTAACATACAAAACCAATCGCGCGAGGATATCCATCATAAGTACGTACTTATTTCACCATAAGATACTTTAAGTGAATGAAAACAAATTACATGAGCACTACTTAATTCCATTGTGTAATATTAACATACAAAACCAATCACGCGAGGATATCCATCATAAGTACGTACTTATTTCACCGTAAGATACTTTAATTAATTTCCCTGACATGATCATTGGTAGCTCGATCCGTGCTTAGTAGTATATCATTGGCTAATGATACGCTGCAGTACACCATATCCGGCATCGATCTCAATCTTCGATCGTGCTAATTATTTGGATGCAGAGAAGATCAATACAAACACACACAATCCGTCGATGACGCGGAGCTAGCTAGCCCACTCAGTACCCGTGGTACATTCTGGATGTTTGGGTGAACACGATCGTGATAAACCTCAACTCAAGTGGCAGCTTTAAATTAAACTGTGATGCGATACGATCTTGTATATACATATATAGTCTGACCATCTCGTGCGTAGGTGTGTGCGTGTATACGTATACGCAAATGCATGCAGTTAAATTGATTCCAACTTCCTTTTTTTTTAAATGGTTCCAACTTGAGATTTGTAGTCGAGTGAAATTAGAAGGCGGGCCTCGCATATGCGGCCATAAGAGCATCTCCAAGCATGGTAGCTATATTCTCCCTATACGTCCGGGCGGACAGCCCGGATGCGTTTTGGGCTTTTTTAGTCCACCCAACGGCGGCCCCCAAACTCTCCCCAAACGTCCGGGCTGTCCGGCTCCCCCCAAAGCCAGCCCATATGTAGGGTGGGTTTGGGGGCGCCCGGACGCCCCCGGACGCGTCCGCCACGTCGGATCTGGCAAGGCGGGCCTACCCCAAATTTCCATCTAAAACTCCGGCGCGCCGGCCACTTCCACTTTCCCCTTCTCCGCCTCCATTTCCCGCCGGCCAATTTCATTCCTCCCGCCCCATCCACCTGCAAATCCGATGGAGCCGACGGAAGGAATCGATTTGACCGAGAACGGCGCCTCCTCCCAGTCCGTCGAGCAAGCGGGGGCCTCGGCGCTGAAGCCGGAGACTATCGCGCGGCGGACGCGGCGCCGCAGGCAGCGCCTCCGCGAGCTCGCGGCGGAGAAAGCGGCGCTGGAGGCTATGTCGGAGACGGAGGCGGAACGGATAGCGAACGCGGAAACGCAGGGCGACGAGCCGGAGTTGTCCACGCCCGTGCCCGTCGTCCGGCGTCCTACGCAGGTTCCGCATTTCCCCGCGCCGGCAAGGAGGTCGACATCCTCCACGACGAACCCGGCGGAGGATGCGGGCAACATCTTCCACCCGGATGAGTACCCGTCGCAGGTTCCGCCGACGCAGGAGAACGAGATGATGGGCGAGTCTCCGCCGCTCCAGCGGACGCGGGATGCTTCCGGCGTCACCGCTACCGACGTCGCCCACAACCTGTTCAACGAAAGTCAAATCGACTATACGGTATGCATCTCTACCCAAACTTCATAGTTCCGACTCAATCTAGACCTTTAGTGTAATCCTTAGCATGTTTAGGATGATAAGAATGATTATATGCTGGAATTGATCCGGGATGGGGAGGATCCGGCATCACAGGGTCCGTCGGCGGTGGTGGGCGAGTCCGAACCGGTGGGGAATGCGGACAAGCCGAAGGCCCGGAAGGCATACACGCCAAGAGGCTCGTCCTACACCACTTTTGAAGATGTTTTGCTTTGCCGGGCTTGGTTAGCCACAAGCATGGATCCTATATGTGGAACCGAGCAAAAGGGCACAAGGTTGTGGGAGAAGATACATGCCCATTTCCATCACCAAAAGGAATACATGACACCCCACCCCATTGTGTCCGATCGCAATGCCGGCTCTCTTCAACATAGGTGGGCGGCAATTCAAGAAAGCGTCAACAAGTATTGCGGTTTCCACGCACAAGTGGTGAACCGGAATTCTAGTGGCGTCAACGTGACTTCCTATGTAAGCTATTCCTTATGATTTGTTCATTTGCATCTCTTCATTTTGCATCAAACTTCATGGGTGGTCATTAAAATTGTTGGCTACTTTTGTGTTTGATAGACAAGTTTGGCCGCCACTTTGTACCATCATGTGGAGAAGAAACACTTCACCCTCTCACATTGTTGGCTAGAGTTGAATGGAAAGCCCAAGTGGATGCTCCAATATGATGATCACAAGAATCCGGCCAAGAAATGGAAGACCAACGATGGATCAACCTCTTCCATCCCAATTGGAGTTGATGAGGAAGATGGGCCATCCGAAGGTGGAGGTGGCCGGAAGAGGATGATGATGGGGAAGAAGTGGGAGAAGGACCGGGTGGCACGAGACGGCGCCGCCGCGAAGATGTCCACCACATGGAAGGACATATTCGAGAAGAAAGATGATGCCATGCAAAAGTTGGAGAAAGAAAGGGAGGACAAGAAGGCCGAGAGGTATGACGCCTTCTTGGCTTTGCAAAAGGAGAGAATGGAGTTTGACCGCATCCGGCTCAAGGAGAGGTTGGACATTGAGAGGGAGAAGTTGACCGTGGCGAAGGAGGAGGCTTGGTTGAAGTTCCAATTGGAGCAAAAGAAGATAGCCAATGCCTATGAGATGGAGCAAAAGAGGATGGCGGATGCCTATGCCATGGAGCATGAGAAGAACATGATCGCAAGAAGTATGGAGGAACAAAAAATCATGTTCCAAGACGTTTCACTCTTGGATGAGGCAAGCGCCAAGTGGATCCTCATGATGAAGAAGAAGATCTCCGACCGTGACATCGGCGTTGATGGCTCCGGTGGATCCGCCCCTTCATCCGCCCCATAATCCGACTTTTGTATCGGACAACTTGTTAAACTTTCATTCAAATTTGAACTCTATGTCTTGTAATATGATCCGGTATGTATCGGATCGGATCGACGTTGCATGGCTTGCATGGATTTGGGTGTCAATTTTTGTGCATTGTGGTTGTAGGAGCCCAACTATGGGGGTCGTCCGGTCGGTGTCCGCGGACGCGTCCGGGCGCGTCCGGGCGCAGTTTGGGGGGCGGATTTGGGGGCTCCGCTTGGAGATGCTCTAAGAGCTACTCCCACCGTATCAAAACATAAGATGTTTTACCATTTTTGGACAACATATATGTAGACATGTTCATGTGCAATATTCATGTGAATCTTGCACATGAACAATGTCTAGATATATGTAGATTCAAAAATGCTAAAACAACTTATATTTTAATACGGAGGGAGTAGTTTTTTTTTCAACTCCAGAAGAGCTTGTTTCTAGAAGCTCCGGAAGAGCTTAGCATGAAATTTGATGTTTTTATAGTGCCAAACACATTACTCTACTTTTTTCTCACGTGATGATGAACTGATAATTGTGAAAATGCCACATGTTGCAGTTCAATCCCGTTTTGGTAGCGCTGCACACGTAGCCAAAAGAAAATGTTGCACACAGAACTTGCGTGCAGCGCCACGGGATCCTGCGTGCGTGGCCCATGAGAGAATGCCCGGGCCGGGCTGGTACTTGGGCCATTAGTCAACCTGTATCACTTTAGGCCCAGTCGCGTGGCGGCACCGCACGGACACCTCACCAACAAACAAACTCGTGACAGAATGCAGGCAGCAGCTCGCCGGCTATATTTGAACGCGGCGTCGTTGCTCCCGCGCGAAACGCTCCTCCACACCAACCACGCGCGCCTTGCTATTGAGATCAAAGCGATTCCGGCCGCGGCGACGACCCAATTTTAGCTTTTGCCGGCCACAGGGACACCGGCCGGCCGGAGCCACGTACCTGCCCAGCGGAGCTAGAGCTAATAAGCTTCCGTTTCAACAAGCAGCAGGTCGATCGATCAGGCAAGCAGATTGGGGAGCTAGGACGAGACATTAATCCTCCCCTCGCTCCAGAGCTCCCTCTTGCGCGCGCCAGCATGGTCTCCCTCCTGCGCGCCGGCGCTGTCTTGGCCGTTGCACTCCTTCTCCTCGTCGACGCCACATCTGTTGAGGCGTTCTTCGACCCGTTCAGCATCTTCCGCGCGCGCCAGGAGAGCGACATCTTCGACCCGTTCAACGTCGGCAGCACCGGCGGGGCGGACGACGCGCCGGAGAAGGCGGATCCGGCGCGGACGGAGGTGGAGGAGAAGGGCGCGGCGCGGCCCAACACGATGGGCCTCACGCGCGTGCCCCTCACGGGCACGCCCAGCAAGGCGACCACCGTCGTCCGCGTCGACACGCGCGACCGCAAAGCCGACGGCGCCTGGACCATCGTCAGCGAAAACTCCGGGGTCTCGGCCATGCACCTGGCCATCATGCGCCACGGCCGCGCCGTCATGTTCGACACCTCCACCACGGGGCGCTCGCTCATGCGCCTCAGGTTCGACAACTGCCGCGTCGACCCGAGGGCCAAGAAGCCGAACACCACCGACTGCTGGGCGCACGCCGTCGAGTTCGACTACAACACCGGCGCCGTGCGCCCGCTCAAGATCCTCACCGACACCTGGTGCTCCGCCGGAGGGTTCGACGCCGACGGCAACCTCGTGCAGTCTGGCGGCTATTTTGAGGGTGACAAGGCCGTCAGGTACCTCTCGCCCTGCGACACCTGCGACTGGGTCGAGCACCCGAGGAGCTTCTTCGATGGCCGGTGGTACGCCACCCAGCAGGTGCTACCCGACGGCAGGTTCGCCGTATTCGGCGGCCGCCGGTCGTTCAGCTACGAGTTCGTCCCCAGGCCCGGACTGTTCAACCACCAGTCCGTGCCGCTCCCTTTCCTCCGGGACACCACGGATGACGTGGAGAACAACCTGTACCCCTTCGTCAACCTCCTCCCCGACGGCAGCCTCTTCGTCTTCGCCAACGACCGCGGCATCATCCTCGACCACCGCGCTGAGCTCGTCATCCGCGAGGTCCCACCGCTCCCGGGAGGCGCACGCAGCTACCCGGCCTCCGCCATGTCCGCTCTCCTCCCGCTCGACCTCCGCGGCGGGAAGCTCCAAGGCAGCGCCGATCCGGAGCCCGAGGTTATCATCTGCGGCGGCGCGCCCAAATCGTCGTTCAAGGACGGCGAGAACGGCACGGTAATTTTTGCGCTCCGCGACTGCGGCCGCGTGAACCTCGCCAACCCGGACGCGAATTGGACGACAGAGGACATGCCGATCGCCCGGGTCATGGGCGACATGCTGATCCTCCCCACCGGCGACCTGCTCCTCCTCAACGGTGCCACCAAGGGGTGCGCCGGGTGGGGCTTCGCGAAGAATCCGGTCCTTATGCCGCTGCTCTACTCGCCGGGGCAGCCGCAGGGGTCCCGATTCCGGCCGTTGGCAGCGTCCACCATCTCGCGCCTCTACCACTCCACGGCGGCCTTGCTGCCCGACGCCACCGTGCTCGTCGCCGGCGGCAACACAAACGCCGGTTACAACTTCAGCGGCGTCGACTACCCCACCGAGGTGCGCGTGGAGCGGTTCTCGCCGCCGTACCTCGACAGGGACGTCGCCGCCAACCGATCGGAAATCGACATGCTGTCGGTGCCCAAGGACGGGATGCGGTACGGGAGCAGCTTCGCGTTCAGGTTCCGAACGCCGGTGCAGGCCGTGGTGGAGGCCGACGTGATGGTCACCATGTACGCGCCGCCGTTCACCACGCACGGGTACTCCATGAACCAGCGGCTGCTCATCCTGGCCATGACGTCTTTCGTCGCGGACGGGTGGAGCTACGGCGTCAGCGTCGACGCGCCCGGGAAGCCGGAACTGGCACCGCCGGGGTACTACCTCGTGTACGTCGTGGCCAAGGGCGTGCCCAGCACGGCGGCATGGGTGAAGATCCAATGACGATGGGTTGTTAAGTTGGCCCTGTATATGGAATTTATTGGGATTAATTGGAGTGAATCGCGGTGTATATATGTGTTCCTTTCGTTTTGTTAATCTAGATTGTCTGTAACATCCCAAATTTATAATAAGGATTAATAAGACCCAAAATTCAGAACCAACAAAAACTTTTTGAATTACTTCACTAATGATAGTGTTTTCCCTTATAATGTTCTGTTTAACCTTGTGTGACTTGAATGTTTAAGTTGTTTGACTAGTAAATGTCCACTCAAGAAATCAACCTAAGTAAAAATATATTCACAACTCTGGTGACCATGTTATGACAAGAATATATTCCATATATCTTTTCCATTCCTATGTTGGCCAAAAGTCTATTTCAATAATGATTTGGTTTTAGCAACAAATAAAATATCCTTTAAATTGAGACAGTAAAAGTATTTCCAAAGTTAGGTGTTTCCAAGAATATGGAGATTCATATGATATCTCCTATCTATTCTTCAACCTTGATATTTTTACAATTCCTATTTTTAAAACTCCTATGTTTCAACTCCATTTTAAAAGGAATACTAGTGGGGAATATATTACCTCACATATTTCTCTTTATCAAACCTTTTCGAAAACTATTAAGTTATGGGTTGATATATCCCTTAAACAACATCTTGTCAAAATTGAGTGTGACCATTTTTACAAAATAGTATTGTTAATTATGGAAAAGGTGGTTTGATTTATTCTTGTGGTTTGAACTGTGTGGTCTTGTTTGTGATGTGAATATTGTTGTGTGGTTGATATTGTTGTGCTATTACTATTGTTGTGTTATTGCTGTTGTGTGTGGTTTCTTGTGAGGATAATTCCTCAGTGTGGTTAATACTAAAATAGGACACACTTGGCAACCAAATTTGGAGTGCGACTTGAATAAGAACAAACCCTCTAAAATTATGCACACCCAAGTTAAACTCCTAAAATTTAGGGAGATGATCTCAATAAAACTCCCTCTCTATCTATTCCTCGATTCTATGAAAACAATTATATTTTCTTTACTCAAAATTCTAGAGAAGGGGAAGAAATGATAAATCCTCTCCATTTCATATCACTCACTCCTCAAGTAAACCTACTTGTTGATTTAAAACAAACCCCTCCATTCTTTTATCAAAAAGGAAATAAAGGTCATGAGTTAAAAATGATCTTCATAATTAAATTCCCTCCCAAATTCTCTATTTCCTCCAAACCAATTTTCCCTCTATGAAAAGATAAATTATTTTGAAGCTACCTTATTGGTCAAGGAAGTTCCAAAAGTTCAACACAATATTTTATCACTGGTTTTAAAATATTAAAGGAGTATCAAGGTATTATTATCCAAAAATGCTTTATTTAAATCCTATGAACAAAAATGGAGCAAAACATTTTATTTTGTAAAACCAATTTTTGTGGAGCTTCCTCATGTATATGGGAGGCTACCTGAATTTTCTCGGAATTTTGTAAAATGTTTTGATACCCCAAATAAATCCTTAAAACTCCACTGGTTTTAAAAAGGAAGTAGAAGAAACTGAAACGTGGACCTAGTTGTGACGGGAATAGTTTTTCCAGGGGCCTCTTTGCAAAAGGTTCATTGACTTCCTGTAGCTCCATGGCAGCACGGCACGGTGGCGTGCTCCCGAGCTCGCCGTGCTCTCCTTGCCTCGCCCCTGACGCAGGCCTCGCCCTGGAGGAGATAAGACCACTCCACGCCACTCACCTCTGCTCTCCCTTGTCCCCCATCACCCCTGTTGCAGCGATGCTGCATGGCACGGGGCGCCGTGTTCCTCACACCATCGTCGCCGTGTTCTCCCCGCGCGATGTCGACACCGTCTGGACCCCGCTCCTCTCTGCTGCCCTGCGAGACGATAAGAAGCACCACGCCGCCCCCTTTGCTCCTCTGCTTCCCCATTTGCTCCCTCACTCTCCCCCCCCCCCTCTCCATTTTTCTTCCACGGACAAGAACCACGGCCGAAGTTGCCGTCGCGCATCGCCGGCCATAGAGAGCTCCCCAATCCAAATCCCAGACCACCAGCAGCTTCGCCGTGCCCTACTCTCCCTCCCTGCGCGAAGAATCAAGGAATGGGGCAAGAAATCGTGGCCATGAAGCTTTTCCCTTTCCTCTCCGGCCGCGGACATGCGAGCAAGCTCGCGGTGGGCACAGGCCACCTTTCTCCGCCATTTTCGTGCACACGTGCTCCCCTTGCCGTGTTCTCTCTCATGGACAACCCCGATTCTTTTCTAGGTCACCGGAGCCGCCGCGCCGTCCTCGCCGAGCTTCCCTACCGTACCCCGTCGTCTCTGTGCTTGACGAAGAAGAAGGAAGCGGCCCGTACCGCTTCGTCGCGCTCGTGGGCCGCGAGCTGGGCTTCTCCCTTCACCGCCCGGCCCATATCCAGCCAGCTCCAGTGCCAGATCCAGCCCGCTAACCTTTTTCTCTAGGTTGTTTATTCTTTTCCTTATAGATTTGTTTCTGGAACTTTAGTTTAAATCATTTTAAAATAGTTTGAGTGCAATGTTGACCAAACCAAAAATCACACAAGTAGCCTAATAAGTTTGGAATCATATCTAACTTACAGATCTGAAAAATATGAATTTGTGTGTCCTTGAAAATTGTTGTGCTGTGATTGGTCAGGATCAGTGTTTTGTGCATAACTTAATGTGTGTTGATCTAAAATTTATGAACCCAATGGTTTTAGAAAGCTTTTCACATTACCTTTCAGTAGAAATTGTTCTCATGTGTTTTGGATGTTTAGAACAAAAGTTGCATGCATTTCTAGTTTAGGCCAGCAAGCACTTTGTGCATTTTTAATAATTTATGTAGATAACATTTTGGACCAAACTCAATTGGAATAGTTTCTAATAGCACCCAAGAACACAAATCCAAGTTTGCATGGTTGTTTGATTTACAGAACTCTCTGGGTGCAATTTTTTTTTAAAAGTGTTGTTCTGCCACTAATAAAAAGAAATTAGAATAATTGCTTTTAGTTTTGAATTTGTGGTTTGTGTTGATTGTTGATTGTTTTGGTGCTGTTGCTTGTGTGTTACTAATCCTTAACATGTCAGATTATGTTAGTACTATTAGTGACTTGTGATAATCTTGGTTGCAATAAACATATATCACTAGTTTCTGCCATATTTAAGACATAATCAAATAATAGTAATTCAATTAAAATTGAAACCAAATTGTTGTCTTGATGAGTGCAGTAGCTATGTGTGATGCTTTAGAGCTGTTGTGATGCTTGATTAAGTTGTTTAGTAATGGTATGTATTGCTTGTTTATTTTGATGATTAGATCATTTTGTGTGATGAATATAATTGCCTTGCTTGTTAAACTTGGTTATCTTTTAAGTTGAGTTTTAGCTTGAGTGTCTTGTTAATATCTCCACCTTAACTTGGTGAGACATGTTGAATTACAGAGAATTATTTTGGTAATTTAACTTTTGTCTGAAGTATTTCCTGTCTAAGGAAATTTGTCTGTTAACAACTCTTAAGTGGAGTTGTTTAATGCTTTATGTTTTTAGCTTGTGTTTGGTATTATACTCCTGTTAGTATAATGCCCTTGTGATTATGTCTTGGTCAGTTGACTTGTTAGGTAGTTTAAGTATGAGGGTGTAGTTAGACAAGTGAAGATTATTGTGTAGAGTTGGGATTAAAATTATAAAACCTATGTTTGTAATTCAGGATGTCTAGTCTTTGGTTGGTGTATTATACTTGTGTTAGTAGCATGTGATGTCTTACGTGTTTGGATTAATTTCTTGTTTGCATCTAGATAAGTGGGGTGATTACTAAACTTGTTTGGTTAAATAATAATGTTCCCTCATGATTGTTGTTTGTTAGTATGGTTTGATGTTGTTACTTGATTAAATGGGTGCTATGTTTTCGGTTTGATTACTTGTTTGTATACCACTTAGGGTTTGGTTTGCTTATTGTGTGTTGTTTTATTTTCATGTTTGCGACGCTAGACATATACGCTACCGGAGTGTTATTTGGGAAGGAATTATTGAGGAAGAATGAGATTTTTATTGATCAACAAGGAGAAGTCCAGGGACATTATGCTGAAACCAGGCAAGCTACTTCACTGAGCTTGCATCTATATACATCTATTTTGATTTACCTGTGTTACTTATAAGTAGCATAAACGATTCATGTGGTGTTGCCACAAAAGCCATGATTTTGAAAACCTTTTCCAAAATACAAGTATATTGTTGAGACACCCGATATAGAGGTGTTAGTGGTATACAGTGATTTCTAAATGAATTTGTTTTACTCAGAAGCCTTCTACGAAAATCTTTTGGTGGGATGACGAACCACCCAAGTTTTGGTTAAAAGAATTTGCTATGAGAATTGGAAATGATTGTGAAAACCTTTTCAAAAGTTTATGAAAAACTATTTTGCCACTCTATGTAGAAGTATCAGTTTGTTTAAATAAAACTATAGGATGGGAAAAACATTGTTTATTCAAAACTCTTTGAAAATCCTTGGATGAATTATGGTATGCCGAGATGTCGGTGATGAAATTGAGAAGTGGTGAATGGTGATGTTTCTGAAAAAATGCACATTGTGTCCTGGTACTTACCAAACAACCAATAATCTGTGCGACCACATTTACCCACCTATGGGCAAGGGCGTAGTCATATAATTTGCTCGTGTTAGTACTGGATGCCTCAATAACGAGGATAACCTCGTTCCATGAGGGGATGGTCTGAGGACCTACCCCCTGACCTGGGTCCTCTTCATTGAAGTCTACCGGAAGCCGGTATGAACGTGTCGGAGGAAGAGGATTGAAGGGCTCCTGTTGGGGATATACCAAGTAGGGGTATCTCTAACATGGGTCAATCCGGCTAACAAGGCGGATGCCAAAGAAGACGGATGACAAAGAAGGCGGATGACAAAGAAGGCAGAAGGCGGATGACAACAAGGCAGAAGGCGGATGGCAAACAAGGCAGCCGGCTGGATGACAAACAAGGCAGCCGGCAAGAAGGAGGCCCAAGACTAAAGCCCACGAAGCCACCAAGTCCAAGAAGGCGGTAACTTGGTGGCTAAGCATAGGACTCCGTAGACTTGCTGGACACGTAAACACCTTGTAACCCTAGGTCCGGCCGCCTATATAAAGCCGGACCAGGGACGCCTTTAGACGATCCAACCAATACTTTCATACATCCAACTCATTGTAACCTGTTCACGGCGATATTGCCTTATAGTGAGTTATAGCAGCACGTAGGGCACCGCCACCGCCGTGGTGCCTGAAGCTGGGTAAACCGCCGTGTACAATCCCGACCTTGACGACGTCCACCTTCTTGCCCTACGTTCACCCTCGGCTAGCAGGACCCCGTCTCCTATCCAAGATGCCGATACGACGACAGCTCCCTTGGGTCTGCCGGGCAGAACTACGAGTCCTCACACTTAGTTTCTGAGGATTTAAGTGTGGATGGGAAGTGTCGTAGCGGTAGGGTCCTATACTAGCATGAGCAAAGGAGAGGCTATGGCCGGGAAACCGGATGGATGTGGGAAAAGCGTGCTACCTCTGCAGAGGGTAAAACTATTCGAATAGCCGAGTCCTCGGATATGGACAGTTGGAACGAACTGCTGGGTCTTATGTGCAAGTTTTACAAAGTTTTGAGTGTTGAAAATAAAATGAAGTGGAGTTTGTTTTATGCAACTATACCGAGGGGATGGTATGAGGTTGCTGGAAAATGAATGGCCCTGAAGGGGGCTATGTTCGGAAAGGGAGGAGATTTGGTAGAATTGGACAAAAGGGTGGTTTTCGAGGAAAAAGGTTTTTAAAGAAATTTCCTATCTTTTAACCAAAGGTATATTTTCGAGAAAAAGGTTTAAAAAGACTTCTTACCCTTTTCAACAAACATGGAGAGAAAACTATTTTTCCAAAGGGTTTGTTTCCAACCAAGATACTGAGAAACTACTTTTCAAAATATTTTGCCTTCAACAAGATTAAAGATCTATTCTTCTCTTTTTCAATAAAGACATAGAAATGTTTTCTTTTCTAAAACTAAAGATTTTAAAGATTATCAAAACTAGTGCCTGCTCAAGTTGGGGTAGTTTGCGAGTACAATCAAATGTACTCATATTGGTTTCGTCCCTGGCTATTGTCTTAGCCAGATTTTAAAGAGGAACAGTTCGAAGGAGAGGAGTTCACTGGCGTCTTTGCGAACTAGGGCGCTTCCCAGTCAGCTGCCTGTAGGGTTAAGGCGAATAACTTGGGCTCCACGTTGTTTGGTGATTTCCGCTGCAAGCACCTGATGAAGCTGATCACTTCAATCACGTAAGTACATTTAATCGGTATATATGGATGTCCTGTGATGCCAATTCGAGTTATGTGCAACAACAGACTGATCACGGTATTGTTGCAGGAAACATAACGAGTATCTCGGATAGTTAATCCGGGGTCCTCACATTGTCCTCTCTTTTTCGTTTGGCAAAGAAATTAGGGATTAGGTAGGAGACATACATATGGAATCAGTTTGAGCAAATGTGTTATCGTGCAGCGTAGGTGATCACAGTTTTTGATAATGAATTGATAATTTGAAAATTCATTGATAATTTATCCACGATCAAAAAGAAAATCGACGGTCATGATATGTGGGGGATCTTGCGGAGTTGCATTTCCCCCTTTTTTTCTCTCTCTCACTTCACCTCTTCAAGCTTCTCTTATCATCTCATATATCGGCGTTTTACAGTAGTGTTCTCGGCGAGTGGGGCGGTGACACTGGCAAACTTCATTCTTGTCGGTCTTAGTTTGCAGGGTGAAAACCCTTGGCCTGGTCTTTTTTTTTGCAATGGAAAGAGAGAGAAAATTAATGGGTACAATCAGACTTCAGTTCCTCAGCGATTTCTGGAGGAGTAGAATGCAGCCACACTTGCAGGGTGAAAACCCTAGGCCTCGTCTTTGATGGTTGTACCTGGCAATGACGGTTCTCATGTCGTTTCCTTGTTGAATGCATTGTCTGTAGAGTAGACCTTCTCCAGGTGAAAACCCAAGACTAACCATACTGGCTAGACCGGACGACGATGTTTGTGCTTACCTTTCCTGAGGATTTGTTTTGGAGAACCTTTTCTGAAATTTAGGTGTCGCCGCCACTAGTGGTGCTCTTGCTGCTGCGAGTCAGTGATTGCTTTGACGTTTTTTTATGTTCTTTTTTTGTTTGCTATGTGCATTCTTAATGTCTAGAATCGATCTAAACATTATGTTGTTGCAAAGACTGGGTATAATTGGTGTAATCTTGGTATTAATATAATCCTTTTGTTGAAAAAATCATTGGTGTTAAATCTACTCCCTCCGTTCCCAAATGTAAGATGTTTTAGTTGTTCCACATATTATCTACATGCATGCTAAAATGAGTGAACATACACTTAAAATATGTCTAGATACATGTGTGTACAAGTGAATGTGGACAAAAGATAAAACATCTTATATTTGGGAACGGAGGGAGTACATGTTAAATCTACCATATGATATGTCTCATAACCGAAAGATTTCAATTATTTGGGATCCAACCATAGACATGCATGAGCCAGTTCCGAAGCTCTCGACAAACCATGGAAACGGATTGTGTGGGGACACCATATAGCCTACAAAACATTTGTTAGACCTATTATCAACTTTTAAGCGTTGATCATTCGATTGTCTTCTCAAGCGTCGGTTTGTAAAGTGTCACATATGGAAGTTGATCAATTTGACAACCCCGTGATAACTGAGTGGTCCACTTTACAAATCGCATCCAAATTGCATAATCATACCAAATAGTGAGAAATGCAATCTATGTAGTTAATTAGTTATTACCAGATAGTTAAAGGGATAATTTTAGTAAAAATTCGGAGAATATCAAGGTTCTACGTAGAAAATTATGAGTGTAGAAAGAACTTATCATGGAACTCGATGAAGCAACATCACCAGGGATTGCACCAACGTCGGTAATGCTCACGAGGGTGGAGGTGACGCAGGATGAAAGTGTAGTGCATGGACCACGTGACATTAGAACACTAGCTATCAAACCCCTCCGACATGGATTTGTCCACCCGAAGAGAGTACGCAACAAAAATAGCGTCATGGGCGGAGACCAAAGAAAATATGCGGGTCAACCTCTCAATGTGCATGCTATCTTCCACCCTAGTGTAGAGAAGAACCGAGAGAGAAAATATGGATTTCAAGTTGATCACGATTATTTACCCTAGATGAGAAGAAGTGAATATCACCTCAAACTGGTGACGGGGCATGATAACCCCCAAGTATAGGGCATAGTCTAGCACCTAATAACGTGGAAGAACCACGTGAGTGAGAAGGCAAAACTATTTATTCTCGCAAACTATATTGTCACTTATATAGCTTTATACGAGGAAAAAAAGCTAAGATACTTCTGGGAGAGAATAAAACAACAACTAAACTAACAAGCAAAACAAAATAGTGGTTGCAAGTAGGAGGAAGAAGGCTCGGGATTAATGGGTTCATTTGATCTCTTATTAACATGGTGGTACAAAATAAAGAATAGATATGAGAAGCTGATAAATTGTAATGTGCCAGTGTATGAATGTTAACTCTGATTTCACATCTTTATGGGCATGACGTCCTAATATCAATATACCACACATTCCGCGAGTATCACTCCACCTAAGCGCATGTAATTTTATACAACATCGTAGATTAAGTACTAAGTAAGAAGCATTACCTTACCTTCTATGGAACGAAGTTGGGCATTTGTCTCCAACAGTAATTCTCTGATTAATGTGTTTGGTTACATGATCCTCCTCTAAACATTGTACCTTTTTTGGTGGAAGATGTAACAATTATCATGAATCTATACACATGATGGGATACTTTAAATCTTGTCCGTTCAATTTCTGATCAACGATCCAGATTGTCCCCATGTCGAGCACCAAACAACTTTAACTTTGTCCGTTCAATTTCTGATCAACGATCTAGATTTGTCGCCATGTTGAGCATCAAACAATTTTGACTAGGTCAAAACGTTTTCTGATCCTAAAGTTGGAAATAAAGGACGTGTTTGGTTTGGCAGAGTCCTGAAAGGAAAGGAAAACGTAGAATCCTGAGTTGTTTTGCCTGCCATATCCAATACATGTTTCTGTCTTTTTGCCTCCCTCGGAAAAAGACTCCTGGTCGATGTGCAGGTAGGCGGTTGCTCTATGTAAACCCCGCTCGATCCAAGTATCCATAATCGAATATTGGAAGGGTTTCTTTGTCGAGGCTCCGATCAAGATGAAGTTCGTGGTGGCGTACCTGCTAGCCAACCTGGCAACGGCAGCTGCTTGACCGCGTCTCCGTCTCCGTCTCCCCGGCTTCTCTTTGTCGTTCGGCCGCCTCAACCTGCCCCATCTCGGCCAACTCTGTCGCATGCGGTCCATTGTCCCGCCGCTCTGTCCTCATGCATATGCAGGATGCAACTACACATGACCTTGATGACGAGTCCGTTCTTCCCGAAGCGATTCCTGCAAATCGCAGTGACGTGAACATGAGAGTCACGAGGAGTGAGGACGGAGAGCTTCTTATCCAACGGTTGCGTGTACTGGGCGATGGACGACGAGAGCGCGCCCGAAGCGATTCCTGCAAACCGCAGTACAACAGGAACATGAGGGTCAGGAGGAGCGAGGACGGAGAGTTCTTATCCAACGATTGCGTATACTCGGTGATGGACGACGAGAGCGAGGTGTACCTCCTGGTGCTCGACTGCTCGATACCATGGAGGAACAGTACGTCGGGAACATGAGGCATGAGGGTCACGAGGAGAGCTGAGAGCTTCTTATCGTGGCCATGGCGTGGAAGGGACAAGAGCACCAAAGACCGATGGGTTAGGGAGGAGGTCGGGGACTTGACCAGCTTCCAGCCCAGGGTGTGTTTAAGCTACTTTATTTCAGAGCAGACAGTTCGTGTAGTGCTATTGGTGGAGATCAGTGAAGGTTGCACTAAGCTGCAATATTTGTTTTGCTTGGCTGTATTTGCTGCACATAAGAGCAGAGAGGATCCATATGTGTGCATCAGTATGTATTTACATAACGGCGAGGGGCATACGACATGGACGGATAGCAAGACACAGCCCAAAGCTCCACACCGAGGTACAATTATTTGGACTTCACCACAGCCAGTCACCGCACACGCATGCCAGAGTTTACATACTTTCAGAGTCATTAGCATCAGTCGTTCAGTTGTTAAGTGCAATATTTTACAAAGATTTCAATACGAGTTCTAAGTTTAATTTATTCCACTACACTTTTAGAACCACACACCATGTTAGGACTTCCTTTTTGGCGGAAACATGAAAGTTTCACATATAAGTGCATATAGTTTTTATGGAATCCCCAGTTAAGTTACACATGAACAAAGTAGTACATGGAGTTGGTGATTGGTTCCTCTCTTCCAAAATTTAGCATTTTAAATATAAAAAATACAAAAAAAATATAGAAACGGCAATAAAAATGGAAATTGAAAAACAAATCAAATGTAGAGACGTGCGTTGCACGTACAAACTAACTAGTGAATATAAAGGAAGTAATATTATGTTGTAAAAAAAAGACCTAGCATGAAAATACAACTCCTAATTTGCAAACGCGTGTGCTAGCTGATTTTTCCAGAAATTCGTAACATGAAGTGGGCCAAAATCAGACTAGTCTACAAACAAAACCCTTCTCGAGCCTAAAATACAGACAGACAGACAGACACAGACAGCTCCAAACCCCCAACGAAAACCCCCGCCGTCGCCGCCTCCACAGCAGCGGCGCAGAGCTAGAAGCGGAAAAGCGCGGCGATGGAGTACGTGAACCCTCTCACCGGCTTCCGCGTCGACGGGCGCCGCCCCAACGAGGTGACGCCTTTTCTTCCCTCACTATTTTGCGTCGTCTCGACTGCCTCTGATTCGCGTTCGGTGCGCCTCGCAGATGCGGCAGCTCAAGGGCGAGGTCGGCGTCGTCTCCAGGGCCGATGGGTGAGTAAAACCTACTCGATAATTAGGGATATTTCTGTACCATTCGATTTTGATGTGAACGTGTTGGCGTTCCTTCTCTTCCCTCGCGCCACAGGTCGGCGCTGTTCGAGATGGGCAACACCAGGGTCATCGCCGCCGTCTACGGCCCTCGAGAGGTAGTCCACGTGCCTCTTCTTGTTTACGCATATAGTCCGTGCACGCTACTTGTTCGATTAAACGTCTGCAAGGGATTTAGGGCGAGCAATTCCTGGAGGTGGTTTGGGGAGATCTTTTTGCAGCGCACATGACGTGTATGATATAATGCCTATGTTGTTATTTACTGAGGTTTGTAGTCAACTTCCACAGTCAGGATGATTTGGTGGGATTTTATTTTTGAAATGCATACGTTATGTTTGATGGAATGTCTAGTGAAGGATTTAGCGTGAGGTTTGTAGTTAGCTTACGGAGTTAGCCGATTTGCAATGGTTTTGGGAATTGCGAGATGGATTGCATCGTGGTCAGTTATGCTGGAGTTGATACAGAAGAGTGGCATCCTTCCGAATGTGCCAGTAGAACATGGGGTGTTATTCTGCTGTTGTTTTGCTGGTAGCTGACGCAACCCATGGCGTCTCTGCATTTTGTAGCTATGTTGATGCTTTAGCTCCGTAGTGGTTGATTAATATCAAGTCAAAACTAATCTTTACCTGTGCTTGTTGAACTCCTTCAGATCCAGAACAGAAGTCAGCAAGTAAACACCAAAGAGGCTTTGGTAAGGTTTTTGGTAGTCCAAGGGAATTAAGTATTTAAGGTTCTCTTGTTAGGATGCATTCCTGAGAAATGTGTCTGCAGGTGCGTTGTGAATATCGAATGGCAGAATTCAGCACTGGGGATCGAAGGAGAAAGCCAAAAGGTGACAGGTATGTTCCAGCTTTAAGAGGAAGTTTTGATCAAAATGACTCAACCATTGGCAATAGCAGATTCATTTATTGTTAGTACACACTTTTGACACGACATATTTTCTGTCACTGCCTTTTTACTTTCACACATTCTGCTATCATGGCCGCTTTCGGGATTGGGGAGCAGATTCATTGATTTGTTCTTAAAAATGAAACGGCCCTCACAACAAAGGGTGGTTGTTATCTCAAGAACTTTTAGTGTGTGTACAATTAGGAGTTTCCTCGTGAAATAAAGCTGATAGTGATAATATGTAGCTTAGCTTATTCATGCGATTCTTGGTGTGGTGAACACACAGTGTTCCAAGTGGATTCACATTGCATCAGTTAAAGTGTACATTATATTTCATTTCTTGTATAACTATAGTAGTGAATTATATCTACACTCATCTTACAGGCGGTCAACAGAAATTTCACTTGTTATTCGACAAACAATGGAGGCCAGCATATTGACTCATTTAATGCCTCACTCACAGGCTACATAGCACCGATACGGCGAGACGGATACGGCGACACGGGTACGGCGATACGGGATACGGCAATTTCAAAAAACAGCAATACGGCGATACGGCGAGTACATATGTAAAAATAATAATATGCCATGTAATAAAGACAGAAAAATTCAAGTGCTGTGGGATACTGAGATGGTGAGATGAGATGAAAATACTGCCCCATTTATTGCCTTTTCATGTCCTCAATGACTGAATAGTTATCATTCATCAATTCCACAATGCACTAGCCCCAGCCCCAACTTCTTTACCATCAGTAGCTAACTAGCACTAACTATTTTTGCTTGAACTACCACCAAAAGAAGACTGGCTGCTTGCCATGCCGATGCCTGCAGACGACATGTCGTCGGTATCTCACTCCAGATATTGGTAGCACCAAAAGAAGTCTGGCTGCCTGCCATGCTTCTTCACCATCAGTAGCACATAGATTTCAGGTATCGGTATCTCGCTTCGTAGACTCCAGGTATCGCCGAAGTATCGTCGAAGTATCCTCGGAGTATCGGCATTCTTTTCTTTCTTTTTTAATTCAGGAAAATAGGATACGCCAGGGATACGTGTATCGGAGTATCGGCGGAGTATCGGAGTATCGGCAAAGTACGGTACGCGGATACGCCAGGTTTTGAAGTATCGGTGCTACGTAGCTCACAGGTGAGTTCTGTGTAATCATTTGTGCTCAAGAAACCTCTCTTCTAAATGATAACTAGATCCACTTTCAATGCTCACTGTGTTTATTTACAGATTGATATTTTCGTCCAAGCTCTTCAAGCTGATGGTGGTAAGTGGACCATCTTTCAGATCATTCCCTTCTAAACTTACTCTGCTATTTATGGTGGAGCCAACTTTTTCCTTGCTAAACCAAAGCCACACAAGGCTGAGTAAAATCTACATCTATGCACTAAACAGGCAGGCACTCTTTCAGAATGCCTAGTTACCTACATATTCTAATGGACACTTTCATTCTTTCCGTTACTCAATCCTGCTACAACATATTACTATTTGTGCATATTTGCATATTGCTATGGCATGAACAGAACTTAGAATGAATCTGATTTTCATCTTGAGCATGACTCTAACAGGAACAAGGTCAGCATGCATCAATGCTGCAACACTAGCACTTGCAGATGCTGGGATTCCAATGAAAGACATTGTTACCTCTTGCAGTGCTGGATATCTGTGTTCTACTCCTTTGCTCGGTATGGCTTCAAAATTCCTGTTCTCACATGCATGACTAGCTAAGAATCATCTGGCGTAAGGAAGCCTGAGCCACTCTAATGTGTTATTTCAGATCTGAATTATATAGAAGACAGTGCTGGAGGTCCAGATGTCACTGTTGGCATTCTTGCAAAGATGGACAAAGTGACTCTTCTGCAGGTTACGAAATGATAATGAATTCTGATCCTTCCCAAACTTCAGAATTCCCCCAGCCCACTTTCCATCAAGATGCAGAGCAGCACGAGCACCATTTATGCATACACATTTTGATTCCTTGTGATGTAGAGCATCTTTTATGTGCTTTGTTTTCCTGCACAACGTTGTTTTTCAAGCAAGGCTAATGCTTAAAAAGTAATTTCCAGATGGACGCAAAGTTACCGATGGACACGTTTGAAACTGTAATGGACCTTGCAACCGAAGGGTGCAAAGCGATTGCAACCTACATCCGGGAGGTAAAGAATTGCCTGTTGCTATTTACTTCTGTTATACTTGGCTGCCATTGCCTTAATTTCGTTTTTCTTCTACAGGTGCTGTTGGAGAACACAAAACAGCTCGAGTGTCAGCGTGGTTAGTTAGACGCAGGCCAGAGTGTCATGGTTAAGTCTACAGGCGATGACCGTTGATTGATGTTTTACCGTTTGAGGCATGTTGTGTAACGCGTGATGATTTGTGTATCTGCTTAGATTTGGTGTTCAACCTGACGAAGAAGATTGGTTGATCATTCATCATGTAGATGTGTACTGCCTGTGGGCGAACTCTTGTACTGTCACATATGAATTCCATCCGCTTTGTTGGTTCAGCAGATTATGTGAAACTTTCAAGTTGTATTGAAGCAGTCTACCAGGAATTTCTTGCTACAACTATTTTGTTGACGTTTAAATTTTGAAATACCTACAATGGGATGAAACTCTTGGTTTGCGGGCATCAAAATGTACTTCTGAAAATTATATCCAGTAAAATTATGCAAATTTAAGAGCAAGTGACTATGGCAGACATGTTACATTTTGAAAACATTTGATTGTCTTTTTCATCCACCATCTTTTGCAGACTCCCATTTAGAGCCAATTCACATATATACGCATTGGCCAACATTTGAAAAAAAATGTATGTAAAAATGTATATTGCATACACACATAAAATTTCAAACTTTTCTAAGAAGAACGTCACATGTTGGCAACGCACCTACATTTTGCTTGCACAATGAGTCAAGAGGCTATAAATACATCAATTTTGTCCATAACTAAGCCAAAGATACAACAAGACTCGTGTCTAAAACTTACATGATTAATAAACAGATATCAATATTGCGAAAAAGGATGGAGGATATATAGATACAAATGGAGCAGCGAACCCCCGCAAAGCACCCTGGAACCGGTACACAGACTTGAATTAGTTTTGGGCTGAGGCCGCTTGGTTCCCGGCAGGAAACGCCGGCATCGTCGAATTATTCTCTTGACCCGTGGCGTCAGAACTCGCGTGTCGGATAAACTCCTCGGGTGCCATGTGGGTGCCGTGGCAAGCACATACAATCTTCACTTCGTTTTTGCCAAAATTGTATGTTACACCGGATATGGTTCTGCCATTTGGCCCAGTCCCAGTGGTAGAAACCCAGGGAAGATCAGGATATGATCCAGACCCTCCAAATTTGACATTTGGGGCGATGCCCGGCCTTATAGCAGGACCCATAAGAGGCAATACCCTATCCACCGTCTTATCTCCCACCACATGAGCAGAGGAGGATGCGCCAGCCTCTGCAGTTCGCAAAGAAGAGAAACAGATATCAACTCTCCAGATATGAAATGAAGAAGAGGTATCTGTGCAAACAGGAAGCTTACTAAGGAATAAGTTTTCCACTACGTTTATTTTACAGTACCCAGATTATAGAACAGAACTTGCATACCAAGAAGCAAGAGTGCTGCTGACAAATAGTAATTAAAACGAGTCTGAATTAAATGAGCTAACTACACAC